>CAMXCT020000632.1:138132-219518 GCA_947184155.2 Cladocopium goreaui | reverse complement strand
ACATGTATGCCCTGGCTTCCCACCTTTTGAGTGCATTGTCGCCTTCTTAATCCCTTGACCTACAAACTTCTCTTACAGTGAAGAAACAGCGTTCCTTATGCCAACAGTTGGCAACAGCTCGCAAGCTAGTTGCCTCTTAAGAAATTCTGCTGTGGATGACTCCATCGGAGACTCCTAAGGCGCGTATCATGGGCTCTTCACCACAATGTACCGGAAACCACAACGTCTTCCAGAGCGGCATCCGCCTGGCCAACTTGTATCTCAAAAAGCGCGCATGAGGTGCAACCAAATACATGATGAATCCGGAGGATGCATGTACATACCATATGTAGGGCCATACTTGTTAGTCACATTCTTGATCAAGGCAACCATGTTCTCAAAGAATACGCTGGAAAATGAAGATAAAGGACGCGGAATATGGAAGAGAGGAAGCAAGCGAGCCAGAAAAAACCCAGTATACAGTGTCAACATGATATAGAAAAAACGGTGTATGATCTTCGATTCTGGCATGATGACGCATGAAGAGAGTCACGTGCTTCGCTAGTTGAAGAATGGAACTTTATGCTAGACATACGCCTAGGTTGTGCGAGCATCTGTAAAAGGGTTGTCGGGCACATTCACTGGGAGTTTTTTTTTTGGCGCCGCTTCTTTTCGTTTTGGACAGTTTGTGTCTCTTTTGACAGAGGCCATTTTTAGTTTCAATTTCTGGGAGACCGCTTCTATTGTTTCATTAGGCGAAGCCAAAAATGGCTTCATTTTTGGGATCAATTTTAGGCTTCGAGTTTGGAGCCAAAATCTATCTTTTTTGGCGTTTGTGGCAGGTAATTCCCGATTGACTTGTGTGGGACGCGACAGGATGCGAGCAGAGTGAGTTGTTGCTGCTCTGCTGTGGTTCTACAAGCATGATTCCGGCAGCTTCGCTCTGAAACAAATCCCTTGCCACAGGCTGCTCCATGATGGTGTATCCATGAGTTGACACATGCTGCCTTCTAGGCTTCAAGACGATGCAGCGGAACTGCAGAGGTACTTCCAAGTGTCTCCAAAGTTGCTGGGGTTTGGAGAAGCTTGTTTTGGTGTCTTGAAAGTGTCATGCTGTGGCGTGGCATCATGGGCTTTACGAAATTTGGCGACAAGTGTGTCAATGATTTGGATTTGCTTTCAGGTTATGTAGTTGGAGTTGCATGCTTGCACCGCGAAAATCCATGCAGGCGGATCTGCATGCAGCTCGCTCCCCGTACGTCTTGATCATCTGTTCTTTACCTGTCGTTTTTGTTTCCAATGCTTTGTTCCTCTTCCTTCTGCTGTATTTTCATATGTACAAACCCCAAACAAACCTTGTTAATGTCTGCGCGCAGCTCATTTCACTGAGGAATGAGCACTTTTTTGGTGACACCTTCGATGTGCTGTGTTTTCATATGTACAAACTCCAGGCATACTTTGAAAATTTTGAAAAAAGGTCTGTATGGAAATATACACTCCCGTGCATATTAGTTGCATGTGCTACGTTTCTTGCCTGAAGGTGGCAAGGTGGCTACAACATGATGTTCGTGATGGTTTATTTGCACACAGCGTTTGAAATGATGCAGAATGGTTTGAGAACTTCTGGAATTGGTTGAGAAAGCATGAGAATGCGTTTTTGGTGCATGATGTTTTATTTCATCAACTTTGTGGATGAGAATGATGTTTTTGGAAAGGAATTCATTTGCCTCAGATGTTATCTGGACAGCAAATGAATTTGGAAGTGCTTTTGATGTGGACGAGTTTGAGGTCAACTTTGTCGTCGTTTTTCAAACACATGTGCATGCATTTTTCAACAACAACTCCAACTGAAACTTCGTTTTGCCGAGCTGCATTTTATTTCTGGAAGCTGTGAGAATGTTTTGAGATGTTTTTGGACGTTTTGGAATTTGCGACAACAATGCGGATGAGAAGAAGATGTTTTTGATTTTGTTTGGAAGTGAATTCAAACAAGTTGAATTCACCCAACATGGTGGTGAGAAGTTTGAGAAGAACGTTTACTTTTTGTGCATGCCGCCGCTGCCACTTCAACAGCACGGAACAGCTGAAACAGGAGAAGACCAAACTATGCATGTTGCACGTGCAAGACAACTTAGCTGGACAGACAGCTTGCTTGTTTCCTTTGTGTTTCCTGTGTGGAAAAGGAACCGAGGGTACTGCAGTGAAGCCGTCGTGTTTTTGGGTTTTAACTTGTTAAACGCTCGACGCGGAGTTAAGCCGACCCAATTCGACGCAAGCGCACGATACTAGTGGTTGTAATTAGGTCCTGTTGGATTTTCGCATGGTAGCGGAGCGGTTGTGCTCCACGCGTAGTGTAATTAGACGCGATGATGCCAGGAAGTAACCAGGGACAAGGACCTAATGGCCAAGGTAGTGCGCTAGGAATGAACTCACTGCATGTAGGACCAGTAGGGTCGCCGACGATGAACAGAATGGAAGGAGGAGGTGAGCAAGGCGTAGAAAGAGACACAGGTGTTGCAGGTAATTCGCCAACAGGTGCCGCGATGCAAGCGAATGCAGCGGTAGGTAACGCGATGACAACACCGGCCCCGGGCTTAGTTGGACAAGCTGGAAGCTTAGTTGGAACTGGACAGATGCTACCTCCTGCGTGGAATACTTCTGGGACATATGGACCAATGCGTGGTGGTTTGATGGATCCACGGAACTATAGCCAGAATCAGGGTTTTCTTGGATGTCAAGGTCACGGATGTAGTGGTTGTACTGCATGTCAAGGGTATCCAGGTCAGGGTGTGCATGGACAAGGTCTGTTTGGACAAGGTCAGTTCGGACAAGGTCAAGGAGGACAAGGTCTGACAGGACAAGGTCAGGTAGGACAAGGTCTGCACGGACAAGGGATGCCAGGACAAGGTTGCATGGGAACTGCAGGTCAGAGTGCCCAAGCTAGCACAGGTAGAAGTCAAGAACCTGGACAGGGGAGTGCATGTTATGGAATGCCATGGATGTCAGGTCATTGCGGTGGTGCCCCAGGTCAAGGAGGACAAGGTCAGGTAGGACAAGGTCAAACTGGAGGCATGTGCATGGGACCGGACATTGGCGGAGTAACACCCCAGAATCAAAGGTTGCAAGATGTGCTGAGGCTGATGGGAGGTTTGGAACCGATGCAGTTAATGCAAGTCAGGCAGGTGATAGGTGAACAGGTTGGCCAGGCTAGAGGTGTACCTGAGATGTTTGGACAAAGAGCCACAGGGAGTTTCCCCCAAAGCATGGACCCAATGCATGTTCCAGGTTCTTCTGGTGAGTATGTAGGCGATGTGTTCGCAAAAAGTGAGAAATGGTTAGGAACCCCTCCAACACCAGATTGTTCGAAGTGGAACAGTAGGGAAGCAGAAATCCTAGGGTGGCAAGCTTACATCTATGATTTAACAGCCTGGGCGATGCAAGCCAGCCTTGAGTTCGGAAGTGAAATCGAGCATGCCTGTAGATGGCCAGATCCGTTGCACTGGAATCAATTAGCTGTGCCGCAACGTGCGAGAAGCAGAAGTTGCTTGCTATTTTGAGAAGTGCGTCTGGAAATCACCCGAGAACTTTGACGTTGATCAATGCATTCAGTGAAGGAATCAACTTGTGCAATGCGGATGTGGGTGTGAATGCAGAGTTGCAAGCTTCGAATGGCTTTGAGCTGGTGAGACAGCTGACCCTGGAGTACAGCATCAGGACAAGAAGTGAGGCACTTAGTTTTAGAACGGCATTGGCAGGAAAGTCTTTTGCACTGCATGGAAACGAAACGAGTGCAAGTACGATTGTGACAGATACAATCAGAAAGATAGACTTTGAGATGGCCAGGTATTCTAACTTGCTGGGAACACTGTCAAGTAGAATTGATGCCACAGGGTTGCATGTAGCCGAAGCTGACTTGGTAGCTGTTTTGCTACGTAGTTTGCCTGAAGCAGTCAGGACGTTTTGTTTGCATCACACTGGAGGTGAGTCTTACCAAGCATTTAGGGCCACTGCACTGAGATGGGAACAGCAACAGCGTGCTTTCGCTGAGTTCCACCCCAAAAAGAATCTATACCAGGTCACCCAAGTGGAAGGTTCAGATGAATCCACTGTGCAATATGATATGTCTGCAAGTGATGGTGATGGAAACTGGAATTTAGATGCAGTAGGGGGTGTGCGATGTGGTACCTGTGGAAGTAGGAGACATAGTTCAAATGCATGTGATGTTGATTTGTCAAAACTGAAGTGTTTCAAATGCCAGAAATTTGGTCACATTTCTGCAAATTGCCCAGAGAGAAAGAAAGGAAAAGGAGTAATTAAGGGCAAAGGCAAGCAGAAAGGAAAGAAAGGCAAAGGCAAAGGTAAAGGTTTTGGCAAGAAAGGAAAAATGAACGAAGTAGGATACGATGAGGAATGGGACAGTGCGGACATGTGGTGGCATGACGATGGTTCTTGGTGGGAGGACCAGTCATGGTATGAAACTGCACAGGTCTGGAATGACAGTTGGAATGAATCTTGGGATTGCACGTGGCAAGAAGAACAGGAGAATTGGGACGAGTCCTGGAGTTGGCCTGCGTGGATGATCAGCAGCAGAATGCGAGTGCAGGTGGAACGACTCAGGGTGTCCAATCCTTAGTGCTGAGTCCCTTGATTTCCGAGATGTTTTCAGGTTTTTCGACAAGTTTGACACTTGAAACTGAAATTTCAGACGCTTTTGATGATGTTTGCAGTCATTTTTCAACCGATGAAACTGTTTTTCATGTCTCAATTGCAGGTTTGCAGTGTTTAGAGTCGAATCGACTTTTCTGCACGTGTCAAAACTGCATGACTATCAGTGATGATTTTGCAGCGAACTTGGAGTGCTGCCAGCTTCGAAACGTGAGACTGAAACTCTTTTTCAACAGATTACCACCAGCATGTTTTATTTCTGAGCCTGAGTTTTTCATCGGTGGAGAATTCGTTCCTTTTTCTGACAGTGAATCTGCATGTTCAGTTGTTATGGACACCATGTTTGGAGACGAATTTGATGACAGTGACAGTGAAACTGAAACGGAAACTGAAACGTGTCAACTTTGGAATTTAAACTTTGGATGGTTGCATGAAACGACACCACAGGTAGATTCCAATTTGTTGTGTGGCATGTTTGCAGCAGGGACCACCGACCTGTCAGGAACTTGTCAGGAACCTTTGCATCGTACAGTGACTTTTGAGTGTGGTTTAAGAGGTGTAGAGGTTGAAGGTGATGCTGCAGTTTCTCAGGACTTGATTTCTTCAAACTGTCATCGAATTCAGTTGCAAACAATTGGAACTGCAACTTTTCTGAACGTGCAAGATACTGTTTCCCATGAGTTTGAACTGCCTAGATATTCACCTGTTTTGCATCCATTGCTTTCAGAAATCATGATGGGTGATGAAAGCCAGCACTGGTGGTTACTGGACTCCGGTGCAGCTGCAACTGTGATGGCGACTGCATCAAGAGTGACATATGGTGCATGGGTTGTTAACTCACAAAGTGACCGCTTCCGAGCGGCAAATGGCAGTAAGGTGAATATAGATGGATCAACTACTGTTTCTGTTTGGGTTGGATTCAAAAAGAAAACCGATAATTTGGGAAGATTCCCAGTGTACCGACAGGCAAAGTTGAAGTGCTTAGTTGGTGGCATTAGCCACAACATCATTTCAACCAACACTCTCTGTGAGTGCGGATGGGAATTCAGTCAGAATCCAGAAGGTGCCGAAGTTACTCACTGTGCGTCAGGTTTGAGACTTGACGGCCTTTGCAACTTTGGTGGATGTCCATGGGTTAAACTTGACCCAGCTTGGATGTATAGTGATTCTGATGCGTCTGCACAGCATGGTGATGAATTCATCATGTCAGAGGGTTTGCATGCGGTGCATGGTAATGGGAATTTGAATCCATTGAGCAGAGCGGCAGAAGCTGCGCTTGAAGCCCATAGGATGCAGGGACATGTACCTTATGATCCAAGATGCACGATATGTGCACGAGGCAAATCGACCTTTCAACATCGTCGCCGTCGAGAAGGCGCTCTTGAGACTGAGGTGCAAGCCGATTTTGGTTTTCTAACCGCTCGTGGAGAATTGGTTGAGGATGAAGCAGACGGAACTGTCAAAGTTTTGGTTTTAACTGAACTATCTACAAACTGTGTGGGCTATGTCATTGTGGGACAAGAAACAAGATCTGTGAAGAATCAAATTTGCAAATGGCTGGACCACTTCGGCCTTGCGTCATCGACTTCTTCGGTCGTCCTGCATACTGATGCCGAACGTGCAGTTTCTGAATTAGTTGGAACCAGCTCTGACAAGTATACCTTCTTGGTTCGCCGTGCACGACCTCAACAACACCAAAGCAATGGAGGAGCTGAACGAGCTGTGAGAAGACTTAAGGAATCCCTTGCGGTGTTGCGTGCTGAAATGAACCAAGGTGGTGCTGATGTCTGTTTTACTGAGCGTGGATTGATGTTGCAACCTACATTGCATTGAGCCACAACCATTTTTCCAAAGCTCATGGAACTGACTTTTCGCCATTGGAATACTCCACACAACGGAAGTTGTCTCGACCTTCCTTTGCAATGTTTGGTCAAACTGTCCTTGCCGAGTTGCCCAGCAGCATGCGAGCCCAATCACCGAATGAGACCAGAAATATTGAAGCTGCATTTGTGCATTCAGGTTTGGATACGGGACCAGTTGTGCAAGGTGCTGTCAGAATTGATGGTGAATTAGTTCTGAAGAGCTTTGTTGCAAGGAATGTCAAGCCAATCACACCAATCGTGTGGAACCAAGTCATTGGTGATCAGTTGTTTTCCGAGATTGAAGGTGGACAAGTGCAAGGAGAACCATTGCCAGCACGCGAAGGAATTCGCATTGAACCGGCTGCCCCAGATGTTGCAAGACCAAGATTGCCTGATGCCAATGTTGAGCAACCTATGCATGATGATGATGTTGTTGAGTACCCAGATGGTGCTCCAGGTGACTTAGTGCGAGAAATGAAAGAACCTGATCCAGGCTTCCGAGCCCCTATGCCAAAGAAGAGACCGGTGGAGTCAGCTCCATCTCAACCGAGAAAGCCAGGTGAATTAAAGATTGCCAGACAAGACCCAATTCGTGCATCTACTTCTGATGGACCTGCATTGCCTAAAGCGTCTCCGAAAGTGTCACCAAAGTCTCCGTCTCCGTCTCCAGATGTTGCTAGGTCAGATGTGCGTGTTTTCCCAAAGACACCCCGGTGTCCTGCATGTGATTCTGGAATGGATGTACCTGGAATTCGGCATAATGCTGAGTGTAAGAGAAAACGTGTTGCATTTGAGGCGAGTGAAACTCCCAGTGCAATGCCAGATGTTGTGCCTAATGTTGCAAGACCAAGACTTGAGGTAAGGCATGAAGATATGGAGGTTGAGACCGAGAATGGCCCAACTCCGGTTGGCGCAGGTTCTGAGGAGGTTGGTCTAAGTATGGACACTGAAGGTTCAGGCATGAAGAGAGAGGCAGAACAGTCAGTTGAGGATTTGGAAGATGAGATGGCTGCTGAACGTGCAGCTGGAACACAGGTTCCAATGACTCTTGACCTTTTCCTCATGGACAATGCATGTCATGCTGTAGGACCTGTTGCATGGTGTTTGGAACAAGGACCAGAGAATGCACGAGCCACGAGTCCTGAGTTGTTTGACAATGAGCTTAATTCAATTAAGTTTGCACATGGGAAGGATCACCAGTGTGTGAAGGTGAAACTTGGTGGTTCAGAAGTGTTGCTGTGGAAACCAGATGAAGTAATTGATGATAGCTCACTCATGCAACTTGACGTGGACCTTGGTTTTGAGGGTATGAAAGAAGAAATTGGTAATTTGGAGAAATGTGGTGCTGGTAGAGTCATAGGACAGGCAGAGGTTGATGCATTGAAAAAGAAACACCCGCTCATGCGTGTGATTCCAAGTAGATGGGTTTCAGCATACAAAAGTGAATCACGAGTCAGAGTCCGGATAGTTGCAAAGGACCTGAATAAAGGAATTAGTGCACGAAAGCTGGGAATTTCGAGCCCAACACCAAGCATTGAGGGCCTGCATTTCGTTCTCACTCTTGCTGCCCAACGTGCTCTTCGACTGAAAGGACTTGATGTTTCCCACGCCTTCATGCATTCACCTCTTCCTCACGGACTTGTGATTGTGCTGAAACTGCCCCTCTCCGTCTCTATGCCTGATGGCTCACAAGCCTACTTGTTGCTCTATAAAGCCTTGAATGGTCTTCGAGATGCATCGCTGCACTGGCTGAATTTGCTGAGTGACAGCATCCGTGGTGTTGGATTGACTTCTGGCGAGGTCGAACCATGCATTTATGAATGGAGAACTTGCACTGCTTGTCGCATATGTGGACGACCTACTCCTATGTTGTCAATCAGAGAAAGCTGAGAAGATTGTGGAGAAAGCAATTGGCAAAGCCGTGCCTTCGAAGGAGACCGGAATTATCCTTCCTGCACGACATGGAGGTGGACGTTTAATTTTCATTGGCAGGCATGTGCATCGTGGAATTGATGACGACTCCTTAACGATTGGCGTGGACCCAAAGTTTTTGGATACGACCTTTACTGAATTCAACATCACAAAGGGATCTGCATCTGTGCCGGATGTGGCCGGCATTTTGGACAAGGCCATGGGCGACAAGAATCAATTGCAAGAACTCTCTCCCTCTGCGTACTCACGATTTCGCCGAGCACTTGGCAAGCTTCTGTGGATGGCACAGTCTAGGCACGACCTGAAACTGTATCTCAGTCTAATTGGAAGTCAGCAAGCAAAGCCCAACCAAGGCACTGAGGCTGCCATTCGTTCTTTGCTGCGATTTTTGTTTGAAGATGTGGGAACATGTTTGAGGTTACCATCCCCAGAATACGAGAATTTGATGATTGGGCCTGCAAGACATTCAATTTTGCATTCATTCTCTGATGCATCGTTTGCTCCATACAGATTCAATGGTAGAAAGGGGATTTCTGGTGGAGTTGTGTTTTGTGAAGGTGCATTGGTTAGGTCATTGGCTAGACAACAGCAGTCTGTGTCATTGTCCTCTTGTGAAGCAGAGTTGTATGCATTGCAAATGGTTGCCCAAGAATCTGTTGCGTTTAGCAATTTTTGCCATCGTGTTTACACAGGGATTGGTGAAATGAGAGAGAGAGAGATGTGCCACAAATCTTGCTGGAGTCAGATAGCTCTTCAGCCTTGCAATTGTTGGTTGGTCAAGATATACCCAAACGAAGTCGGCATGTTGAAATTCGTATGGCCTGGATGAAAGCTAAAATTAGCTCAAATGAACTTTTGGTTGAACACAGGGCCGGAACAGACAATGTGGCAGATTTGTTTACCAAGTGTTTGGGGACCAAAGATTTCCTGAGACACCGCAAAAGCTTAGGGTTTGAAACTCCTGAAGTGCCTATGCAAGACCTGCATCGAGTTCGCGATGTCATGCTCATCAACAGTAGGGTTGATCACAAGCAAGATGTTGCATTTGTGGAAGTTTGTTGTGGGACTAATTCAGCTTTGAGAGAAGCCTGCAAAGTTGCACGCATGCCCTATATCGGTATAGTCAAACGAATGGAAACTGCGGACATGTTTCAAAAGGTGAAAGAGTTTGTTGAAGTTCACCAACAGTTAGGCTACCGTTGGGTGCATGTGCACGCTTCTACTCCGTGTAGCTCAGGATCTCCACTCAAGAACTTTTCTGCAACAATCGAATCAGAGGCAGACAGGTCATGGAAAGGTATCATGGAGAACGTCTCTAAGTATTTGTTGCTTGGGAATTCGAGGTCTTTCGAACTGCCCCGGAACAGCAACATATGGAAACGCGAAGAGACCAAACGAGTTTTGAAACAATGTGGTTTGCAATTTGATGCTGAAGTGTTTTTGTGTCAAACCGGTATGCAAGCACCGAATGGATTGCCTATCGGTAAAGTGCTTATCTTTTGTAGTGCGTCAGCTGGTTTCTGCAATTTGCTCACGAAGCGTTTTGGTTGGTGCGAATGTGAGAAACATGCAGGGATGTACGATGTCAACTGGACAGCAACCGATGTGTATAACAAAGAACTGGCAAAGGCCATTTTGGCCGCAGTTCGTGCTGGACGAAAGGACCCCTGAGCATGTTCATTTTTTTTTGCATGTCGCATGGAACAACCGAAACCCAAACAAACGGTTTTTGTCTTGTTTTGACCTGCTTGTTGCATGATTTTCTTGAAGAAATTTGCGTGGCAGGTGGAACTGTTTTGGTTTTTGTTTTGCACGTCTCCGGACGTCGCCAGTTTAAAAGGGGGACGTGTGATGTGTGAAGGAAAGTTTTTTTGGCATGTGTGAACCAAAGATGTTTTGCATGTCTTATTTCAAACAAATTTGGAACCAAACGACAGTGATGTGAAGCACAGCAGTCATGTGAAGCACAGTTGTTTTCCTTTTGCGAAGCACTGGCGTACGCGAAGCACAGATTTTTGATGTGAAGCACTGCATTGATGTAGAAACACAGTGATTTTGCATGTTCAGTCATGTCTGCATGTTCAGTTGATTTTGCATTGGACTGATGTGGACAGGGTTGGACAGAAGTTTGTTTTCGTTTGCAACGTTTTGGATACAGAATGCAAGTCAGAACACTGCCTGGAGAACTAAGGATGTCAGGTTTCAGAATTCACTTACACGCCCAACTCAGCAGTTGCGGATACTTAGGTACCCCTGAAACGGCTAAACTGCTGCACTCGACTCCTGCGTGTGTGTGTGAGGGTTGAAACAGTTCACAATTAGGAATTAGGTTCTGACGTGACGCCATGGCTTCAAAACCACAGCACTGGCAAAGTGATGCTTCTGGATGGTATGGACAGAAGGGAAATTCGATGCCTTACAATCCCAATGACCCAGTCTTGGGTACGGACATGACGCAAGGAGAATGGGACCAATTGCGCGAGCTTATGCGCAAGGCTGAGGCAGGTGGGAAGATGAATGAACTCTTGACCGTGCACAAGAAAGAGGTCAAGAATGCCCCTATGAACCGACACTACCCACCGGATGATGATGACTGGAAGGACTGTGAAGAATCGCATGTGCCTCTGAGTCCCTCCAAAGTGCATGCTCCGACAGGCACGAATTCATCAGCTGCATCGGCTGCACCACCTGGTGCCCTATGGCCGGATGCCTACAACCAGAATGCATACAAGGTGCCTCCGGCAGCACCTCCGCCTACTTTGCAAGCTGGAGGGAATTCAGGGATCGTCGATGCACGTGAATATCACAAGAAATGGCAAGATAGGCCTTATGATCCCAATGACGACCCTTGGATTGAGGATGATGTCAAAGACCCGAAGAATGACAAGCCTGTGATACAAATTTATGGAAATGTGGTGCAGAAGAATGCGGATATTGCAGAGGCTAAAGCTGCTGCTGCGGCCATTGCTGAGATTGCCAACCGCTACTGTGCCGATGGAGACGGTCAGTCTGCAGGATTTCCAAAATTCAATGCACAGGTTCCTCTACCTCCTGCAGCAAAGGCAGACCCACCGATATTGCCTGCATCTGCGATTGGAAGTGAGAAAGCGTTCCAGGAGCAGAAAGGCAAAGGAAAGAGCTATGACAAAGGTGGGAAGCCTGACAATACCAAAGGTGGCAAGCCAGAATTCGAGAAAGGTGGTAAGCCTGAATTTGCGAAAGGTGGCAAAGATGAGAAGGGTGGCAAGGATGACAAAGGTGGCAAGAATGTGGCAAAGGGAGAATTCAAAGGTGATTCCAAAGGGAAAGAAGGAGACAAAGGGAAGCAGGGTCCAAAAGGGCCAACATTGCCTGCTCCCAAAGCTTCTGGTTCGAAGTGTGCACGCATGTCCGAAGAACCTCCGGAGGTTGTGGAAGGCAATTCGAACAAAATGCCTGACAATGGCGCTATGACCGATGGCCCCAAAAGACGGCATGAGGCTGTCGAGTCGAATTCGGATGCAGAGAGTGCCAGCAGTGTCATGGGAAGCTTTTCGTTTATCTCCGACACCGGCGACTCCCCGCCACTGTTTCCAAAGGTGCAGTCAGGACTGCCGGCAACCCACAAGTGGGATGACAATTGGAAGGATGCCACAATCGACTATGAAGAGGTCGATTTCAATGTGCCACAACCTGCATGGATCAAGGATACATATCACTGGTCATGCACGCTTCTCAAGATGGGCCGCTTTGCCGAAAAGCCCATCACCTACCATGACTTTGTTGTGAGGGTCTTCAATCAAAGCATGGAGGAGTGCCGCTACGCAAAGAAGATGATTGGCCAGTTCCGCAAGAAACTGACCCCAACGCCAAGGACACAGGGTCCTGATTTCTGTGCCTTCTTAATTCACTGCAGGGTGGACGCATTTCTCAATGCAGGCTATGTCTACCAGCGTGAATTTTCCTGGCGCTGATGGGGTGAATGCGGACAATATGAAGCTGAAGGTGGCTATTTTTTTTGCATGTGCAATGTGCCTGGAATTTGTTGCGATGAATGCTCTCTGCAGAATCTTTGGGCTTCCTTGGTGATGAGCTGGACTGCAGGGAATTCGTTGTGGAGCAATTTCAATGTGGCATTCTTGCACAACCTTTTCGTTTTCTTTCTACATCAATGAGAATGTGGACACGGTCAATGGATATAAACACAGGATTAATTCGAGTACACAGGTATTTTTGCAATACATCTGCAACTGGTGTGAAGATGCGACTTCGTGTGCAAGTCCTCACTGGAAGTTGAACAGATGACAGCAAGTTTATACATATGTGCAACGTGCAGCCTTTTGAGACTTCACTGGAATTCAGCTGGATTTGGATGGATGGGAAACGCAGCAAAAGGGGGTATGGAAATATACACTCCCTGTGCATATTAGTTGCATGTGCTACGTTTCTTGCCTGAAGGTGGCAAGGTGGCTACAACATGATGTTCGTGATGGTTTATTTGCACACAGCGTTTGAAATGATGCAGAATGGTTTGAGAACGTCTGGAATTGGTTGAGAAAGCATGAGAATGCGTTTTTGGTGCATGATGTTTTATTTCATCAACTTTGTGGATGAGAATGATGTTTTTGGAAAGGAATTCATTTGCCTCAGATGTTATCTGGACAGCAAATGAATTTGGAAGTGCTTTTGATGTGGACGAGTTTGAGGTCAACTTTGTCGTCGTTTTTCAAACACATGTGCATGCATTTTTCAACAACAACTCCAACTGAAACTTCGTTTTGCCGAGCTGCATTTTATTTCTGGAAGCTGTGAGAATGTTTTGAGATGTTTTTGGACGTTTTGGAATTTGCGACAACAATGCGGATGAGAAGAAGATGTTTTTGATTTTGTTTGGAAGTGAATTCAAACAAGTTGAATTCACCCAACATGGTGGTGAGAAGTTTGAGAAGAACGTTTACTTTTTGTGCATGCCGCCGCTGCCGCTTCAACAGCACGGAACAGCTGAAACAGGAGAAGACCAAACTATGCATGTTGCACGTGCAAGACAACTTAGCTGGACAGACAGCTTGCTTGTTTCCTTTGTGTTTCCTGTGTGGAAAAGGAACCGAGGGTACTGCAGTGAAGCCGTCGTGTTTTTGGGTTTTAACTTGTTAAACGCTCGACGCGGAGTTAAGCCGACCCAATTCGACGCAAGCGCGCGATACTAGTGGTTGTAATTAGGTCCTGTTGGATTTTCGCAGTCTGACCCGTCCGGAAACTTGGTTAGATCAGGTAGATTAATGGCCATCTGAGCTAGGATCTTGCAGCAAGTGGTGACACAGGAAAGAAAATACCAGATGCTTTGATCGACATGTTGCCAAACCCTGATGCTGTCTCTACACTTTTTCGTCTGGTTGACATCTTTTTTGTTTAGCTGCTAGTATGGCTTGGATACATTAATGAAGCTTCAAATTAAGGCTATTAAGAAAAGTATGCCCCTGAAGGATGTATCGTCCTCAGGGCAAGCAGATGCAGTCGGAGGAAGTATCTAGTCACACTGTACATGCTCGGTTCGCTTGATGCTTTCTCGTCGTTGCCCACTGCGGCTCAAACCATTGAATAGAGCGGTTTCCCAGCCCTTAGATTGGAGCTCGAATTGGTACTTCATTATCAGATAATTGGTCCTCTTAACTCCTTACTGATTTGTCTTGTCTTGTGGCTTTACAATTCTTTCAGTGTCGGTTGATTGGCCTTACATCCCCCTGCCTCCTTGTCCTTCCTTGGTTTGTCTCTCCCCGCTTTTTCTCCACTTTTTGGTACCTGGCTTTTCTGGCCGCAGACTGGTCCAGGACTGTCAGTGCCTCTCCCCCTAATTGTTTCATTGTGCTCGCTTGCCCTTTGACTTTGCTCATACCCCCAAAGCCATCCACTGATTTTTACTGAAGGCGTGACTACTTTGGCTCCGCCGTTTCTTGATCTTTCCTTTTTCTCTCCTTCCTGCGCGCTCTGGTGTTGGGTGCGTCTCTGTCTTTCCGTGTCTTTGGCCCTTGCTCCTTCGCTTCTCCTGTCTGTTTCGGTTCTGCCTGTTTTCTGCCTTTTCTCTCCCCTTCTCTCCCTGCTCTCTCCCTGTTTTACGTTCCCCTCGGGTGGTGTGCCTGGTCTTTCTGGCCGCAGACTGGTCCGGATTTCCAGCGCCACCCTCACTTCCTGATTTCCCTCTGCTTCCCTTCCCTGTCGTAACTTCTTTGCTTAACAAGTGTTCCAGTGTGGTACTTCTGGCCGCAGACTGGTCAGGGGTATCACTTCGCTGGTTCCTCACTATCATTTCAACCCAGCACTGCCTCTGGCCGCAGACTGGTCCAGGGGCTGTTGCGTTTCAATACTGATTCATGGAACTCCTTACTAGACAGCAAGCAGAGCAAACCTGGTTTGAACCTGACCCCAAAGCACAGTTCGATGACCTTCTGGAAGCACTGGGTCTGTATAAAGATATTTCCACTGAGTACGGCTTGAATCAGACCGTCCATCACCAATGGCGATTTGGAGACCCTCACAAGAAATCTGGCGAACCTGATAGGCACGATTATGAGATCAAGGTAGTGAATGGCGTTGAGGTTGCACCGGGACCCAATTGGCACAGCCTCTTTCGCTGGGTCGTCAGCCAAGCCGCTGAGTTCCTGGCTTTTCAGACTGTCTACCTCATCACTGATAATCGAGACCTACTAGCGGACGCGGTTGCCAGCACTCCAGGATTAGGCCACTGGCCTATGGTTGCTGCGTGGTGGAAAGTGAGAATCCGATACGTGGGCCCTTATGGTGAGCACACCACAGTTGTATTCGTGCCCATATCTGCAGACACAGGCCTGGACAAGGTGCACCCTACTTGGGCTGGCACCTACATACTTGATGCATGTGTCTTTCTCTTCCCGGCCATCAACTTTGCCCTCATCGATAGCGATTGTGTGCCTGTGACGCTCTTTGAAGTTCAGGAGCTGTGGCTGTCGTGCACAGGGCATGATCATCCTGCTGAAGTGTGCCTACAACCTGAGCTGATGCCGAGCAGTCCAATTGCGCCTGCGCATAAGAGAGCACGATCAGTTGATACGGGGAAAGCCACGCAACAACAACCTGGCCCTCCTATCAAGCTGTCAAAGTCGCGTAGTGTTGAGAATTTTGCGGCCATTGACATGCGGGCACCGTCTCCAGATGCTACGGGCAATTTTGAGGATGAGGTTGACTTGACTTTGGTGGGTCAGAACCGCCGAGTCCCCACCCAACTGAGCGAGAAGAAGTGAAAAGCGGCAACTCCTCTCCCACTGCCCACTCGCGCTCTGGTTCAGTGGACAAGAGGGTGACCTTGAGGGCACCGCAACCTCCGGCCAGCAAGGGTGTCATCCTAGTCAGTGAAGCTTTCACGGAAATTAATGCTGGATTAGTCATTGTGTTGGCGTCTGGCCACCGCAGCCCATTCCTGGAAACTGAACTTGCCGATCCTGAGCGGGACCCAGATGAACTTGCTACTATTGCCAGCAAAGCCTACCTTGACCATGTCGAAGGTTACCTCTCGACCACCCAGCCACCTTGTGACACTGAAACCGCCGTTTCTAGTGGTTTGCTTGGATCGCCACACTGCTAGGCACCACCACTAGAGTTGCGGCTGACTGGTGTCATGCCTGGAGCTTGCTGGGACAATGGTCAGGGTGGGTCACCTTTCCGGTCCCTGAGACGGGTGTTTGGCCTCGGCATGGACACTTGCGAGGAATCCTTGATGGCTTCCAAGGCAGACAACCCAACTTTCATAAGTGGGCCCGTCCTGCATATGAGCAAGGGGCCCTGCCAACACTAAGCCTCCTCCCAGGAGAGGTCATGATAAAAGTATTACCAGGAGACAAAATCTACCAGGCCATGGAAATTGAACAAGGCTTTATGAGGCCTGCTATTTTGCATGGGTTGGCGCAATTTGGGTGGCTACCGCTTGCGGCAGCTCTGTTTGGCACAGTAGACTGGCAGCCGCAATGGCTACACCACAATTTTCTCCCTGTCATTGGCTTACGGGTTCATGCGAAGATCCCACCTTCCCCGCTCTCCTATCAGCAGACCGTGGCATTGCTTGGCCTGTGGGAGCGACGAGCTACTATGGGAAGCCAGTGCCGTGCCCTCACCCAGGCAGCGGAGCTCACTTTCGGTCTCCCAGCAGTATTTCGTACACCAGAGGACTGGCAAACCGAAATTAAAGGGGAGGTCTTTGATTTAGTTCAGTGTGCCCAGCGCATCTACACGGGAGCCGCCGCCAGTGCGTCGAAGGTTTTGATTGACCGGCCGCAGAAGTGGGCGCAATGGGTCCTCTCGGTGGAAAATGTCTGGCAAGAGGATTCTCCCATGCCAGATCGACCCCTCACAGTGCATTGTAGTGGATTGGGTGGAGGGCTGCTGAGCCCTGAGTATGAGTATGATATTTTCTTTCAGAATCATGCACAAATGAAGGTCTATGGCCCCTCACTTGCAATGACAGATGACTGGGAGCAGCGCATCACTCAGCTAGGGTTGACCAAAACCACACATGAGTACGCAATATATCAGTTGTTCTCCACTGCACTGGGATGGAGTGCGTGGAAGGCGTTCCTTCCGGACAGATTTGCCAATCACAAGCTCCTTATCACCCGAGCCATACGGTTGTTGACTGCGGCTACGATCCGGCCAGCGCATGCAAGACCACCACATCCCACGTGGGTCACTGCAGTGCGTCAGATCTTCCGGTGCTATCACCCTCAGGGCAAACTGTTGTTTCTGCGAGCCTGTTTTCCACAGTATGTGACGGTACCCGTTCCAGAGGGTATTAGGGATGTTGACGTCCTCGGTTTCTCTGCGGGATCGTATACTGGACTCGCAATCCATGAAGTGCTCAATGAATTTGATTGCTTCCCGGGTACCACCAAGGTAGCAGCAATTGCCTCTCCGCCTGAAATGTTGCGTCTTGCAACTGGGGAACGACGGGTGATGCTCCTTCATTGTCTCGAGGACCGACTCTGTGTGTGGCGTCCGGACACCCTCACAGAACTGAGTTATAGCATTGTCCTCATAGAAGGGCATCCATCGTGGAGTGGCCGGGCCAGGCATGCATATGGACACCTCTTATTTACTACAATTGCAGAAGGCACCTATCATATAGATTATCTCCAAATCACGACCCCTGAGGTCATCCCGCATGGGATACGATGTGAAGGGCTTTTGCGAGTGCTCTCATGGGTTAGTTTCGATCTCCCAGATCATTGCAAACGCACCCTGAGTGCTCTACTACAGGCTGCTGGTGATGCATACAGTACCATGTGAAGGTAGAGATGTAAGAGATGATCCCCTCCTTACCGAACAGGATCTGCGCCAGGTGCTAATTGACATGATCCCCATCCCTGGACAGGCTCATGCTGAAGGGGGACACCTCATGAGGAACCTACTTGCTGAATTCCTTCGTGGATTTTCTCTTCGAACCCTAATATTTCTGCTAGATATGGTGTTGCCACAACTTGACGCCTACCATGCCGGCCGTCAGCTTCAACACCTACAACCATGGATCAGTGTTGAGCTTGCGCAACAGCAGGCACGAGGCCAACAAGGCACAGAGCTTGCGGTTAAATATGTGTATGAAGCCTATGCTGGCTTTCATGTCATCCAGTTGCTCACAGAGGGCGCTCCGATTTTGCTCTTTAGCGATCCGACTGCTGTCCCCCACGCGTCACCGTGGAACCTATGCGCAGCTGGCAATCTAGGGAGCATGGAATCTAATGTGATGGCAGGCAGGGCATTGTTTGGTCGTTTACAGTTACCTGATGGCCAGCGCCGCTGTGCTATTTTCTTAGTTCAAGAAAAAGTGATGCAGGGCACCAGCAGAGCTGCTGACTATCGTGCGTACCGACGCATTGCCCCGAAGTCAC
Organism: Cladocopium goreaui; assembly: GCA_947184155.2. Lineage (NCBI taxonomy): Eukaryota > Dinophyceae > Suessiales > Symbiodiniaceae > Cladocopium > Cladocopium goreaui. The sequence continues at coordinate 201,193 of CAMXCT020000632.1, read as the reverse complement.
TTGAGTTAGTCGTAGTTTCCAAGCCTGTCGCCTTTGCCTTTTGTGGACGACTGCTGCTGCAGCAGCCAGCAGGAGTGGACTACTTTGACCCTGCACAAGATTGGCCGCAGCCAATCGAGCTCCATGCAACCTTCTCTATAGTATTGGAAGAACTTGCTTTCCTTGGCGATACTCGAAGTCGATGTGATCTGCTCGTGTTTGCGCAGGCCAACCCGGCATGGCTCCCATTGACGATGGGCATTCTCCAGCCTGATATTCCTGTGCGCAGGATGATGAGTGAACGCAGGACAAAACTGACTGATGCTTTGGTCAGGGTACTACGCCGCTTCCTCACACCCATAGGGGTTGCTCTGCCGGGAGCACATGACTGTTACATGCGAGACTGCCTGCTCGCTCTAGCGGGGCATGGAGACGGACATGTCCTCACAGTTGCAGTAGCTTTGCTCCTGGCGATCCTCACTGGACGCTCTGACCTATGCATAGCAGGCGTTTTCGGCGCTGGAAAAACTCGCTCCTTAGCAGTTTTGCTGATCGCTCTCAGCTGTGAGCTGGATGATTTCTATGCTGTCGTCTACACCAAGGAAAATGTCGCTGCGAAAGCCCTTGCTGACCAGATCAGCGACCTGTCCCCACCAACGCAATCAACCTTTGGACGACTGCTGGGTCGGATTGAGGAAGGAAAGGGCGAAGCGTATGCAACGAAAATTGATGTGCGATGCAGCGATCGCAACAGAGTCATTGCTGAGAATCGTATTCTGATCGCGACTGGAGGATCAGCTACTGCGGAAATGGCCATGAAATATTCATCATTCAGCCTATGGCTTTCCAGGGCGTGGCTAGCGTTTATGGATGAAAGCCAGCAGTACGGCAACTATCACGAAATCGCTGCACTTGCTGCCATCCAACAGCCGGCACTTATCGTATTTGTAGGGGACCATAGGCAAACACCCGGGGGCCTACCCAAAGGAAGAGCTGCGGCAGCAAATAGGCAGAAGCTGCTCCACCGTCCCCTTGGACTGCGAGCCTTGCATCGCCCTGGCGATTATCTGCCCCCTGCCCGGCTCGCCAAGCTTATTGCTCTCCTGTGGCCGGATGCGAGCCAGGATAATGACTCTGATGTTGCGTGTCTGCTCAATGTTGGCCAAGCACCACATACTGGAGTCTGGACTGCCGCAACGACCACACAACACCTGCCAACCTCCCTGGCGCGCCTTTTCAGTGAGGAAACGCTCAGTCATCTTAATGTTGCTAGCTGCCTGATCTCTGCAATATTGGCGGTCTTGTTGATAGCCACTGCACCAGAAGAGTTTGGAATCCCTGAGTGTACAACCACAGTGGAAGCAGCCGGCCTTGACGGCCCTCACAGATGGGGCATCATACTGCCCAACAGTTCACGAGTATCTCTGCTGACGTACAAAGCCATTGTAGCCGTTAGGTACCCGGAACTGGTACTGCATGACCAGGACCCCATCCAAATAGGGCACTTCGTACCTCATGATCATACTGTCGAGCACGGAGGGTTCCGGACGGTCCTGTGGGAGGCTCCTAAAGACCTTATGGCAGCAATTGAAGATGTCGTAGTCGTAGTCTTCCTTAACTACCTTCAAAAGTGTCATCGGGACCTTAGCCAAGGAGCGACAGCGCAGCTTCTGGTGATGTGCAACCGTACAGCTGTGCACAACCAGCTCCTGCAGCATGGTTTTCAAGCAGCATGGTTCGGAGGACTCAGAATAGCCACAACCTCGTCAGCGGCGGGGGCAACCGCACGAATTGCAGTTGTTGTCCAGACGGGGTGTGGTTTCCTCAGCGGGGGCCGTCGAGGTGCCTCTCTGGAAGACAGGGAAGACTGCTTTAAATGGGAGGGCCACAGTGGCGCTTACAAGAGCAATCCGACACACTTACATTGTCTCCCCCATTGACATGGCTGGGATGATTGGAATGGCTCAAACGTTAGCGGTCTATCACTATGGGTACCACACTCTCAAAAACAGGCTCGGCTAGTCCAGTATCATGAGCCTGCGCGAGAACCCTCGGATGCAGAAGCTGTCCTAGAGTGGGGACTTGACACTCCGTTTACGTCGCAAGATAAACCACCCCTTGCAATTGCCATGGTCGTGACAGTGAATGGAGTGCGCTCCCTGAGAAGATATAGATTGGTGATTGCGCAGAAGTCGAAGCTGCGACTCACACAGGAGGTCACCGCGGCATTAGCCTCACACAGTCGTGACCACCGCCTCACGGCAAGTGGTTTCTTTCCGTGTTCCATCGATCGGGAGTACCTGTATGGCTATGCAGGGGACGGCTACCGCTCTCCTTTGTGGCTTTGTGTTTCCCACAATGGATCTCCGGTCCTTGTCCACCGGCTCCGGGGCAACAAGATACACTTTCATCAGTCCACCAAGGACCGGAGGATATTATTATTATACTCATACCGGGTATCCATTATTTTGATGCTCACCGACTACAACCACTGCTGCTGCAGGCTCCCGCCGTGCAAATTCACCTGCGAGCGAGTCCTCTGGCAGGCCCTGAAGGGGCGGGTGAGACTGTCGAAGATCCCTCGTCGGACGAAGAGCGAGCTACCACTGACGGTGAATCTGAGGTGGAGGCGGAAGCTGAAGAGGCGGATCTTCCTCCTGAAGAACCATGGTGCCCGCCAATCCCAGATGCACCTGATGATCCCACGGAAATGGAAATCGCAGGTGCTGCTGACAAGCTGGATACCATGATGAATAGTTCTCAACCTCAAGCCAACATCTTCTTCCAACCGGACAACCTGGGTGCTCTCAGATACCTGTGGCTGCAGGCTAAACTAAACTCACCATCTCTTTGACGTCCATACAAGACAAGTTTGCCCGCCTTTTCATGTCTATCGCAGCTGAATTGTGGCTGAGGGATGCGATTGATACAGTAGAAGAAGTATTTAAGCACGTAGCCCGCAATTTCACGCTCCGGCTTGCAGAAAAGCTTGCGCAGTACATCTGCTCGCTGACTCGACGAGCGGAGTCCTTGGCGACTCCAGAGACTGAATGCCTTCTGTATGCTACGTATTGGTTTCGTCCAATCCTCTCTGAGCTAATCGGAGCAGCCACGGAAAGTGCAGACGTGAACCGAGAACGTGCCCCCAGTGGCCCCGTGAAAGTTGTGGTCACCAACCGGCCCCACTCCCGGCGCCACAATGGTATCGATCTTGTCAGCGGGGTCTCGGCCCTCCTGGCGTGGTTTCCTGCAAGCTGGGCTAGCAAGATTGCACCGTGCTTCATAGGGGAAGAAGGTGGCTCCATACAACTTCCGCAAGAAGTTGCCATTGTATGTCCTCATCGGGAGTTCGAAGGACTGCAAAGGGATGCTGTTGACCAAGTGCTGCAGGCAGTCAAGTTCACCGACAAGAAGGCCCCTGGATTGAACTTGGCGCTGGATGAGGAATTCCAAACAGCCAATTGTTTTACGGAACTCATTCGTGGTTACACAATGGGCGCAGTTGAACCCTACACCATGATGGGTCTGCAACCCACTGGACCCACGAGAGTCAACTTGGAAGTCATCATACCATCCCCAACAGGATTGACTCCAGAAAAGTGGAAGCAGACAGCAACTCTGTGCCCATTAGATTGGCCGTCGAATTATAGCCTCCTCAGATTGTGGCACACGACCAAAAGCTTCCACCAGTATGCTGCACAACTCAAGCAGCAAATGCAGCATCGCCATATGTTTACCCACCCAATAGACTGGCTAAGACAAAAATTTGTCCAATAGTTAGATTTTTAAAATTTGTCTAATAGACAAATTTTAAAAATTTGTCTTAGACAAATTTTTGCTCGACAGATTTGTCTAAGACACGAGTCTTAGACAAATAAAATTTGTCTAAGTCAGATTTTTGCCCACCCTCCACGAGGAAGTTTCGAGGAAATTTCCTGGAAATTTCGTGTGTTTTGTGAAACTGCCTTCAAACTACCTCATGCTTTAAAGGGAAACTTCCTCACTTTTTTGGGGATTTTTGGGGAAACTGCCTCACTATTTCTCTTACTTTTTGCACACCCTCCACAAAATGATGGAAAAATGATAAGGTAGTTTGGAGGCAGTTTTGGAGGCAGTTTTGAGGCAGTTTGAAAAAGATCAGATGTAGTTTCAATTTGTCTAAGACAAAAAAATTGTCTAAGACAAATATTTTTTTGTCTAAGACAACTTTTTTTTTGTCTAAGACAAATTTTCAAAATTTGTCTTAGACAAAAAAAAAGTTGTCTTAGACAAAAAAAATCTACCTAATAGTCAGATTTCTACAGAATAGGGATTAGACAAATTTTTGTCTTAGCCAGTCTATTGGGCACTGGGAAGTCAACCGCACTCGGTTGGCTAGTAGGGTGCTCTTCCAGCGACCAGCCCACTATGTTCCAGAAGCCACGCTTAGGCAACATGTGCAAGAAAGGGTATTCCCCGATAGGCGATTACGTAGGAAAACGCAAGAGACTGACAGGGTTGCCTTTCAGGCAAAATGCAATGAACTGCGGCTCCATGCCGCAGGGGAGGAGAGGCTTAATCCTGTCTCCTTTGCAATCGGAAACAGCTGGACTGACACTCTCCGAGCAGATAAACAACACTACCTTGAATATACTACACGGAGTTTGACGTAGCGACCCTCCCCCCTTCTTCTCCTCTCCCCTTGATTTTGTTGTCTCGCTTTTGCCGTTTTGGTCTCCTGTGCCCTTTGTCCCTGGGCACCGCGTCGTGATTTGCTCCCGCTTGCTGCGGTGTGGTGGGGGTCTTTTTGCGGGCCTCCGTGGGGTCCTGTCCCCTCCTGGCCCCCGTTTTTGTTAGGTTGATTTTGCGCGTTCTTGGTTTGGGCCGTGCTCTCCCTGCCGTCTTTTGTCCTTGGTCTTGTGTTTCGCTTCCTCTCGTGCTTGGCTCCTTTTTGTGGTGTTTTTGTTGTGCTGGTGTTTCTGCCTGCGCTTTTGCGGGTGTCTTTTCTTTGCCGTTGTGTGCCTCTCTGTGTGTGATGGGGTTTCTTTGTGTTTGTCCTTTGCTTGGCTGTTGTCGGCTCCCCTCCCCTGCCTGTTGTTGCTTCCCTCCCCCCTGTGGTTGGTCCCTTGTGGCGTCCTGGCCCAGTTTTTTTGCTGGTCCCTCCCTCTGGGTATCTGGTTGCTTTTGTGACGGCCTGGTTGCCTTGCCTTACTGCTTGGGGTGTGGTGGTGCTCTGTCGTCCTCACTTCATTTTGTCTCATGGCAGCAAAGGCCTTTGGCCCTGTGTGGGGTTTGTTTTACCCTCTACACCATGGTGCATGTGTTGTTGGGGTGCTCAGTACTCCTACGCTGAGGTATTCATCTGCTGATGATCCAGGTCCCCCATTGGACACCGCTAAGCTACACTTTTGCCACTCTTGGCAGTAAGTGCGGCATACTCCGCCCCTGTCCTCTTCTGCCTTCCCGGCGCCCCCTCTCTCTGCTCCTGTTGTGGTTGTGTCTTGGTTCTTTGCTTGTTGGTACCTTCCTTCTCTTCATGCATTCTCCCCTGCATTCACTTAGGCGTGAGACGTCTGGAGCTAAGATTGTTGCGAGAGTGTTTTTTAGTTTTGTTTGGTGTGCCTTCGTTGTTTGTGGATGTTGTTTGAGTGGCAAGGAAAAAGCAGTGCTCACTAAGGTGACTAAGGACTGGACTCTTTTGGCGCCCCCGAGGGCCCCTGTTTTTGCCCCTCTTCCGTTAGCTTTGCCCTCCTCCGGGGGTGGTTTCTACCTGAATTCGTTTGTCTCGTCTGAGTTTGTATTGGGTGTCCTTTGTCCGGTGGCTTTACAGGGTCGGTCTTGTCTATCTGAGAGGGGCGGTAGGTAGCCGGCCGAAGCCATGGACCAGGCTGCGCTGCAGTGAGTCTCACTGGAGCAATCCAGTGGTGCTCCCTGTAGGACAGCCTGGGGCGCCCGCGAGCAGCACAAGTCTGCCTGCATGGTTCGTTCGTTGGTGGACGAGAATTGGTGACTCTGCAGCCTGCCTACTCTGCGGGTGAGTGGTACGGGTTTGGATGCACTACTAACGTCTACTTTGCATACTGCAATGCACTGCAGGTCTTTCAGGGACGATGACATCCTGAAATGTCTTGAACAGTTCTGCGGTCGGCATGTTTAACGAACCTGCAACAAGTGGAGCTACGTTGTCGAATGTCAAGTTGGTAGGGCGAACCTGCTGTTTTGCAGTCATGTCGATTTTCGGCTTGCTTTCGCTGTCCAAGCGTGGAGTCATCGCACTTTTCTGGCTTCATGCTATCTGCACGACTGAAGATATTATTGCATGCTTTTCGTCTATGCGAGCGTTGCCTATAGCTGAGGAGTGCTACTGGCTGAGCTCATTCACTGTGCAGGCAGACACTTCCCCCCTATGAAATTAGGGGCCCTGCACTACATGATTTACGAAGGCTGTATGGAAGTTTTTCACTGGCTTGCGAATCTTCCTATGCGCCACTACCGTCCGCCCCCCCTACTGGGGGGGTACCTGGTACAATGACCACCACGACATTCTTGCTCACAGAGAATAGATGATGGTGATCCCGTCCATGGAGGCCTTCTGTACAAGCTTATCTGAGAGGACGCTGAGAGAGGCACATTTGTAGACCCGTGCTCATGTACAGCTTCGGCACATCTATGCCAAAGTAGACAGGCAGAATGCTTAGGCCTTCATGTCTTCTTGAATGTCGTGGTTCTTAATTCATTTTTGCATGTTTTTGAGAGTGATGCAGTGGTCAGACCACTGTGTCCTTTGGCAAATCTTTTTGGTGGGTGTTTTTGTTTGGGCTCCTGCCCCTTTTGTGTGTCTGGTTTGTTGTTTCTCTTGACGAAACGCAAGTCTGGCTGGGGGATTTGCGGGTCGTCTGACTGGTCTGTGTGAAGGTTGGTTTGTTGTGATTTGCCTGCATTTCCGGACCTTTTCGGTCCTTGTACAAATTTACGTTTTCACTGCTTATGCTCATGTAAGGACCGAGCCACAGTGCGACATCGGCCACACTCGAGGAAAAAAAAAACCAGGCATACTTTGAAAACATCTCTGTGCTGCGCATTCTATTGGAGAAAGCCATGCCATGACCACACCTTCGATCTGCTGTGTTTTCATATGTACAAACCCCAATCAAACCTGCTCCACTGGGCGCGCTCAGTGTGTCTATGTGAAGCACAGTTTTGGCCGGGTGGGTGGGTGGAGCTTTATGTTTGGGTTCTTGCCCATTGCCTCAGTGGGTTCGTGGATGTCGCGAAGGTTCACTTTATTTGGTTTTACTGACTGCTGCAAAAGACGTTTTTGCTTTGACACTTTTGGAAGATGTTCAGACGAAGTTGCTTCTTGATTTATTTTCAGGAGATGCAGTTCAATACAGTTTGGTTGCCTGTGCTTTGCTGTCTTTCTCAAACGTTGCTTTTATTCAAAGATTTGTCGGTTGCTTGAGTTGAAACAAATTGGAAACAAGTTGAACGTGGAGTTCATGTCACTGGAAGTCATACAATATTTATATTCCGACGAAGCTTGGGCTATCAAAGAATTTCAGGTAGTCTGGGGGCGTTTCACCTTCCAATCAAGATTGGACGTAGTATTGATGGAGAATGGGCAGCTTTGTGGAGTGGCCTTTAATTGATCCTGGCATTTTGAGTCACTTGCAGCTTCTCTATCCGACTCCATTGCAGCTGGATGCAGCGTTTGACAACCAGGAGGACTGCGAGGCTTTAGTGGCGTGTGGTTTTCCTGCAATAGTGGATGAGATGAAGCTGGACGTCGTAGCTCACTTGATGTTGTGGAAGTGGGACAATGAAAGGCCACTCAAGAGGTTGAGGGCTCAAGTTGCGGCTGGACAACTTTTCAGGCTGCCCACTGGAGATGATGTGACAGTGCAGGGTGAATTCCAGCGCCTCACAAAGACTAGCGTGTTGTGCGTGTTGGAGATGCATGCAAAGCGGAAACAGAAGAAGTACAGAGAGGACCCACCTGACACGAGGTCCCAGAGGTTTGAGTTGTTGCGGAAGAAGTATGCGCTCCTTCTGGCACAGGTGATGATCAACGCAGAGCTGCCGGTGGTCACGGTGATCAATTCATTGGAGGACCCAAAGGCAAGTTGGGTTCACCTCTTTGCTGCGAGGAGAGGTAACACTGTCAAGAACAGGTACAAGGCTTGGAAGCCATTTGAACGTTGGTTGGAAACCCACAAGGGTTGTCTTTTCCCTCGGGATGTGAGAGATGCCATTGACTACTTGCAGCACAGGATCAACGAGGGGTGCGGGAAGACAGTCCCGGACTCATTGAATGCGACCTTGGTGTTGCTGGAGCAGACCGGCAGAGTGATGGAGTGTAACAGGATTTCAGATGATCCAGTGTGGAAGGGCCACATCAAATCGTGGTCAGCCGAGCTCGCAGCAGAAGCTGCACCGCGGAAGCCTGCAGAGATGTACACGGTGGCCATGGTCATTTCACTTGAGCTCACAGTGGTGGACACGGCGCTCCCTGCATTCCACCGCGCATTGGCATGGATAGTGCTATGCATGCTCTGGGCAGCACTGAGGTGCGACGACGTGCAGGCGATTTTGCCTCACAGGAGCATGCTTTCAAATTTTGGTTTGAGGTTGGTGCTCGGGAAGACCAAGACAACAGGTCCTGACAAGATGCAGAAAGAAGTAGCGGCATTTGTGTACCGTACAACTTCGATTTCTGGTGAAGACTGGCTTCGAGCAGGCTTTGAAGTTTGGGAGTCAGATGAGTTTCGGTTCAGACGGGACTACATGGTTATGGAACCAGCTGCGGATTGGAGCAAAGTTAGGAGGAAGTTCCTGACGCCGGCTGGGCTGAGCTCTGAGATTTCAAAGCTCTTGAGCCTTTTGTGTGTCCCACGGAGGGCTGGGCACGGTTGGGAGCTTATGCCACATGTTTTGTTGCTGCCAGATGGTTTGGAGTCATTTTTCAGTGGTCACAGTCCTCGAAACTTCCTCACTTCGATTGCCGCTGCAATTGGATTTTCCAGGGATGAGCGTGCATTTCTTGGTAGGTGGACAATGGGCATGACATCTGCTGAAGAGTATGTGAGGACTTCTAGACAGGTTGTTTTCAAGATTCAACGTGCTGTCAACCGAAGTCTTGTTGAAGGGAAGGATGAGCAGTACTTCGAGGACGAGGCCATCCAAAGGCTTTGTGATGCTGCAGAGATGTCAGGTGCAAACCCAAACAGAATCAAGAAACGTCATACGGTGTTGACAAACTGGTCTGGCCGCAATTCTCTTGGTGGAATTTTTCCAACAATTGAGGTGTTTGATGACGATTTGCAGGAGCCTGACAATTCTCTTGAGGCCCAGGTTGCTTTGGCAGAGTCGGTGGCCAAGTTGAATGAAAGGGAGGCAACTCTTGCCCCAAAACCCACCAAATACTTCATCACAATTTCCAGAAGGACTTCACTGAGGAGGTTGCATTTGACTGGATGTTTCGTCAAACCTGATCGGTGTTGTGAAGTGTTGCACATTGATGAAATTTGCAGCGATGAGTTTGATTCCATTTGCCAAGCTTGCAAGCGCAAGATGTTGTCAGAGTGTGGCAGAGACGATGGCGGGGAGACGTCGTCAACGGCGTCGTCATCGTCGACGGCTTCTGGTGCAGACCTCAATGGATGAAGTGTCCATGCATTGCGTTTGAACGCGCATCAAGGTGGGTAGTTTGCAGTGAGTTGCAAGTTTGAACCACAATGACATGCAGGGTAGGGACTGTCACAAGTGCGTTGAGACGCAGACCTTTTCACTCTTCCAGATCGATTGCTGTGCTTCCTTCGCAGGAAAACCAAGGCTGTTGCAGCAGTTGTCAGATGGTTTTAGTCGCTTCAATTTAGGTTGTGTTATTGTGACAGTTTCTTCACGCTTGTTGTTTGGCATTTTGTGATCACTTGGCATTGTGGGATTTTCAGGCAGGTCCACAGGTTTGATCGATTCAAGCGGATTGCATTCTTGCTGGGGTTGATCGTTTGTTTTCGTGACTTGAGGGTTTCTTGTCTCATTGCATTGCTTGGATTCATTTTGTCAAATCCCTCTCACGTTTTGACGTGGGGACATGTTGATTGAGATGAGTCTCATGTCATAAACCGTTGGCTCAGACCTCAGGGTGCCAACGAGATTTTTCACGTTAAGACTGACATTCACGGTTCAGACCGGATGCCAAGGGTGTGTATTGATATTCATTGAGGTTTGTTCTGTTGTATTTGCTTTGTCATTTTGTTTTGCACTTTCAGTGTGAAGCAAGTGAATTTGCAGTGTCTTCAGTTTTTCTTTGTCTGCATTTGTGTTTTGATTTGAACCGCGTTAGTGGAGGGACTGATCTCACGCGACCTGTGCGCGCTTGTGTGGGACAGAATGGACCCTGCAGCACAAAGGGAATTTGTGAGAGACAACATGGATGCTGACATGCAATTCATACTGGGAGAATCAGGCGTTGGGCTGGAGAATCAAGTTGCGATTGCACGCCATTATGGCACCTTGCGCAAGTTTAGCGCACTGGGGGACGACAGAGCAGCTATTCGAACTTCATGCTTACAAGATTTTGCCATGCCGAACGACACACCGGCAGGCCGTGCACAAGTGGCCTCAGTCGTTGCAGCTTGGGAGACGGCGAAGGAGTACATGGCAAAAGAGATTGAGTTGAAGGCTGAAGCTAAAGTGCTGGGCCAACCAAGGGTGCTTCAGATACATGAGAGGCAGGCTATGCTGAGAGCTGTTGAGGCAGTACATGGCCAGCTCAACGACTCTGAGTGCCCGTCCTCGGACTACCTTTCTTTGAAGGCTGAGGAGACAGAGTGCAATGAGCCGACGGCAGCACCGCTGGACGAGATACTGAGCAAGCAGGCTTCTTCCAATTCACAGATCCAGTCGGCGGTGGACAATACAGGCCACATCAGGGTCACCAGGACCAAGACCAAGGCAAAGATGCCGGTGTCAACGGAGGAATACAGAAAGGTGATGAAGGTGGAGACATACGCATGGCTTGCAATGTCTTCACGTTACAAAGCAAAGCATTGGTTGCATGGATTGACAGCGACACCGTTTCAAAAGTTCACCGAGTATATTTTGGGTGATCGTGTGTATGGGTTGCAGATCCCAACAACATCTTCAGAGACAGCTCAACAACGTGTCAAGCCTGACTGGGCAATTGTTTTGGCTTACGAGCACAAGCTCAGGAAGGAAGCGATGAAAAAGGTGTTGTCTGGGCACACCCTATCTGACGCGCTGGAGGCTGTCATTAAGGACCCGGACCTCAAAGAGGCGTACTTCACAACGCCCATGGCATTGCGTGCATCGATGCCTGAAGCGCAGCCTAACAAGTTCTTGCGCTACAACAACAAGGGTGGGTCTGGCAGTTTCAGTGGCAAGCAGTTTGCACCCTTCACAAAGGGAAAAGGGAAAGGATCAAAGGGCAAGTCGAAAGGCAAGCCTGCAGACCCACGTCTTAAGGGATTGAGCCTGGCTTGGAGGACCCCTGACCAACGTGAACTTTGTTTTGCTTGGAATGCAGGGGATTGTGATGGCAGTTGCGGCAGAGTTCATCAGTGCAGAGTCAAAGGTTGCTATGCCAGCCACAAGGCGGTGGATCATGCCAAGGCCGCTGCTTGACAGGACAGCAGTGCGGCCACACCCAGCAAAGCTGCGCAAACTGTTCTTGGGGATGATACCCCGGTACTCAAAGTGATGTACCTTTTTGCTGGGCGTCAACGCCATTCTGATATAGGGTCATTCTTGAAGAAGGCCTCACAATCCAAAGGTTTCAGACTGGAGTTGATGGAATTCGACATTGAGCGTTCACCAGAGCATGATTTGACAGACGAGAAGTTGTGGGAGCGCATTGGTGACCTTTTGAAGGAAGGTGACTGGGTGCTCATTGTTTCACCACCTTGCAATACATTCAGCAGAGCACGTTTTCAATTGCAGCATCCTGGACCGAAGCCTCTTCGAAATGTGACCTGGCCGAGAGGTTTTCCTTGGCTCAAGAACCGTGACATGCAGAAGGTGGAAGAGGCTAACTTGTTTGTTGACAGGTGTTTAGCAGCTTGTGAAATTGCAGCGGAGTTTGGGGGCGTATTTTTGTTGGAGCATCCTGAAGATTTAGGCGTTGTTCGAGGAGAACGCCCTGGATCCATCTGGCAGTGGACGGAGCTTTTGGAGTTGATTCCCAAGTTGGGAGCGCTGTGAGCTTTGCGTTGCATCAGTGCAATTTTGGGGCCATGACGCCCAAACCTACAAGATTTCTCACTAACATGACAGTGGACGATTCACGATGTTATTGTGCGTTGCCAAAGTTTGACAAGTTTGGATTTTACAAGGGGCCATTGCCTCGACAGTGCGGTCATGAGCACTCCCACAAGCTGATTGGTAAAACAGATTCACAATGGAACACTGCACCGAGTGCATCATACCCACCGTTGTTGTGTGAATTTTTGGCTGGACTCATCTTGCATGCTAAGGCATCCTTCGGAAGGGGGTTGGTCGATGAGTCAGTTCAGGCTCCTGGCAAGAGAAGGAGATTACAATCTGGCCATACTGAGCCTTCAACAGGGCTGGCGTTGCAGTCCAGCTCAGTTGCCAAACATAGCATGGTTTCAGGGGAGCGAGGTTGCAAGCAGGTTGAGGATTCTGGAAAAGAAATGGGGGAGTCCCCCGCGCGACAGAGTAACATGGATGCAGGGTCACAAAGCATTGATGATGAACAGAAGTGGCCTGACAATGGAAGCGATGAATTTGATTTGGCAGCCTGTTGCAATTCTGGTACACCAATTGGTGTGGAGTGGGACACGGTCCGGAGAGGTTTTATCGATGGTTTTGGGCTGTGCAGTCCATGCAGGTGGAAACCTTCAAGGAGAGGGGATGGACGTACATCGGATATGGTCAAGTTGGCTGATGATACTTACAAGATTCTTGCAGATGCTGTTACTGCAGAAATTAAGGATGTGCGGCGAGAAGCTTTCAAACTGGTGACAGGCAAGTTGCTTGAGTCACCTTTCTCCGAGAGTTGTCTGGAGAGGGTCAGATCGAAGTGGTTTGCATTGCTGGATGATCCTCAGAGTGCGGCCGTGGTAGATGATGGACAACCATTTTATTTGAGGGCACTTTCTCAGTGGCTCAAGCGTTTCAATGATCCAGATGTTCACTGGTTGACTGACGTTGAGGATTCATTTGCTTCTGGGGTTTTCGTTGGGGTTGACAAGCAGCTACCGAGATCACCGCAGGTCTTTCCTCCCAAGCTGAAACATAGAAAGCTGGATGAAACAGAGTTTGTGCCGATTGCAGAGAACTATGCTTCTGCCCAAGTTTCGGCAAAGGAGCTTGAGGACAAGTTTAGGGAGGAGGAGAGTTTGGGCCGCATGCATCCCTCTAAGCTGGGTGTCCTTAAACAGGAGTTTGGAGATTCTTTGAGAGTGGCGTCGATGGCTGCAATCATGAAGCCAGACGGAACTGTGAGGCCTTTGCATGACGCCACCCACTCGGTGATGGTGAACCACAGCATTGTTTACAGGGACAAGATAGATTGTCCGGGCCCTGCTGAAATAGCCTCTATCGTGCGCGAGGCAACATCAACTGGAGAGGCCCCCTTTTGCGTGAGCGCCGACATTAAAGCTGCTCACAGGTTGGTCAAGATTAGAAGACGCGATTGGGGTTACTTGTGTTGCCGTGCAGACTCAGGTTCCAGCACAGTTTGGGTTAACCACACTGGCACTTTCGGTGTGGCAAGTGCACCATACTGGTGGGCGAAGCTGGCTGGTCTCATTGGGAGGTTTGTTGGCCACATGTTCCACAAGCGCTGGTTGATGCACATGATTTACGTTGACGATTTGCATGGTGCGTTTGTGGGGTGCGAGAAGTTCTTGCATCTATGGGTTTGGGTCCTGGCGTTTGAGATGGTGGGCACACCGTTCGGATACCACAAGTTCAAAGGGGGGTTCGCTTCTGAGTTTGTTGGATACCACATCAGATATGACTTGTCCCAAGTTGGGATCACAGTCAAGCGAGGTGACTGGCTGGTGCAGTGGATCTTAAAGGTGAGATCCAATGGATATGTGGTACCAGCCAGGGAGTTCGCTGAATTTTTGGGGCGGCTTGGTTTCATTTCACAACTCATCACTTGGTTGAAGCCCCACTTGGCGCCACTTTATGCCTGGTCAGCAGTGACTGCGAGGGGCACAGTTGGGCGCTTGCCGGAGACAATCATTTTGACCTTGAGGTACATTGAAGTTCAGCTGACAACAGGGTCATACATGGTTTCAACACGTTGGCCACAAATGATAACTGGTGAGAGGTTCCGTACTGATGCAAAGTGCGCTGACGGGTACATTGTCCTTGGGGGTTGGGAGCTTGAGTCAAAGAGGTGGTTCAGTTTGCGTATTGGGCCAGCGGAGGCTCCCTTCCTTTTCAAGCCTGATGGAGCTTCACAGTGGGCATCTACGGCAGCTGAACTCTTAGCCACGTTGGCTGCCCTACATGCGTTTGGTTGGCTTGAGGAAACAATGGAAAGGAAGACTTTAGAAGTACATTTGGTTGCGGGTACAGACAACTTGGCCAACCAGGCCTTATCGACCAAACGCTCAACGACGAAGTGGCCGTTGATGGCAGTGAACATGCAGTTATCAGCAGCGCTCACGAGGGCTAGGCTGTCATTAGGCCTTCAGTGGAGGCCGAGGGAAGAGAACACGGAGGCTGACCAACTAACAAATGAAGAGTTTTCAGGCTTCAGGGAGGATCAGAGGGTGGTGTTGACTTGGAGCAGTTTAGAGTTGTCTGTCTTGATGGAATTGGTGAGGACGAGGACAGAGTTTGATCTTGCGAGGGACGCGGCAAGAGAGGCCGCCAAAGTGGCACCAAAGTTGCGCAAGGGAAATGTGGACAAGTCACCATGGTGATGGTCGGTGGGTCCTCATTCAGTCACCTCTTCTGAAGGTGGGATTTCTTTGAGAGGTTCCTGAACGATCCTCTCCTTTCTCAAAACTGGCTTGCTGCAATATTTCTGGCCTAAGGGCTCCCTTTACAGTGTCACTACGACTGCTGGATGTTTTGCGTTTATTGCCGAGATGGCATTGACAACAAATCGAGGCGCATCTCGATACAATGGGGAATTTGCAGCAACCATTTAGTGGAGTCGCGCAAGACCTCACCACCCAGAGAAAAGTGCGAGTGTCCGAGTGATCCTCCAGTTCATCCATCTTGAGTTTTGTGCATGGCTGATTTTGTGGTTTCCTTGTTTTGCAGTTTCATGTGGATTTCGAAAGTTTCAGTTGTGGATGTTCGAGATTGATTTGCGTTTACGTTGTTTGGAGAGTTCTCCGTTTTGGAGTTTTGCGAAAGAATCTGAGACCCTCACCTGTCCAAAACTGTGCGTAGCGTAGGCTCCACTGGGCGCGCTCAGTGTGTCTATGTGAAGCACAGTTTTGGCCGGGTGGGTGGGTGGAGCTTTATGTTTGGGTTCTTGCCCATTGCCTCAGTGGGTTCGTGGATGTCGCGAAGGTTCACTTTATTTGGTTTTACTGACTGCTGCAAAAGACGTTTTTGCTTTGACACTTTTGGAAGATGTTCAGACGAAGTTGCTTCTTGATTTATTTTCAGGAGATGCAGTTCAATACAGTTTGGTTGCCTGTGCTTTGCTGTCTTTCTCAAACGTTGCTTTTATTCAAAGATTTGTCGGTTGCTTGAGTTGAAACAAATTGGAAACAAGTTGAACGTGGAGTTCATGTCACTGGAAGTCATACAATATTTATATTCCGACGAAGCTTGGGCTATCAAAGAATTTCAGGTACCCATCCCAGCCCACCCTGAGCGGGGTGAGGTTGGACTATACTTGCGTGAACTGGATTTCTTTGAGAGGTTCCTGAACGATCCTCTCCTTTCTCAAAACTGGCTTGCTGCAATATTTCTGGCCTAAGGGCTCCCTTTACAGTGTCAGTACGACTGCTGGATGTTTTGCGTTTATTGCCGAGATGGCATTGACAACAAATCGAGGCGCATCTCGATACAATGGGGAATTTGCAGCAACCATTTAGTGGAGTCGCGCAAGACCTCACCACCCAGAGAAAAGTGCGAGTGTCCGAGTGATCCTCCAGTTCATCCATCTTGAGTTTTGTGCATGGCTGATTTTGTGGTTTCCTTGTTTTGCAGTTTCATGTGGATTTCGAAAGTTTCAGTTGTGGATGTTCGAGATTGATTTGCGTTTACGTTGTTTGGAGAGTTCTCCGTTTTGGAGTTTTGCGAAAGAATCTGAGACCCTCACCTGTCCAAAACTGTGCGTAGCGTAGCAATTCTAGGCAGCGGACGAAACCTACAGTTGCCGCGCGCAAAAACAGAAATTAATTGAACTTTCCTTTTAAATCCTGTCGCACCTGCTGGCATCGTCCGGCCCCATAGATTTGAGGTTTGAACAAGGTTTGCTTGAGGTTTGTACATATGAAAAACCAGCATGCCAGAGCTTTGCCACTTGAAGTGTTCCTGCCATTGTAAAGTGTCCGATGGGACGTGTATTCCGAGTTTGTTCGAGGTTTGTACATATGAAAACACAGCATGTTAGAGTACTGGCAGCCAGCGTGCTTTTCTTGAGTCTTTTCCGGGCGGGTTGATGCTTGCTCATGTTGCCGGAAGCGTTAGCACAGACCTCAATGTTTGAGAGAGAATGGCAAATCCATGTGTCTCACAGGCAGATTGCCATTCAGCAACTACTGCGTCAGTAGTCTGGCTGCTGGCTTCAGATTTCATCTTTACTCTATGTGTATCCCCTTGCCCCGGAATTTTAATATTGGATGTTGTGCAAACGAGAAGCTTCTTAGATTGATCGCACACCGGCGCGTTCGATTTTTCACGTTTATGTTTGTATCAACATTGGTCTTGGGGGCAGGGGGGGAGCTCGTTGAATCTAATTCAAGCTTTGGAAAGTATTGTGATCCTGGAGACTCATGAGTGTACCTCCTCAGTGTCAACATGATACAGAAAAAACGGTGTATGATCTTCGATTCTGGCATGATGACGCATGAAGAGAGTCACGTGCTTCGCTGGTTGAAGAATGGAACTTTATGCTAGACATACGCCTAGGTTGTGCGAGCATCTGTAAAAGGGTTGTCGGGCACATTCACTGGGAGTTTTTTTTTTGGCGCCGCAACATTTCTTTTCGTTTTGGACAGTTTGTGTCTCTTTTGACAGGCCATTTTTAGTTTCAATTTCTGGGAGACCGCTTCTATTGTTTCATTAGGCGAAGCCAAAAATGGCTTCATTTTTGGGATCAATTTTTGGCTTCGAGTTTGGAGCCAAAATCTATCTTTTTTGGCGTTTGTGGCAGGTAATTCCCGATTGACTTGTGTTGGACGCGACAGGATGCGAGCAGAGTGAGTTGTTGCTGCTCTGCTATGGTTCTACAAGCATGATTCCGGCAGCTTCGCTCTGAAACAAATCCCTTGCCACAGGCTGCTCCATGGTGGTGTATCCATGAGTTGACACATGCTGCCTTCTAGGCTTCAAGACGATGCAGCGGAACAGTACTTGCACCACTCAGACTTCTCCAGCACCCGTAGTAAGGAGTCCAAACTCTCGACCGGTTTGTGCTAGGGATGCACTGTCTCAAGCGCTTTTACTCACTGTTTTTTCTCTTCAGGCAGGGTAGCGGCCGGGGCGCTAGTTTCTAGGGTCACAAAGGAAACAGCATGTGCAGAGGGATCTATTGCAGGTTCTGGCACGCGAGCTGAACCACTTGAAGCAGCAGCACAAAGCATTGCGACAGGCATCTCAACTGTGTTGCTTTGGCTTGCAGATGCAATTTGTCACTGTTTTCTGATGTTGGCCCTCTTGAGACCATCGCGGAGAACAAGAAAGAACAGTCGGCAGCAAAGCACCGCCAGCGGTTGCTAAAAGCAGCCCAACAGCCGCCAAGCTAGGATGTGTGTTTTCCCACAGCGCGGAGCGTATAGTTGGTTCAATTCGATAAAGAAAACCCTACTTAAAAAAATATATTTCTTAGAATGTAAGCTGACCGGCAAAATGGATCTCAGCGCGCAGCGTTTAGTAGGGTACTAAACCGTCTGGCCCGCAGCACCAAAATTGCGTTCTCGCCACAGCGCGGTGGGTTAGTTGGACTCTTTGTTTGTACGATTATTTTATAGATTCCATTTGTTTGCGTAACGGGCGCAGCACTTGAGAACCCCGTACGGCCATCTAAAAGGTTGAAGCGCGGCAGGCGCAGCGCTTGAGAACCCTGTACGGCCATCTTAAAAGTTGAAGCGCGGCAGGGGCAGCGCTTGAGAACTCCGTGCGGCCATCGTAAAGGTTGAAGCGCTGCAGGCGCAGCGCTTGAGAACCCAGTACGGCCATCTTTCCTTGCATGGCCCCCACACGGGCCAACCACAAACTGAACCCCTGCGACCCCATTGTCAATGTTGAGGGTGTGTTGATGCTATTGCAACTAAGAAGTGAATTCCAATTTGAGGATGTGACCTGAGGCAGGGGTTCTTTTTGATGGCTATCAGTTCAAAAGGTGAAACTGCAACATTTAAGCTTCCGTCCAACATTGAAGATGGGGCGCGGGGATTTAAACATACGTCAAATCCTCATCTTGGATTTGCAAACTGCAAGTCTGGAGTCTGGAAGCGCAAACATCGAAGATTCCCCTTTGCAGGAGGCACTCTTGGGAATGCCGATGTCGGGATTCTCCACAGGAAGTGTAAATCTGAACACCACAAGCCGCTTTTGAAGCACCTATAAATCTCCGAGCGTCACACCGGCTTTCGGTGTGTGTAGATAGCCCAATCTTCCAGTGAAGAAAAAGGGGAGCTACAGCAATCATAGCTGAGAGTCAAAGATCGCGTTTATCTTTCGTCTTGGTGGAGGCTTCAGGTTGGGCCTGCCACTGTGATGGGCGCTGTCCTTCTGCTGCAAGAGCGCTGTTGATTTCCAACCACATTGATGAGAAAGAGTTCACTACTGCAATTTTTTCAGCTTTGTTCCATGGACGGGGCAAGCAACGAAAGATAGCTTTGTTGGGTTCCTCTGCAGATGAGGGAAATCTTTCATCTGGGCCCCAATGAAGGAGATCTAACCGCAGGGCAGTGTGTGCTTGGCACCATCGGCTTCCGCCTTTCCACTGCTCCATGTGGAGGCGTCAAATAAAAGTATCCAGCTGCGCTTCAACCTTTAAGATGGCCGTACGGGGTTCTCAAGTGCTGCGCCCGTCACGCAAAAAATGAATCTCTAAAATAATCGTGCAAACAAAGAGTCCAACTAACCCACCGCGCTGTGGCGAGAACGCAATTTTGGTGCTGCGGGCCAGACGGTTTAGTACCCTACTAAACGCTCCGCGCTGTGGCGTGAGATCCATTTTGGCCGGTCAGCTCACATTCTAAGAAAGATTTTTCCCCACATTGACGTGTGGGGTTTTTGTTCCCCACATTGACGTGTGGGGTTTTTGTTTTTAGTTCTGTATCCGCTCCTCGTCCTCCTCCTCCTCCTCTTCCTTCCCGTCCTCCCTCCTCACTCACACTCACTCACTCTCACTCACTCACACTCACTCACTCTCACTCACTCACTCACACTCGCTCACTCTCACTCACACACACACATACCCTCACTCACACACACTCACCCACTCACACTCACTCACTCTCACTCACTCACACTCACTCACTCACACACACACACTCTCACTCACTCACTCACTCACTCACTCTCACTCACACACACACACTCGTTTGCGTGACAGGTGTGGGACAATGTGCATTGCCAAGGGATCTCCGCCGCTTTTGCGTGGCAGGCGTGGGACAATGTGCACTGCCAAGGGATCGGATGTACGCCCCGGGGTTCCGCTAGCGTCCCTGGGTCTCCGCCGCTTTTGCGTGGCAGGCGTGGGACAATGTGCACTGTCAAGGGGTCGGATGTACGCCCCGGGGTTCCGCTGGCGTCCCTGGGTCGCCTCTTTTGCGTGGCAGGCGTGGGAGAATGTGCACTGCCAAGGGGTCGGATGTACGCCCCGGGGTTCCGCTGGCGTCCCTGGGTCTTTTGCGTGGCAGGCGTGGGACAATGTGCACTGCCAAGGGGCGTGGCAGGCGTGGGACAATGTGCACTGCCCGGGGTCCGCTGGCGTCCCTGGGTCGCCTCTTTTGCGTGGCAGGCGTGGGAGAATGTGCACTGCCAAGGGGTCGGATGTACGCCCCGGGGTTCCGCTGGCGTCCCTGGGTCTCCTCTTTTGCGTGGCAGGCGTGGGACAATGTGCACTGCCAAGGGGTCCAAGAGGCCAAAATGGATGTTGCTCTGAAAAGATGGTTTGACATCATTTCTCAATTCCCCGCAATCCATGAAACAGCGAAGCCGTTGCATCTTTTAGCAGGTCTTGCTGAGCAACTTCGCATGCTGAGGGACATTTTGTCAGGGAACGCTCCAGCCACGCTGATCAAGAGAGCCAACTCCATGCTCAAGTACATTGAGAAGCTGCGTGAGGCCAAAGTCCAAGTTCCTGGCGATGAGCCTTTCCTGTATGCATATTTTGTGATTTGAGGAACAGTGGAGTTGCCCTGAGTCGACTCAGATCGATTGTCGAAGCCATCAGATTTACAGAATTTGTTTTGGCATTGAAGGGCTCAGTCAGAAGCTGCTCTCTAAAAGGTGCATTGGCGCTTCCAGAAGGGTAGGTGAAACAGTTTTGAAGCAGTCTGACCCGTTTACTGTCGGACTCGCGATCCTGCACGGCGTCTTGCACGATAGCACAGCCCTCTTTGGGGATAGGCTTGTCCGTGGTGCGGCCTTAGTGGCGGTCTACACCAGGTCCAGGTGGATGGACATGCAGCACACTGACGAGGTGGTGATGGACCCAGATCCCAAGGATCCAGTTTTTGTCGAGCTCAAGATCAGAGAGTTCAAGACCAGGAATGCAAATGCCTGGAGAGGCGGAATCATGGCAGCTGTTGGTCCTGCGCTTGGAGTGGTACAGGGCAACTGGGTGAAGACTTGGTGGGAGCTCAGACAACAACTGGGCGATCAATTTGGGGCAGGTGCACCTTTGATGCCAGCACCGGATGGTGAAGGAACGGCAACAGTCAGACCACTCAGCACGGGAGAGTTTAGCAAGTGGGTCAAAATGATCCTGGACAGGAATGGAGGTTTGCAGAAAGATTGCAGGATTTCAAGCCACTCATGCAAGGCCACTATGCTCAGCTTCCTGGCAAAGTTTGGTGCCCCCATACCTGACAGGGAAATCTTGGGTGCCACACAGGCCGCATGAAGTCTGTGTTGACCTACTCCAGGGACTCACTGGCGAGTCCGTTGAGGGTGCTGACAAGCATGCTGGAGCGCACGCGGCAAGGGTCTTTCGATCCTAATGCAACCAGATCAGGCATGATGAAGGATGTCAAAGTCGAAGTCCTGTCGGTCGAAGAGGACGATGAGCCTTGGGAACCAGTGGAACGACAACAGCAGGACCTGGATGAAGAAGCAGGCGAGGACTTTGGATCAGGCAGTGATACCTCTTCGAGCTCAGAGGAGGAACAGGCTGCAGTGACGCATGCAGCTCGCATTGTCAGTGCGCCCAAGGCGCCGGCTGGGACCGAATTGCGGCAGCATCCCAAGTCCAGGATGCTTCATTTGATCCAAGAGGATCACAAGTTGTACCTGCTGTGCGGCCGCAAGGTTGAAATGACCAATGGAAGTTTGTATAAACCACCGGCGTCTCTCAGGTGGGATACACCTTGCTGCAGCCATTGCTGGCGGGCGTCGAACACACCGCTCACCTCCAGATTGCGGTAAAAGTGAGGAAGCAAGCTGCCTCACGACTTTCCTTTCAGATTCAGTGGTAACATGCATCACTGAGTTTTCCGCAGCCAATCATGACGGCAATAACATAGTAAAATCTCCAATTTCTGTTCGTGACTTTGATGTCATATCCATTATTTTCGAGTGCAGCATGATCATTCCATTCTTTGGTCATCGGTCAGCATGAAGACTGGTGACTCGTTCAATTGATTTGCAACTCCTCGTCAGAGGTAAATTGTTGTGAATGTCTGCATGTTCCGTGGCTCCAGCAGGAAGCAAAAGAAAGGAAATAGGAAAACTCCCAGAACTGGAAATTCTTTTCCCCTTCCTGTTGTTGACATGTGCTTAACAATAACTTGAATGTACGAATACCTCACTCGTTCATCACAGGACAGCAAAGAATCTTCTTTTTTAAGAAGTGTTAACCTTTTTCGGGGTTGGCGACCGAGCTGTGATGGCCCTCATTGACTCAGAGAAGGCCTGTCAAAAACGGTGCGAGGAACTGCATGAGGGACTCTTTGAGAAACTGCAGGGTCAAAACATTGGGTCTTTCTCGACACTTGCCTTCGCCTTGGGAAGCCCACAAAATCCGGTCTCGGATGACGAATTCACCAAGCTGGCAGATGCAGTGTTTGAAGCTCAGTCTACGTTGGGCACTACGGCAATTCTGAGGAGGTTGCACTTTGAGTCGTGCACGCTCCTCATAGCTGAGATGAAGACCCAGTCTGCGTGTGCGGACAAACGGCTGCCAGGGTTGCCGAATACCCCTGAACAACAGCCTGCTCACTCTCTCATAGATGCAGCTTACAATATGCTCGAAAGTGGAAGCATTACGTACCTGCACCCAAGCAGGTGCCATTCGAGAGAAAGTGAAGTTCAGACAGAGTCAAAGAACAAATCGAAGACAATGATCACGCTTGAACAAGGGGCCTTGAAACAAACGGTGGTTTCAAATTTGCAGGACATTGACACCAACACGGAGCTCAAGTTGTATTTCGCGCTGCAAAGGCGCCATCTGGCGTTTGACCTTGTGAACTTGCTGTCTTGGAGCGTGTGCCAAAAATGGTTGGACAAGCTGATGTCCACTTTGGTTTCAGATGCCCCCAGCAACTTCAGTGCCATCACCCTGACTCAGGTGATGCGAGCAGATAGAGAAATGTTCTCGATTTTGGCATCAGAACACAAAGGGTCGCTCAAAGCGGCCACGGGGGGCAGACCACCTCTTGACGAACCGTTTGAAAGGTTGATGCATGACCCTCGGATCAATGTGCACTTGATAGCAATGCCTAAGGTAGCAGCGCAACAGCCTCCAAAGAGACCATTGGAGCCGGAGCCGAATAGGCCAAACCCTGGGCCGAAGAAACCTTTCAAGCGCCCGAGGCCAACCGACAAGCCGGCTCCTCAATTGCCAGATGAACTTACGGGTTTGGCCCGGAAAACAGAGGCAGGGAAACCAATGTGTTGGCACTTCAACATGTCCAAAG
This sequence comes from Cladocopium goreaui, assembly GCA_947184155.2. NCBI lineage: Eukaryota > Dinophyceae > Suessiales > Symbiodiniaceae > Cladocopium > Cladocopium goreaui. The sequence continues at coordinate 177,959 of CAMXCT020000632.1, read as the reverse complement.
GTTGCAACAACCCAGTCAAAGGAGGCAGATGTAGGTTTGGCATGCATGACTGTATGAAGTGTTTGAAAACAGGGCATGGAGCAGCGAAATGCCGAGCCAGTTGACAGGAAAAGGTTTCAGGTGAGGAGTGCAGCCATCACGAAGCTGTTCCAGGCGTTAGTCACTTCTCATCTGGAACCGCTGCAAGTGCATGTAAACCTTTTTGCAAAGAACCAATTGTCAGTGCATGTGATTCGTTTTGCAATTCAACAGTTTTTGCTCCGAAAGCTTCAGTCGAATCCTTTGGTACAGAAGATGAGCCTAACAAGGGTTGTGGCTTAATTCTGGAAATTTTTGCCGGGTCTTGTCGATTCAGTAAAGCATGCAAAAACATTGGCTTCAGAGTGTTGGCAGTGGAAAAAAAAACCAAAAGAGCCGAGAATTTTCCAGTTGCATTGTTTGATTTGACCAGACAGCATGATTTCAGCACAGTTTGCAAGTTTGCTGAAGCGGAGCGTGAAAACCTTTTGCTGGCGCATTTTGCGCCCAGTTGTGGCACGGCTTCAAAAGCACGAGAGCGCCGAGTTCCAGGCATTCAAAATCCTCCTAGACCTCTTCGTAGTGAATCATACCCAGATGGGCTGGCGGGTTTGACAGAGCAAGAACACCAAAGGGTTCTGGAGGCCAATGCATCCTACTCAGCCATGGTTGATCTCATTCTTCTTCTCATCGGGTTGGGGGTAGCAGTGACAGTTGAGAACCCCCTCAACAGCCTTTTTTGGCTTACAAGCTTCATGTTGAAACTGTTTGACAAGTACCCTGGCCATTTACAGTTCTGCAGCATTGCATGCACGGAGGGACCAGGGACAAGAAATCGAAGTTTTGGTCATACAACCCGAGAAAGCCAGACACAAATCTGTTAGAAAGCCTGGGCATTCTTTGTGATGGATCGCATCAACATGAGTCATGGAAACCACGCTGGGTGAACGGTAAACTGTTTTTTCCGACAGCCGAAGAAGCTGCTTATCCTGTGATTTTGTGTCAGCGATTAGCCTCCGTCTGTTTGGACGAAGCCAAATCTCGTGGCCTTAGCCCTTGTCAGAGCTTGCAACAACAGCTTCTGGTAGACCAAAGCGTTGGCAAGAGAAATTTGTTCGCAGCACAGAGCAGAGGCAACAAGCTGAAACAGGTTTTGGCAGAGTACGGAAGAGAAATCACAGCAGTTATTCCAGTTGGCTACCAGAGCATTGAAAGGCTGTACCAGTGTTATCCATCGTCAATTGCACTGGGGGTTTACACGGGACGAATGGAGGAAGTCAAGCAGCTTATTGGCACCGGTTGAAGAGGGAGCACACTTCGAAGTCCTCACTCTTGGGATTCCAAGAGACCCAGAAGACTTTATCAAAGATGCTCATGAAATGGGGCATCCAAGACGGGCTTTTGCACGAGTTCCTGCATTGATGAGGGACGTCCTGGAGGAAGTCTTTCTTGGCGACCCGTTCGAGATCAAATCTAAGCGCGCAAACTTCCTGAAAAAATGGATGAAAAGAGCTGTTCAACTAAGAGCGGATGAACGGCAGCTCCATGCTGACCTTCCTTCACACCTTCAACCTTTACTCAGAGACAAAAAGCTGTTGTTGTGGAAAGAGATTCTTCTGGACCTTCAGTATCCCGACGCAAAGATCGTGGATGAGGTGTGTCAGGGTTTTCCCTTGACGGGGTGGGCCCAGTCTTCAGGCGTTTTTCAGACCAGGGTGAAACCACCAGACACCTCCATGGAGCAACTCGAAGGGATGGCGAAGGGTCTCAACATGGCAGTTGTGGCGTCGCTTGAGTCGTCAGAGTGGATGCCAGTGGACCAGGTCGCATGGGATGAAACGATGCAAGAAGTAGCAAACGGATGGTTGGCTGAGGAACCAGATCCCGACCTAGGCAAACAATTCATAGCAAAGAGATTCCCAATTCAACAGAAAGAGAAAACACGTCTGATAGACGACTTCTCGATTTGTGGAGTGAATTCTGCCTTTGGGATGTCCGAGAAACTGAGAGTCGACGCAATAGATGAAATACTGGCAGGGGTCTCCGTTCTACTCGACTCCGAAGGTTTCGTGGACAAATGCAAAGGCCTTTTGGGAAGAACATTTGATTTGAAATCAGCCTATAAGCAGTTTGGAGTCGATGTCCAACACCCAGAGCGGCTCAGAATCGCTGTGAAGAAACCTGGTGGAGGAGTTGCATTTTCAAAGTCCTTGCATTACCATTCGGAGCCACTGGGAGTGTTTCGGCTTTTCTTAGAATTTCATCTGCCATTGCATTCATAGGCGCGAAGGGACTTTGCATTCCGTGGTCGGTATTTTTTGACGACTACACTGCCCTCTCGCCTGCAGGCCTGGAGCTTGACACAACATTCTACGCAGAAGCTTTGTTCAAGCTGCTGGGCATAAATTTTGCTTCAGAGGGATCGAAAGCACCCCCGTTCTCGAACTGTTTCAGAACTCTGGGACTAGTGGTTAACACAGAGAACGTGGAGAACCGAGAGGTCAAAGTTGGACACACGGAAGAGAGGTCGAAAGAACTTCTCGAATGCATTGACGAGATCCTGATCCACGAATCTGTAGGAACCAAAATCCTTGAAAGGTTACATGGCAGAATAGTTTGGTTCCGCACCTTTGTTTTTGGCAGAAGACTGAATGCAGCCACCAGGGTCCTGTCATGGCACTCCAGGAGGACGGGTCCTTCGATCCGCATTGACGATCAACTGAGATCTGCATTAGGAACCTTGAAGAATCACTTGATGTCAAGCAGGCATGTCTCCATTAACCGTGATATCAATGAGACGTGGATAATTTTCACTGACGGCGCTTTTGAGCCCACCAACGAACAACCAGCCTCGATAGTTGGAATCCTGGTGAACCCCAATGGGCAAGTCGTTTCCTTTTTTGGAGCATACCTCCCGCAGCCTCTCCTGGAGGAATTCTTGTCGAAATCAAAACACCCAATATATGAATTGGAAATTTTCCCTTTGCTGGTTGCAGTCATGGTATGGTCGACAACTGTAGTAGGCAAGCTGATAGTTAATTATTTGGACAACGATGCAGCAAGATCCGCTTTCGTTCGTGCGCATGCCTCGACCGACCTTGGAGCAGCCTTGATCGCAGAATATGTAGAGTTTGAATACAAATGCCGTTTTTCCCCATGGTTCGCAAGAGTTGCACGCCACAGCAACCCGTCGGATGAGCCTTCGAGGATGAATTTTGAAGCACCCTGGCTTCGACACGCAAGCAAAGTTGAATTGGTCCTGCCAGAGCACTTGTCGCAGTGGGGAATCATCGGGTGCTCTGACACTTAGCATCAAATCACTTCGTGTCAATGTTCAATAATGATGGCATCATGGACCATCCAAAGCACCAGAAGCAAGCTCAGCTGGAATCACGACTGGCTTTGGATTTTACCCCCGACAGTGCAATTACTGGAATCAAAAAGGAAATCAATAATAAGTCCGAGTGTGGTGCACTTGCGTTTTCGTTTCCGAAGCGTCGACGACTGCGTCTATTTTTTTTGTAGTAAGTTTTATTTATGTAAATAATATATTTACATAAGTTCTACTTACCCTACATCGTAATGATGCGCCATATAATTTAATATATAATTATATGGATATCAATTTAACAATTGAAACTTCCACCACCAGTGTTGGATTAGTCTCAATCGATCCTGGTTTTGTGGAGAAATAAGAGCCACCACAGAGACCATTCAGGGTCGGAACAGGTGGGCAGTTAGAAGCTGTGAGCGTTGCCCCATCCACGGGGTACAGTATGTCGATGATATCAAGAAGCGGAGGAGCCAATGCTATGGCCAACACTGCAGAGGCAGTGGATGTGACCCATGAGACCTCTGAGGCAGCAGCCTCATCAGGGCGCCCCCGTGAGCGTCGACTTCAGAGGTGCATCGCTTGCCATGGATCCGGTGCATTACCAATGAGAGCCAACAGCACACTGTTGCTGCCGGTACAGCGTGTTGCGGTCACCTATGTGAGGCGAAGATCCTTACGAGGTTGCTGAACAGCCCCCTGGAAGCATGATGATGCATTGACGTGCGTTGCCGTGGCAGCCGAAGATACATATGATGCTCCTCAGCTCGTTGTTTTCTTTTTGGGTTCTACACAGCAGTGGAGTGGTGTCAAGAATTGATGAGGAAATGGTGTCTCTACGGGATGTTTCCATAGCTGCGTGGGCCTATGGTGTCTGTGGTCCACATCAGCCTCCTTTTGATGAACACAAATATAGTATGCCACTCGACAGTCTCGCTGGGAAAGCAACAGGTGGTGCTTTGACGTTCGACCCCTGGACTGGCGAGTCGAAGGTCTTTGAAGTGGAGATCCCGGCAGCACTTGTGGCTAAGTGGCTTGAGGAAGTTGGGGAGCAACTGATATCCCAGATATAGTTCTTTGTTTATCTTGCCGTCCGCTTCGACTGCTGTGAGGCTTTGCTCAACCGACTTGGCATTGCTTGGATCGACAACGAAGCGGCAAGATTTGTGGCAATCAAAGGGTCATCTGATTCTTTCAGCCTTTTAGCAGCTTGAGCTTGAGATGCCTTCCTCAGTATGGCTTGAACCTGTGGCCTCGTATAGTAACCCTAGTGACATGCCTTCTCGGAAACAGGTCAAACTGGCAGCCAAACTCTTTAGAGCTTCAGAAAGCGGGGTGTTGCGAGTCCTGGTCGATGCCATCCTCCTAATGCATCGGGAACCGTATGCCCGCACTCTCTAAGGGGGTCAACTCCAGTGCGTAACTGGCAACTCACTCGTGACTTTCACCCCCGCTGTCTAAAAAGGTGCCCACCTGTTTATTCACTGCAAGCTGTTTTCAGTTTGATTTTTGCATGTGAGACAGCACGCGTTTTGACGAGAAGTGTAACAAGTTTTGTCACGGAAGGGTTTTTCGAATCGTTTTGATTTTTCATTTGGCGAAGGCAATGTTTTACGAGCCACGGCGGTCCACGTATTATTATTATACATAAACAGTTGCGCTGTATATATGTATATGTATATATATATATATATGTATGATACTTCCATATTTCCGTTTCTTGGAAGTTTGACTGAAACAACTTCTACTGCGCTTCCTTGTGCTTTGGTGAAACAGAGCGATCAAGACGAAGGCGTTCATGAAATGACAGCCATGTCTTGGAAGCTCGGCGAAGGCTCTACGGAGCGCAGTTTCACCAAAGTATATATCGTGGAGGTTGCTTTGAGTTTATCTCTCGAGTGTAAACAAACTACGCTCTTTTCAAACTCAAAATGTAACACCGTCTTTTTAGGTGTTGTTGTGACAACCTGTCTGAACGATCAAACCTGATATCTTTTCACCTGTTTGACATCTCAACTTTTCTGTGTAAGAACGGTAGCCACATCTAAGAAACCAACTAGACAGAGAAACCTTTGGAATCATTGCACTGATAATCATATATCTTGTGCTGTGACATTTCTGCATCAAGGGTCGTGGAGTGGCGCGCATTGAAACTTGTTTTTCAATTCAAACAAGTTCTTTCTCAGCCTCCCTTTCTCTTCCCCGCCCTTGAGTTTACTTTCTTCTCCGTTCTTACTATGTTTCAATTGCCAGTGTCTGAGTTGATCTTCCAGAACGGCCTACCCTTCAGCCGTTGTCAACTCCAGTGCGTAACTGGCAACTCACTCGTGACTTTCACCCCCGCTGTCTAAAAAGGCGCCGACCTGTTTATTCACTGCAAGCTGTTTTCAGTTTGATTTTTGCATGTGAGACAGCACGCGTTTTGACGAGAAGTGTAACAAGTTTTGTCACGGAAGGGTTTTTCGAATCGTTTTGATTTTTCATTTGGCGAAGGCAATGTTTTACGAGCCACGGCGATCCACGTATTATTATTATACATAAACAGTTGCGCTGTATATATGTATATGTATATATATATATGTATGATACTTCCATATTTCCGTTTCTTGGAAGTTTGACTGAAACAACTTCTACTGCACTTCCTTGTGCTTTGGTGAAACAGAGCGATCAAGACTGGAGCATCTTCACTGATGCTTCATTTGAAAGCCAACTTGGTTCAGGAGGTCTAGGAGGAGTTCTTGTAGACTGCTTGGGAAACTGCCGTGCATGGTTTTCTTTGAAAGTTGAACCTAGTGACTGCAAGCTTTTAGGAGCTGACAGCAAGGAGACAATAATATACGACCTGGAATTGCTAGCATGTTGCCTGGCAATGGATTTGTGGGGCGATGTTTTGGCCTCAGCGTATCCTGTACTTTATGGAGACAGTGACAGCGTACGCTTTGCGCTGATCCGAGGTACTGGCCTGGGATTGATCGCTGAAGTCATTATGAAACAACACCTGGAGACAGAAGTCAATTACAATAGAAACATTTGGTTTGCTCGAGTGCCTACTGAAGCGAACATAGCAGACATACCATCACGCTTTCTTCAACACCCTTTCTTGCAACCTTCAATGGATGAGTCAAGCAAAGCCATGCATTGCCTAGAAAAATTCTTGAAAAAGAGTCAAACTGGTGCGCGAAGAGGTGAAGAGAAAAGGGGAGGAAGTCACCTCGTCGCACCCCAAGTTCAAAAAGAAGTCCTCCGGCAGCTGCACCAGATGAAGACTTGACGATGAAGCTTTTGGGACAAAATCGAATTGTCCTGTCGAATCTGAACAAAGTCACTTGTGTGTGCAGCATTTTGCTTAAGGGTTGGAGTGGGCGGGAGTCGTTAAACGATTTCTGCAGGTTGGTCAAAAAGACCCACCCACACCACAATCCACCCTTTTGCCAAACAGATTTCACCCAGAGAATAAGCCTAACCAAGCCGTTCGGAAGTCACCTCGTCGCCGCACCCCAAGTTCAAAAAGAAGTCCTCTGGCAGCTGCACCAGATGAAGACTTGACGCATATAGTATATGTATATGTATATGTATAATGTAAATGTATATGTGTATGTGTATGTGTATGTGTATGTATATGTGTATGTGTATGTATATGTATATGTGTATGTGTATGTGTATGTATATGTTATGTATATGTGTATGTGTATGTGTATGTGTATGTTCATGTATATGTATATGTGTATGTGTATGTGTATGTATATGTATATGTGTATGTGTATGTGTATGTGTATGTGTATGTGTATGTATATGTGTATGTGTATGTGTATGTGTATGTATATGTATATGTATATGTAAATGTATATGTGTATGTGTATGTGTATGTGTATGTATATGTGTATGTGTATGTGTATGTATATGTATATGTGTATGTGTATGTGTATGTGTCTGTGTATGTGTATGTATATGTATATGTGTATGTGTATGTGTACGTGTATGTATATGTATATGTGTATGTGTATGTGTATGTGTATGTATATGTATATTATATGTGTATGTGTATGTGTATGTATATTATATGTGTATGTGTATGTGTATGTATATGTGTATGTGTATGTGTATGTGTATGTATATGTATATGTATATGTGTATGTGTATGTGTATGTATATGTGTATGCGTATGTGTATGTGTATGTGTCTGTGTATGTGTATGTATATGTATATGTGTATGTGTATGTGTATGTATATGTATATGTTTGAGATCCGGGAGTAAGCTAAACAATTGGTTTTTAAAATTAATTTCTTTTATAAAAAACTATGATTTTTTTATGAAAAAATATAATTTTTTATGATGAAATTTATGATTTGTTTTTTGCCTGAAAACAGTTTATGATTTTTTATGATTTTTTCTTTTTTTTATGATTTTTTCGTTTTTTTTTAATGATTTTTTTAATGATTTTTTTATGATTTTTTTTTATTTTTTGAAAATGATTTTTTTTAAATGAAAATTTATGATTTTTTTATGAAAAAATGTTTTTTTTAAACGGTTTGTTTTATGTTTTTTTTTTTATGATTTTTTAAAATGTTTTTTGTGTTTTATGAAACACTATGTTTTTTTTTTAATGATTTTTTTTGATTTTTTTATGATTTTTTTAATGATTTTTATTTTTTTATTTTTTTTTGTATTTTATGAAAAAACATGTTTTTTTATGAGAAATATATATGATTGTATTTATGATTTTGAAAAAATGGTTTTTGTGTTTTATGAAATATGACAATTTCTATGTTTTTTTTATTTAATTTATTTTGTTTTTTCATGATTGTGATGATTTTTATGTCTTTTTCTTTTTTATGATGTTGTGTTTGATTTTTTATTTTTTGTTTTTCTTTTCTAAATAACTGACTGGAGAACATTGAGCGAACAATAACTTTGCATGTTTTTTATTTCAAACACATGGAGAACAGCAAACAAACAACAACGTTTTTTTATTTCACACACATGGAGAACATTGAACAAACATTGACTTTGCATTTATTTATTTATTTAAATTTATTTTGGCGTTGGCTTTAGGATTGGTGGTTTTTTGACCACTGGTGAGCGAAAAACGAATTGAACAGCAAATTTTGCAGATATCTCAAACTGCACCAACTGCTGCATGATGGCAGGCAGTGAGGTGTCAGTGATGACTTACGAACAAAAAAACAAATTATGTGGTGTGTGTGTGTGTGGGGGGGGGGGCAGGGCGATGCCAATGTTGGGGCTAGTTGGTCAACGAACAGTGTCACAATTTTTTCCGGGGCTAGTGGCCAGCAAGTAACTTGCATCCAGTTGCTAGCAACAAATAACTAGCAACTAGCAACTAACGACAACCAGTGACTAGCTGCGAGTAGCTTAGCTAGCAAGCAGCTAGCTAGCAACAAGCAACAACTGGCAGCTAGCAACTAACAGCTAGTTAGCAGCAGTAAACTTGATTTTTTTTTGCTATGACAAAATTTGTTGAGCAACTATTTGCTGTAAGGAGGCAACTGACTAAACCTATGCTGTGTGATGAAAAACCTGGGAAGGAAACATGTTTAGGCCAAACAGGGAAAGTCAGTATTGAAACACTTCACTACCTTCACTACCTTTAGGGTTCCAAGATTTCAGGCCAGCAGCAAGGATCCAAAACCCTAAACCCTAAACCCTAAACTCTAAGGAGCTCCGGGGGCAGGGTGACACCCTGTAGATGGGCGCTTAAGGGGTCATAAAAATTCATAAAAAAATCATCATAAAAAAATCATAAAAAATCATAAAAAAACATAAAAAATCATAAAAAAATCATAAAACTAAATACATATGTTTTTTTTTTATGATCAATTTTATGATTTGTGTGATTTTTATGATTTTTTTAATGATTTTTTTTTATGATTTTTATTTTTTTATGATTTTTTAAAATGATTTTTTATGTTTTTTTTAATTTTTTTTTAATGGATTGGTTCAGGAAAGCAACGTCCCAGGCTCCAGGCTTGAGGCTCTAGAATCTCCGACCTGAGGCCTTAGGCTCCAGGCTCGAGGCTCTAGAATCTCCGACCTGAGGCCTTAGGCTCCAGGCTCGAGGCTCTAGAATCTCGGACCTGAGGCCTTAAGTTCCAGGCTTGAGGCTTTAGAATCTCGGACCTGACGCCTTAGAGAATCTCGGACCTGACGCCTTAGGCTCCAGGCTTGAGGCTCTAGAATCTCCGACCTGAGGCCTTAGGCTCCAGGCTCGAGGCTCTAGAATCTCCGACCTGAGGCCTTAGGCTCCAGGCTCGAGGCTCTAGAATCTCGGACCTGAGGCCTTAAGTTCCAGGCTTGAGGCTCTAGAATCTCGGACCTGAGGCCTTAGAGAATCTCGGACCTGATGCCTTAGGCTCCAGGCTTGAGGCTCTAGAATCTCGGACCTGAGGCCTTAGGCTCAGGCTTGAGGCTCTAGAATCTCGGATCTGGGGCCTTAAGTTCCAGGCTTGAGGCCCTAGGCTTTAGGCCTCAGGCTTGAGACCTTTGTGACTTAGCGGGCAGCTGGCATTAAAGAAGTGAATACCGAGAAAAGAAACTAGCCTTAGGATAGGTCACAAATTTTGAACTGATGATGCACCTTGCCCAGCACAAAGCTGGACCCATGAACAAAACTCTGAACTGTTTTTTTAGGAACATGATGGCGTTTGGTTTCTATGGATTTGACATCAAACAAAATTTCTTACCACAGGCCTTTGGGCCTAGAACCATTATTGGCCAAATCCTGGCGACGTTAAAGATAAAAATAAACACATGAACAATTAAAAAACATTAACAAAGACAAAAAACAACATTGAAAAAAATCATTCAAAAACATTACAAAACACAAATCATGAACAACGTACAAAATCAAAAAAAACAAAAATCATACAATTCATAAAAATCATAAAGCAATCATAACAAATCATTAAAAAATCACAAAAATCCGTATAAAAACACCAAAAAAATCAAAACATATTAAAGCACATTAAAAAAATAAGATAAAAATTAGAAAAAAACATAAGAAAATCATAAGATTCTTCAAAATATAAAAACCCATAAAAAACTTTTTTAAAAAAAACATAAAAAAATCATAAAAAATCATATTTTTCAAAAAAAATCATAAATTTTCATAAAAATATCATAAAATTTCATTTAAAAAAATCATTTTCAAAGAATCATAAAAAAATCATAAAAAACACATAAAAACAAGTGAAAAAACAAAAAAATCATAAAAAAATCATAAACAAAATCATAAAAAAATCATAAAAAAATATAAAAAAAATCATAAAAATTTTAAAAAAAATCATAAAAAATCATATCCATTTTTCACCATTTTTTTCAAATCATATCCTAAAAATCATAAATATTCATAAAAAAATCATAAAAGAAAATAATCAATAAAACAATTGTTTAGCTAATGTTTTGGATCTCAAGTATATGTATATGTATATGTATTTTTGAGTTTCGTCGGCATCGACTATGTTTTTTTTGAATAAATGGATGTGAACACAATTTCATGCACATGCATGTCGGGTATTCAATCTGTGGCAGGTCAAGTGGTCGTACATATTTGACAGAAAAGGATCGAAAAACCGTTGCCAATCTCCAACGATTCCAGAAAATGGTTTTCAATTTTTGTATTTTTTCCAATTGGCGCAATAGAAAACCAACCCACCGAAAATTCAATAGACAGTTTGATTGTTGCATTGTTTAAACCAAAATGTGACATGACAACGTGACCACCTTGAACAACTGCACATACCATTTTTTTGAGCCATGGGGCTGACATCCTCAGCTTTAGCATTTCATCAGGATTTGCCGAAACAGCAGGCTGTCGTGGGGAGTGGAGGGAACATGCACATAGTTGCAATCCGGACAATCAACATCAGTCAAAATTCAATCCCATTCTTTTGGTTTGGAAATTCAATTTGAAACAAATCGATCAATGTTTCAACATCGAACTGCTCCAAACAAACATGGAATAATTTCAATTTTGAATTCACAAAAATTCGTTTGTTTTTGCTTGTTTGTGCAGGCCTCGTTTGGGCCAGCGCGTTTGGCAGCGCCTGATTCGTTGCATGGTTCACTGATTATACTGGCAGTGACTGATGAAGAACTCAGTGACGAGGTCCCGGGACTTGGACTTCTTCCGATTTTCGCACTGTGAGTGATGGTTCAATTGTTGAAAAACATGTATCTCTCTGTGCCCCATATGGCACCATATGTAAAAATTCAAGGCCCGAAAATTTACGGATTTGAGGGATGTTTTCAGTCATAAACTGTTCCACCCATACCGACACCTTTATTGCATTTCCATGGTTGGATCATTTTGGGACCTGCAAGTACGGGTGAACCCCCCAACTGCATTGAAGGATTGTCCCAGAAATTGTAACTGGTACGTCAATGGTTTTGACCTTTTGATTTCATGTATATTTTTTATAATCATATTTTTATCACTAAATCATTCCGAAACACATTTTCACTCGAACTTCTTTTAAAAACAATTTTTAACATCTTAGATTCTTAGATGTCCCTGATTTTTTTTCCCTCCAGAACTGTTTTTTTCCTATCTCTGCCTTCGGGAGATGACCAGGTTGTGGCAGATTTGGGTCTACTCATCTCCCGGCAGCATGGACCCGGTGGCTCCAGCTCAGGGCCCAGCAAGCCGCGGCTGGCGCGTTTTATCAGCGCGGTGACGTTGCCGCGTGGAGTATTTGCAGGCGGGTCAGTGGGTCCCAAGGGGCAAGAAAAATCAAACTGAAATAATGAATGGGTCTATGAATCAATGGACATTCAATACAATCTATGTCAAAACTGTTTTGCACATGACCTATATATATAATTATATATATAATTACATATATAATATACATACATGCATGCATGCATGCATACATACATAGATACATAACTGACATAACTGACATAACTGACATAACTGACATAACTGACATAACTGACATAACTGACATAACTGACATAACTGACATAACTGACATACATAACTGACAAACTGACATAACACACGACATAACTGACATACATAACCTGACATTCTACATACTCAGAAAGAAATACAGACAAGGACCCCCCATGATGCATGCATACAACATAAATACATAGATACATAACTGACATAACTGACATACATACATACATACATACATAACTGACATACATACATAGATACATAGATACATAACTGACATAACTGACATAACTGACATAACTGACATAACTGACATAACTGACATAACTGACATAACTGACATAACTGACATAACTGACATAACTGACATAACTGACTGACATAACTGACATACATAACTGACATACATAACTGACATACATAACTGACATACATAACTGACATACATAACTGACATACATAACTGACATACATAACTGACATACATAACTGACATACATAACTGACATACATAACTGACATACATACATACATACATACATACATACATACATACATACATACATACATACATACATACATACATACATAACTGACATTCATACATACATACATACATACATACGTACGTACGTACGTACGTACGTACGTACGTACATACATACATACATACATACTGCGAATGGGATGTAGGCCAAACCTAACCAGAACATCCCACATACATAGCCTTAATCACTCCAGCCGAAAGGGTCCAAATGCAACGACCTTTATGGCTCAAGACCAACTGCAGTCTACGCATGAAAAGTGTGCTATGCCGAAGCGCTGACCTCCATTGCTATCAACTTCAAGGTTACACTTCAGGAACATTTAGGACATCTTTAGCGGGAACGCCCGTTTCACAGGTTATCAGCCGTAGGTCTCCCCCGGAGCCTACGTGCGGGTAGCCGCGGACCTTACAACTGATGGCTGAAGAGGACAGTAGCGATAACGCATTCTCATTTGCTGGACATGCCGCCGCACCAGCTGCCGGCACGCAGTCAAATTCTTCACAGAGTTTTGATACTGGTGGAAGCGAAACCTCAGAACTGAGACCAAGCTTATCCAGACGACCTCTGGTTTCCCCAAGAGGGAGACAGTTACCGACAATTCATGCAATCGAAGACAGAGACAGTACACCTGGGAAAAGGAGATCATCTGCCCGACAATCGTCGCCTCCGATGACTCCGAGGACTAAGGCGAAGCCTACATCTTCGAATCTGCCTTCACCGATTCAGGACGCTACACCATCAGGGGTAGGATCTTTTCAGCAAGTGAATGCCCCATCAAGTGGTAGCGATATCTTCACTGCCTATCAAAGTGAGTTGACAGAGTATAAGACATCACTAGACAGGGCTACCGAAGAAGAATCTGTACTTCAAGCGCGACTGACTGAGATGGCAGCCTATGCCAATCAACAATTCAACCATCTGGAGAACACCACTCATCAAGAGATGACATCGATGGCTCAACAACTTCGGATCCTGAACTCCGAGTTACTCGCTGCACAACAGGAAGATGAAGGTGCAACCTACAGGATCGAAGAATTGGAGAGGTATCGAACTATGTCGAATGAGGCAGCATCTCATCTGGAATATCGGTACTCTCAATTGAGATCTGAATTCAATGAACAGATGGGACAAGCGAATACAATCATTGTACACGTGGGTACTGATGCAAATGCTCACATCAATCAACTTAGACTGGAACTGGAGAACGCAGAGATGAACGCTAAGCAGGAAGCTCTGGCTGTCGGATATGCCAATGATCAAACATGTGCGCTTCACGTCGAGATGCTCGAGGTTGCTAACCAAAACCAAACGATGAAGCACACTATGTCATTGAGTATTAGATGGCTGGAAACGGAACTTGATTCTGCTGATGCGAAGAGAGAGGAGATCATGAGAGAATTCCGTAGTGACCTGAGATCTGAACACAACAAATATGCCGAATGTGAGCACCATCTAGCTTTGGAGGAATCACAACTTCAATTGCAGCTAATTCGCAATGAGGGACTACATTCACGATTGATGACAACTGAAAGTAGATATTCCGAGGAGCTGATTTCTGAAGCGGGTGGGATGCGTGACATGAGGATCATGGGACTACGCTCTGAATTACACATGACACAAAGTCTATTGGATCGCATGCAACAACAACTGACTGAATCGAAGAATCAATATCATGAACTTTCATGCCAACAAGCTAGACAGTCGTCTCCAAGTGTCTCTCCATCACATGGGATATACTACGAGATGTACAATCAAGCGCGGTGTGATTATGAAAGGATCAAGAAATCCAAAGACGAGGTCGATGTCTTGTTTGAGCGAGCCAAAGCTGAAATCACCGACAACGAGAACTTGATCAAAACTTACCAAGACACATATGAATCACTTGGGAAGAAATATCAAGATGCTTTGGAAAGAATCGACTTCATGAGTACTCATCCAAACACTTCCAGCAATCTATTTGACAACCTACACAATGAGATCAGTGACAGAGATGAGATGATCAATTGACTCAACACCGAAGTTTCAGCTCAGAAAGAATCTATTGAACATGCTCACAGAGACGCAGGTCGTGCCATCAGCAAGTTGAATGACAGAAGACTTGTGATCAAGGGAGCAACAGATTATTCTATTCCTGGGAGTCACCTGACGGAGATGCATCATATTGTCAGCGAACGCCAAACTGAGGTGGAGGAGATGCCGAGCACCATCGCTGCACTGAGACTCGAAAATCAGGCCGCTTCATCTTCAATGCAGAATATGCAGGCTATACTACATGGATTGTCCAGTAGTGCATTTCCTCGAAATGAATGTGAAGAGAAGTGCGCCAAGTTGAGAGCAGAATTGGAAGAGATGAAGCAAGAGAAGAACGCAGAAGTCCGAGCTCTTCGAGATGATCTGAAAAAGATGGAAGAGCGCAAAGACTACTACAAGAACAACTTCTCTCAAGCTGAAGATCGTGCTAACGATGAAGAACAAGAGTTTCGAGCAGAAGCCGAAGCCTTCGAGAAACTCAGGAATGAGTACAACACTAATGTCATAGAGTTGGAGAACCTTGAGAAGGACAAATCGAGATCATCTGTATCCCTGAGGGAAGCGGAGAAGATTAATCTTCAACCATGGCCCAAAACCACTGAACTTTCATCTTGGAAAGGAAGTGTCATTCATGAAGTTTGTGTTGCTAGCGGAGATCGACATTATGAAGATTGGAAAGCATGGTTAGCTCCGTGTCTCGCGGATCAGCCGGACATGGATGCTTTGGCCAAGGCACCTGAGGTGAGATTTCAATCCATCGACGCCAAGCTCTCCAATGCTTTGAGGAAGGTCATTGACAATGCTGGGGACAAATCCATGCAAGTGAAGTATGATATGTCCATGAAGAACCAGATGTATGGGAAGAGTGGAGACTTCATCAAGGGACGAGAGCTGTTCGCGATGATCCTGATAAGCTTCAAGTCACCTGACCACACTGAAGTTCTTTACAATTTTCATCACCTGTATGTGTTCAATTACTATGGGGATGACCAACTCGAAGCTTTCTACAACAAATGGCTTGACATTGTGTACAACATGAAACATGATGATCGCCCATCTCTCAATTCACTGCGTGATACCTTGTTCCGGAAGATTGAACATTCAAAGCTCATGCATTTCGATATCAGCCGATATCGGACCTTTGATGAAGGGCATCCTGAAAAGACCTATGATTTCCTGATCAACATGATCAAGGGGTACATTGCAAGAGGAAAACAGGAACGACTGTTGAAGGAACGAGAGCGTGCAGTCAAGATATCATTGTCTTCTACCAAAAGCACACCAGCATTGGAAGATATTGAGAAGCCTGCCGCTCCCACGAAGACGAAGAGGGAAGGCGCAGCGGCAGCCTCATCTACTGGTGATCCTCCCAAAGGGAAGCCTAAAGCCAAGGCGAAGAGTGATGCTGCTTCCGTCCTACCAACACCTTCTCCGAAGTCACATGCCGACAAGAACAACAAGAAAGGCAAAGGTGGGAAGGGAAGATCGTCTTCGCCAGTTGACAAGAAGAAAATCTTTTGCAACTACTTCTTCAACAAAGGTGGTTGTAACAAAGGTGACAAATGTCTCTACAGTCATTCCCAAAAGGTCTATGATGCCAAGATGAAAGGAAAGAAAGGTAGGAGCAGAAGCAGAGACTCATCTGGAAGGAAGAGTAAGGGAAGGTCATCATCAGCTGGACCTAAGAAGAGAGTTTGCTGGCAATGGCAGAAAGGTACCTGTACGTTTGGAAGCAAATGTAAGTTCCTATGTGCTGACCAATCTCCATCGGCATCTTCGGAAAGGGCCAGCAATAAGAACAAGAAGAAGAAAGCAACTCCCATTACTATCGACTCCTTCTTTGACAGTGACAATGAAGATGCAATGGATTATTCCTCGCCGAGGGTAGCCAGCGCAAAGAAGTCTTCTGATGTTCGCAAGATCACATTCGATCTGGAGCCTGAGTTGCACAAGATTTTCATCAAGGACTACCCAGAGGGGATGCCCAAACGTATCTATCGTGATCCCGACAAGCCCTATATCTTCAGGAAGATCGATGATCTAGTTGATGACCAGTCCAAATCTGACAATACTCTTGGTCTAGTTCGGGCAAGGGCTAGAGCGATCATTATGGACAATTGTGGATTCCATCGTGACGTGGATGAAGTGAGAATCATCATCGGCCCAAAGTTCGACATGCTAGTCAAATTGGACAGTGACAGCGATGATCTGATCTTCGCTGAAGAACTTGTTGAACGCGAAACCGAGAGATCCCCCAAGAAGTCCAAGAACCTCATGTGCATTTCGCTACCAGTACAAGCCAAAGATCGCAGATTCATCCTCGATTCTGGAAGCGGACATGACTTGATTTCTGCACGAAAAGCTGAGAGAATGAATTTGAAGAGACGAACTTGTGATCCCATCATGTTCCACACTGCTAACGGTTCGACTGCTACACAAACGGAAGCCGAGATTGACTTGGGAACCTTTGACATGACGTCTCAAGCCTATGTGTTAGACGACACTCCATCCGTGATGTCTCTTGGAAAACGATGCATGGAAGAGGGATATTCCTTTGTATGGCCTTCTGGAAAGATGCCTTTCATGATCACGAAGAATGGGGAGCGAATCGACTTGACAATTCATGACAACATCCCAG
Organism: Cladocopium goreaui; assembly: GCA_947184155.2. Lineage (NCBI taxonomy): Eukaryota > Dinophyceae > Suessiales > Symbiodiniaceae > Cladocopium > Cladocopium goreaui. The sequence goes on along the minus strand of CAMXCT020000632.1, from coordinate 160,466 downwards.
ACATTGATCTTGGAACGTATGAATGTACTCCATATGAGTGTTGTCAGACATCAAAGATCCATGAGCTACTTGAATGCAACCAAGATGACCTCTACAACTTTGATGATTTAGATCAAGTAGGTCGATCGTTCCGAAGAGTACATCTTGATGGAGAAAGTGGCTTTGAGGTATCGAATCATGATCACGATGATTCCCGTCATGTTAAGAAGCTCAAGAAGAAGAAAGGAAAAGCAGCGAACCGAAGAAGACGAATGGCATCACCTGGAGAAGAAGCTCCACCTGAAGATGGCGACTACGAACCAGGAACCCCATATGACGGTCCTTTATCTGGTGATGAAACAGATTTCGAAGATGAAGGACATGGAGCTCCTGAAGATGCCGCTGAAGGTGACGAAGATGACATCGAGATCGATGTTGTTGAGGGTGAATCCAGGGTAGCCAAAAGGGGAACACTCAAAAGAGAAGCCAACAGTCTGAATCACAAGTTGACTCACAGATACAAGAACCCATACTGTGACCCATGCATTCGCGCAAAGATGAAACACTTCAGGACTCGACGTGGTGCATACAAAAGGGAACTGAAAAAGTTTGGCGACCTCATTACCTTTGATGCCGTTGACACATCCAAAGTGCATGATGATGTGTTGGTTCTTGAGAAGGAAGTGTTGGTCGTCAGAGACTGTTTTACAGGAATCATTGGTGCTTATCCGTCTGACAGGATGACCAAGGATGATGTGGTCAGAGCAGTGAAGCAGTTCATCGGCACCAAGAAGGTTAGACAGGCTTATTCTGATCATGCTCCACAATTCATTGAAGCCATGAACGAAATGAAGATCCCGATTGATCATTCATTACCTGGAAGACCTCAAACGAATTCCATCGCCGAGAGAACAAATCAGTTGATTCTGACTGCCACTTCTACATGTCTGCTTGAAGCACCATGTTTCTGGAGAACAGCCATCCTTTGTGTATGTCATCTACTCAATGTGGAACCCAACGACGATGAGCTTAGTGCTTGGTGTAAACTTCACGGAACTGACTTTGCTGGGAAACTCATTCCCTATGGTGCTCGTGTGAACTACAAACCTCCGAAGACCAGAGAAGCAGGACAACTTCACAAGTTCGGGCCTGACTCTATTCCTGGAGTTTTCGCAGGATATCACATTGGTCCTGGGATGCATTGGTCGAGACAATACAAAGTATGGCCACTAAGTGAGTTTGTACATCAGAACCTCGGTGATGACGCCAGCAAGCCAGAAAATCGTCTTCTCAAACCTCATCTAACCGAGAAAGTAGAGATGGTTACTCCGTTGACATTCCCATGCAAGCAGGAGTACGAAAGGGTAAACACCACCTTAGAAGGAATGAAAGAGAAAGAACTCCTAGATGGTGATCCTTCTAGAATACCTCGTGACGACGATGAAGAACATGAACATGATGAAGACGATGATGAGCTTGATGACGGAGACGATGATGGACCTGGACCTAGTGGAGGAAAAGTCTCAAAGAAGCCTCTTGAAGCCTCAGAGGGTATCTTCGATGATGACAAAGATCCGGAAGAAATGACCCTTCAAGAGCTCATTGACATCCAACCAGAACACTGGACGTCAGGAAAAGCTGGAGATGGGAAGATATACCTCAATGATGATGGCGAGAAAGTCAAATTGAATGTCAAGGGCAACCCATATAGAATTGGAGAAGATGGTAGACGATTCTTCAAGACGTCATTAAGACCCAAAGGGACCTATTCTCCTGAAGAATGGCGTAAGCTCTCTCAATCTGACAGGAACGTCATCCTCAAGGCCGAGAAGAAGAAGTTGGAAAAGAAAGAGGCCGACGAGAAGAACAAAAGAAAAGTTGAGGAGGTGAAGAAGAAAGCCCTGAAGAAAGAGAAGAAAGATTCAAAGAAAGACAAAGGCAAGCCAAAGTCCAAAGATGATGACGAGAAAGACGATGAAGGTGGGAAGGATGATCCGCACTCAAAGTCGAAGAAATCCGATGCAGGTGTTGGTGAGGTGATGAAGAACAAAGTTACTTTGCCTATCACATGTACGAGTGCGTATCTTGACATGTACGACATTGTCGATGATGATGACGTCCATGGAAAACGTTATCTTGATTGTCGGAAAGTGAGAAGGAATGCCGATGCAAGCCCATGTTCCGATGCTTCTACTGACGTCCCGGACGACGAGGAATATCTCATTGAATGGGATGAGTGGTCGGAGGTCGAGAAGGGCCGTGGTCCGAAAGCATCGTGGAGTGGTGAAGTTTGGAACACTTTGTCTGGTGTGATCTCGAAGTCTTCCACGGCAACGCCGGGTGAATCGACAATGATCAAGAATGGCAAGTGTGTTAGCGTCAAGAACATGAAGAACACAACCACCGACGATGATGACGATCTCATCGCATTCCCAACAATGCCATGTACCTCTGCATCAAACAACATCCATCGAACCAAAGTACCATCCGAAGGCCTGGGGGGAAAGCTCTTCAATGCCATGGTATCACGTCCTGTTGGCAGAGCAGAGATCGAATCTAACCCCAAAGCCAAAGAAGCTATGTTAAAAGAATGGAAAGGACTTCGAGATCAAGAAGTGTTTGATTTCTCAATGGTCCGTGAATATGATGATGTTGTCGAAGAAGCGAAGAAGAACAAGAAAGAAGTTCACATGGCCAGAGTTCATGGTATTTGCGTTGAAAAGAACTACCAACTACCTGAAGGTAATCCTGGTCGAAAGTTCAAGGGAAGAGGTGTTCTACTGGGTAACCAAGTGAAGAATCAACATTGGGAAGCAGCGTTCTTTCAAGACTTAGGGAACTCGCCTGCATCCTTTGAAGCCTCACGATGGGCCGATTTCTACGGATGTCTTCCTGGACATGCAGTCAAGCTTGCAGATGCGATTCAAGCATACATCCAGGCGAAGCTGAAAGGACCTCTGCGTTGGGTGGAATTACCCACCGACGCATGGCCTCCTGAAATTCAATACTGGAAGTTTCGTCGCCCTGTGGTAAGACTTGACAAAGCATTATACGGGCATCCTGACTCAGGCACGATGTGGGAACAACATTGTGATAAAAAGGTTCAAGAGATTGGTTTTAAACCCATTGGTGAGGAGTGGCCTTCAATGTATTTTCATGATGAGCTCAAATTACTATTGGTAATCTATGTAGATGACCTTAAACTTGCTGGGCCATCCGAAAATCTGGCCAAGGGTTGGGAAATGCTGCGCACTGTATTGCGCATTGAACCCGAGACCGATTTGGGTCTTTACTTAGGATGTGTTTTATCCCAAGGTGAAACCCAACTACATAATGGTAAGAAAGTCAAGACCATAACTTACACCATGGAAGGATTGTTGAAGTTGTCAGTGGAAAAGTATCTTGACATCATTGGTAAGGACACGAAATTGAAAAAGGTGTCAACTCCGAGCCTTCCAGAGGAAACGAAAAGCAGCCCATGCCGAGCTCCTTCCGATGGCAAGCGCAGAGTTGAGTGTCCATGGTGTGCACATTCTTTCGATCCAGAGATGCCGGCTCTCCCCGAGACTGGCAGCTCACATCCTGGCCAAGATAGTGAGTCACTGAACCGAGGGAATCTAGCCCCGCATGCAGCTAGTGTGCTTATGAAGCTGTTGTATGCAGCCCGCATTGCGCGGTTTGACCTTTTGAGATCCATCAATGCGTTGGCACGTAATGTGACCAAATGGACTAAGGATGATGACGCCCGTCTTCATCACTTAATGTGTTATGTTAATTCCACATTGTCCCTTAAAATGATAGGATGGGTCGGAGATAAAATAGAGGATTTGTCGCTGGGACTCTTTGCAGATGCGGATTTCGCAGGATGTGCTCAATCCTTAAGATCAACATCAGGATCGCACTTCCAAGTCCAAGGTAAGTTCACAAGATTCCCACTTGCTGGTGGAAGTAAGCGACAAGGGTGTGTTAGTCATTCAACCCCCGAAGCTGAAATTGTGGCTGCAGATATTGCACTTAGGACTTTGGGAATCCCCGCATTAAGTCTGTGGAAAGTCTTAGCCAAAGTTTTCCCTCAGCTCCTGTTTCATGATGATAATCAAGGTATGATTGGTGTTGTCAGATCGGGACGCAATCCAACCATGCGTTATTTGGATCGCACTCATGGTATTTCCATTGCCTCCATGCATGAACATTTCCAAAAGGATCATTTTGTTTTGATCTATGAAATTACAGCCAAAATGGCAGCTGACATCCATACTAAAGGGTTCAAGAACCCCATGGCTTGGAAGAAAGCTTGTATGCTGATCAACTTATTGGAACCTCAGGACTTACAGAGTAAAGAAGTGTTAGATATTTTGCAACCCAGCACAGATGTCGACATGACTACTCGCCAAGTCTTTCAATCCAAAACTGAGGATATTCCAAATTTCCCATACACTGAAACCCCTATCTTACCAAAAGAAGTGTATAGGAAAGGATTGACTATTAAAGAAAAGTTACAGTACTTGCCAGGTATGGATCCAATTTTCGTCGTCAAGCAACCGGTGTTTTATCGCCCCAAGCCGCCCGGCTTGATGGTGCCGCCAGATGTGTTAAGATCCACATGGGTTCTTCTCAATGGTACTTGGACGAAGGTCGAACACCGTGCATCTCCACCAGAGCAGGCCATCAGATTTGACAAGTGGGTTGAACGTGCATGTTTCCAGTATCATTCACCCAACAAGCAGCCGTTGATTCCGGACACTGTGTCGCAGTCTACGTCAACGACTTCAACCCACCGGGTGTCGTCGTCAAAGCACGCACACGCCCGGCCTGCCCACTCGAGCTCCCACCGGGACTCTGGTGCGTATACACGCAATAGTCGTGTACAGCATCCGGCCGACTCACCTATGTTGATGTTTTCGGTTGATGCATTGTTTTTAGACGCACAGACATCATAGTCTCAACACCCGAAACCCATACACCAGTGCCTTCAGCCAGCCACACGTGTGATCAACACGCTTATGCGCCTTGTTCATATGGGGGGTGAGGGGTGGCATTCGCATCCAACTTCAACAACTGGTGCATGTCACAAGCATCCGGAAATTAATGATAATATTCCGCATGTTAACCCCACTCGAAAATCCCAAGGACTCAGTAGGAAAAATGAAGACTATTGGCAGTGGGAAGGGGAAGAGACATTGATCCGAATTCACAAGACGCCTAGACGGCAGAATTTCGTGCCACAGGATTGCGAAGACTGTCCTTGTGACCCTAGGATCATATGTGATGAAAGGGAAACCGAACAGAGATTCAAAATGAACACTCGAGTGGTCAAAGACACATGGAGATTCAAAGGCGACAACAATGAGACAACAAACAAGTTGAACGAATTCTGGACAGGAAAATCGACATTCAGGGTGCTCGCCAATGCCGAAGTGATCGATGGAGATAAGAGCTGTAAAGTGAATCAGGGAGTTATCACACTCTGCACCCATTGCAGTGAATTGAATACCATTCCTATCACTGATGTTTTTGTCCCTTATCAATATCACATTGAAGTAAGCAAACATGAGGTTGACCATCCCAAAGTGTCGGTGATCCTATGGAGAGATCGTAAGAACAGAACCTTAGAATTTCAATTATCCAAATCACCTTGTGACTTGATGACATCCAAGTTTGCCAAGTTTTCCCTTGCAATCAACTTGATAGAAGTCCCTCGAGAAGTCCCATGCTTCGTCCTGTTATGTTCGGAGGAGAGAAACTGTTTCACATTTCTGCAAAACAAAATGCAAGATGAAATGAAGTTCCATGTCGTGCCAATCACTGAAGATGATGACATGCTCTCTCCGTACGGAATCAGCAAAGCAAGACGATGCCTTAGGACCAAACTCGACTCAGTGTTCTTTGCAGGTCCATGTACAGGAGGTTCACCATGGAACCGAATCAATCGATGGGTCAGTGAAGCAACGACACAACTCATTGAGGCAAAGAAGCAGATCTTCTGGGCGATGTGGGAAGTGTTTACGTCAGTGCTGAGTGAACTCATCAACATGGGATCGCCAGCCTTGCTTGAACTGCCCAGGGGTTGTGATTACTGGAAGGACCGCAGAACGACCGATCTTGTAGAAGGGACAGTATCTCATGAGCACAAATTCGATGGTTGCATGTATGGCCTGAAATCGCAGTTTCAAGAAACTCCCAAACCAATCAAGAAGCCTTGGAAGATTGTCACATGGGGGTGTCTTTTCCGAAACCACGTAGAAAGTGTGATCGCCGTCATGACCATGCTGAATGTGCCGGTAGGGAAACTCGAATCACGCAAGTTTATACAAAATGGATAGCCAAAATCATCATGAAAGGAATCAATGAACATGTGATCAAAAGCAGTCCATTCGTGAATGCCAGAGTGAGAAAACATTGGAAAACCATTGCGCCAGACGACGAATGGGTAAATGAAATGTCTCGTGATTCAGAGAATGTCCGCAGTCACCCGATCAAGCTGGTGACGACATCCGCCTGTGCTATTCGAGAGCCCGACGCCATTGACCTTTCGTTCGAACGCTCTCTGCTGCACTGGTATCTTTCGAGATCGACATCGTCTTTGATTCGTTCTTCTTGGCATCCGACATCTCTGTGGCAACTATTTTCTGGATTCAACAACGATCTGTTGTTACGCGACCACCGGTCCGTGCAATTATTGGAGTTGATTGAAGTGTTGTCACATTGCTACCTGTCGACACAGATTGTAACATTGAGAAGCACGATGACCGATGGTGATGACTTGAAGTCCTTAGGACAATTCTCAGGCAAAATCACAATTGCTCAAAGAGTACTAAAAGAGTCATCAGAAGGACTGATCACAGCACGACCTCCACCTCCATTCAGGGACACACGAGGCACAGGACCCCAACTACTTTCATCGGAAGATGTTGCCAATCAGTGGATCCGCTTTGGCATGCCACCTGTGATCGTATATTCTGCATACTTCGCAAACACCAGATACACCACTGAAGCTACTGCTGAGGCACTGGAACTTGCTTACAAGATTTTGCAGAGATCGCAGGACTCCGAGAAAGAATGTTCTGGATGGGAGTTCGTTGCAAAGGGATCAAGATTCGTGAAAGTCTTCATCTCGAAATGCCCGTACGAGCCTGACATGGTAGGCTTGCTGATGGACAGGGAAATCCATTCAAGACTGGACGAGTTGTGGATCGTGTTGACCAAAGGACATTTTCCTGAACCTTTTGATGACCGGAACAAAGCTGCAGTTGCTGAAGCGAAAATCAGGGACATGAAACAGCGTTTCCGGGGTACTCCATCATTCAACACAGAACCAAGCGCAACATCATGGCTTGCTGTCACCCGAACTGCCGAGTATTTCAAAGTCATGGATGAGTTGGCGAAGATCAACCCGAAATCTCCCACTGACAATCAAAACTACTGGGCAACCGTGAGGCTGATGGTGGAAACCCACATGAAACATTTGGGCTACACATTAAGGTATCACAATCACCACACCCCTCAGGATCAAATCATTCTTCAAGATGTGATGAGAGATGTGATTGCCTTCGAGACAGAACGCCCGAAGGGAAGGAGCGCAGCTCAAAACCATTTCTTGTGCTTGCTTGCTCTTGGGTCCACCATCGAACGCCACAAGACGAGTGCTCGAGGTGATGCAAACTTTGCGAAGGTTGGTATTCTGACAGACATGCAAACATCAATTCTTGATGCATTCGACATTCCGCAAGGGATCCTGATTGGACTAGGCTACAATGTCTCAATTGCAGACGAAGGTGCCAGATACTCTGAGAAGGAGAGACGGCACGCTTGTCATAGCTCACTCAAAGATTTCACGACGACATTGACTGAAACACAGGGTGGAACCAGCGGAAACATGCACAATTTCGACCATTGGGATGTACCACTCTTATTTCAAGATGGAAGATTACCAGATGAGATTGATGCATGGAACAATGAAGAACCATCATGGGCGCAGGAAGACCCTACGGGAGGACAAAGTGCACCTGGTGGAACTACATCTCAAAGTGGATCACGGTCACAAGCCTCAGCACTGCCGGGAAGTACAATTCAACCAAAGAAGATGCCAAGACCGCCGACAAGTGGTGGAGCTACTTCATCCTCACACTCCGCCTTCCGGACTGGACGCACCTGGATCAACAAGTGAGCAAACAGGACCAGATAAGGACAAGGACTGGAATCCAAAAGAAGACTGGATGAAGAGGACGAAGCCTTCGAATGTGGAGACGCGCATCTATGCTGCTGAAGACTATGCCCATCAAGAGCAACGAATCGCATTTCTGAGATCGGGCAGGGAATTCATCATCTCCACAGTTGAGGGTCCTCATACCACACACACGTTTGGGGCGAACCTGGCATGGAGACAGGTTCTGAGGCGATTGACCTTTCATGCAGCACTATCATTCAACATCTTAACTGAGGGACAACTGGATTCCCAAATGCTCAATGAGAATGATCACGAATGGTTGAAGCTTTACCACTACATCATCACGACCACTGAATTTGTCAGATGCAAAGGATATCCCGTGACGGAAGTCCTGGCCATGCTGACACTTGGTGTTGAAGAAACTGTGGGGGGCAGCATTCGCAACAAGCTCAAGAGCCTGGGGAGCCAGATTGGCCAGTTCATCATTGGGAAGCCATGGGTCGACAAATGGGATGAATTGGGAGGACAGGTGAGGAACAACAAGTGTCTCATCTTGACTGACCTGACATATCAGACGAGATCAAGCTCAAGGACCGTTCATGACATTGAAGCAGGTCTCAACAACATGGGCGTATCTTTTGTCAAAGTCTACCAGCTCCCTTACGAATCCCTTGAGAAGCCCGAGGCATTCCTACAACTAGCGAGGGATGCATTGATTTTTCTTCGCACCAATGCACACACACTTCCAAACATCACCGTACATGTCTGGATTTCATTCTCCTCATTGATCAAAGGGCAGAATCGCATGTTGGTCCCTGAAGACGACTATGTCAAGACGTTGGCTGACATCATCAACGAGATCAGCCAGAACTCACCACTTCCAATCTTCGTCAACATCTTGAAGGACGCCAGGTTTCTTGGATCCCAATCATCGATTGTTTCCATTGCCGAGGAGTTCGCAGAGATTTTGAAGAGCAAAGGTATCATGAATTCCACCAACGAAAGATTCTGGAAACAGATCTTCGCATGTGGAGCTGAACCATTCTACTGGAGGCAAGGTGAGGGCAAAGAAGTCATATGGGCCATTTTGGAGAAATCCTTGATGCGACAGAAGATTTTCCTTCACTGCGCTATGGATCATGTCACAATTCATGATTTGAACGAGGAATGTGTCCATGTGAAGAACACGGGTTTTGACTTAGAGACGATCAAGCAATGCACCGATCACCCACGAGTCATCCCAAATATCCGCACCAGAGAGACCACAGATGCTCAAACGGGTTCAGCCGATATCATCGGAGGGATGAAACACATGAAGGACTCCGTCCAAAGGAGGGCATGGTCAGATATTCGACGAGGGGTATTCACCCCAGAGCCCTTGGCCGATATGGATGAACATTGGATCGAAGTGACTGAACGTTCCGAAATGATGTGCGATGTCTGCAAAAGTTTCATCTTCGGTGACCGCCGAATGGATACCAACACAGAGAATCGCATGAATTGTCTGAACTGTGCGAGCAACTGGACAAGATCAGGAACTTACGGCACTGAGGTCATCGGCATGGACGAGTTCTCACAGGATGCTCGTGTTGCAGCAAGATTGCTCAATGTCTACAACAGCTGCATTAATTGGAGAGACATTCAAGCAGAAAAGGATCTGAAAAGATTTCTGTTGACGGCAACCCTTGCAATGCTCACTGGATACCAGACCACAGGTGACGTTCTCAAGCAAGTATCACATCGAGGTGCCATCCGCATGCCTGCCTACATGGTGAAAGGGAAATGCAGACGATACCTATTATCCCAGTTTACTGTCCAACGTGAAACACGTTATGAAGAAAGGGATGACGGTACCCGCACCATTCGATGGTTTTACAGATTGCTATGGGATGGAGGAAACGTAGCATACAATGACTACATGAAGACAGTGCTGACCAAGGAAGAAGTTGAATCCATTCTGCCTCCTGCAGCATCTGCAGAATACATTGGCGACATCTTTGAGTTTTGGCTTGGAATGCTTGAACTGGGAATTCAATTCCCCACAATGTTCGAAGGATGGGGGGCGAACCTTGACAGTTGCCTCTCTGGACTTGAAGAATCATTCTGGCTGTTTTGCAATTCATGTCGCCATGCAGACACTGTCAACACCAAGCGGAATCGATCAATGAAAGCATACATCCCACAGGTCGAGAACGCCATGGTGACAGCAATTCTGAGAGAGGCAAAAGTGTTTGATCTTCTTCTAAAGAATGAAATCACAAGAATGCCAGTCATCCCAACAGCGAACTATGATGACAACCCTGAGATGATCGAGATCTCATCCAGTGAAGATGAAGAAGATGAAGTTGAAGAACCAGAAGATGATCCTTCGTCGCCGCCGGCGCGAGGCTCTCGGATGGAGCGCAAACTTCAGGTGAAACAGACGCTGGGGTTGACGATATCGACATCGATGAAGATGAAGAGGACATGGGGGGGCCGACCTTCTGAGGCAAAGAAACGCCGAACTGAAGTTCGAAGCATCCGTGATCAGTTTGACAAGATGATTGCAGAAGCATCGCATGTTCGATATTGTCTAGTTTGTGGAGGTGAACACAACCTTGATGAATGCCATCTACAGGACAACGAGACGGTGAGAGACGCAATCATGCGCATGAGATTGATCATGGAGGAACAGTCGAAGTCGCCATCTTCTTCAGAGAAATCAAGAACGGCTACCAGGGGAAGAAAAGACAAGCTCCCAAAGAAGGGGATCATGCCCGAAGGGAAGAGATGGAGAAGAACGAGATTCACTGAGAAGGAAGAAGTAACCAAAAGCTTCTACAGCCAACCTGCCTACATGTACGAGATTGGTGATCGTGAGGAAGGTGGGCCATTTCTCGTGAACGGCATCGAAGTCCATCCTCCGGGCCAAGGTGTGAAGAACCGTCAGGAGCTCGACGCCCTTGTGGAGAGAGCAGCTGAGGAATCTCCACCGGTATTGCCCTCAATTCAGGAGCTGAACGCATTGAACCCCAGAAGCAATGATGATTTCCAAAAGTGGATCAAAGAACAACGAGACGAACATGGTAACAACTGGAACTTTAGATACCTTCAACCATACACTTATGGCAATGACATTGGCACACTTCAGATGACCCGATTATGTGGTGAAGAATATGTCGGTCATGGATGGTGCAACGTCAATTCATTCACCGAAATTGAATGGATGGGAAGGAAATGGGAAACGCCTCAATGGATGTTTGACATGTCAAAGAGGTTCAACGCCGCACTTCGCCACTCCGTGGGATGTGTCCGAGACAAAAAGGGACACCTAGGTATCCCATGCGACGAGGCTGGATGGGTCAATGTCGAGCAGATCATGAAGTACGACCATATCTGGAAAGATGGACATACCCTTGCAGGAACACAAGAACCTGACTACGAGGTCAACGTCAAGAGGTGGGATATGTTCCAGAGAATCATCTTTACCGAATACAAGCAAACGAAGAGAATCCGAGCCCAAATTCTCGGATTGAAAGTCACAAAAGGTGAATTGGAACGAATCCTGAAGCAGAACAATGCATTCACGAGGAGGATCAACAAGCAAAAGTTGAGGATTGAGATCGGCAATGAAGATCGAGAGATCTGGCTTTGGCCGGTGGCGGTCAGAGCGCCAATGGCTCATTCAAGAACTCCAGGTGGAGTGCAAATCGATGACAGCAAGACCTCCTACCTGATGAACCCCGGTGTTGGCTATACCCTCGGGGGAGGTTTCCATTGCACGACATTCGAGTGCATTGCACAGATCTTCCGAGAAGGACTACGCCCCGGAGGAGGAGGAGACCGCATCAACACCTTCTTTGTACCATTTGCACCTTGGGATGAACGCAGCAAGTCAGTGCTGAGATTCAAGAAGATCGATGGAGCAGACCTTGTCTTCATTTACTTGACGTACGAATCTCTCTCCAAGTTCTCCCCGCGCGTATCAGCGGACGGACACATCCTGTTGCCACAGACGATCCCATTCAATTCATTCGATGCAGTATGGCATTATGACTGGAAGAGTGGGGAATTCTATCGTCTTATGATCACAAAAGGGTATGAACAACTTGTACTCTCAGTGAAAGGTGCAAAGAAGATTGCGACTGTCGAACGATTTGACAACCTCATCGAGAATGTAGTACCGGATGAATCATCTCCGGACGGAATGAACTTCGAAAGCTTATTGACATCAAGACGGCACACCAGAGCTACTCGTGCAGGCTTTTCCCAACGCATCAAGATTGGAATGATGCCATCTCACTGCTCGCACTCACACATCGCCCAAGTAAGGAAGGTCATAGACTATGACTATGCCCAGCTTGCTTATGCGAGACTCCTGCTGTACTGGCAATTTGTGTTATCTGCAAAGGATACTTGATCAGTCATGGCTTGAAGAAACGAGTCAAGATCACCATTGCCAGCGTACCTACTGCTGAACAACGTTCGCAAGAGGATGACGTCAAGGACCACGTCAAGCAGACCTGGGAGAAGATCAAAATCGACCTGACCAGTGACGATGATGATGATGATATCGAGCCAGGTGATGATGATGTTGAAATGAAGAGTCCACCAGACGAGAGCCAACAAGGCAATGACGATGTGGGCCAAAAGTCCGATGCCGATGAGCTCAAGTCGGAGAAACGAGACTTCAGGGAACAAGACGAAGTTGATGACTTCCTCAATGAAGAGCGTGAGAAAGCCGAAACGGTCGAAGAAGAGGGAGCAGATGACGGACCCATCAACATAGAAGAGTACGAAGCCGATGAGGCCAGGGATGCTCACATGGTGTATCCTGCCTGGATGAATCGGATCGAATTCGGATCAAAAGTTCTACCGTCCGAACCATGTACGATCGGCGATGCACAGCCCGAGCTCATCAAGATCCTGTTGTTGCAGATGGGAAACAACTTACTCAAGATTTACAAAAAATTCCACCGGAATTTCTGTGACACGATTGAGCCTGCTTGGCAACAATTTCAAAGGAATCCTGAGTTCAGGTTGGATCTTGATCCGAAAGTACCGTATCTTGGTGAAGACGATGATGGAAACCTCATTGAACCCACTGATGAACAGATGCAGGAACTTTACCGACAAATCGGCAAACCTGACTCCAAAGACAATGTGGGAGAAGAGGGCTTCGTCAATGCATATCACGGATCCTTAATCTTCAAGAAGTTGATCACCTATGTATTGGAATGTGGGTATGCCTTTACTGACCTGCAACATTTGTTCAGCGACGAAAGCATCGAACCACTGACGAGAGGTGACACCGCTGAAGAGGAAGCGAGAAAGTCCACGAAGGCCCGTGATGCCCTTGACATGCAATCGACTTTTGTCAGACGAGTGATCGCTGGAGCATACAAAGTGAACGCTGTGTACTTCTTCAGAAATGTAGACTTCCAGTACACAGTAACACTCAATCCAGTGGATATCTTGTGCGCATGCCGACCACAACTCAGACGTATTGCTGTTATGCATCTCATTTTACAGAATGGCAAGCAGCTACCACGACCTCTATTACTTCGATTATGTGATGCGATTGAGGAATACAACAGGTCAAAACGACGTGATGACCAGCGACCAAGATGGGGAGCACACATGACTGAAGCTCACTGAAGCTCACTTTCTCGCGATCGCTGACATGCAGATGCCCACTGATATCCGACGAGATACAGATGCGACTGCGCAAGGGAAATCGAAAGCGGCACCGAAACCGAGTGCCACTCCAGATGCAGGGTCGTCACGATCGGCATCATCAACGCATCCGAGGGAAGCTGCTCCTGCACCAAAGCAGACTCCAAAGCCTCCACCATGGAGAGAAGGAAAAGACCATGGGAAAGGGAGTGGATCATATTCACACCGTGGCGGCGACTGGAACTATTCGGGACGATACCATGGGAACAGAGAATGGCGATAATTTCTCCTGACCTCTTAATAGGTCCTGATGCTGCTAGCAAGGTTCAGCAATCATTGCTCATGATCGAACTCTTCATCGACACAGATGACTTTTGAGAGGAATCTGAGCCGGCTAATTCACGTGATTCACACACATTTTTTTTGATACGATGCTATCTGAACATCAATGCATCGTGAGCTAAGTTTCGACTGCGGTCTACGTCATATTTCTTTTGTTGAAAGAGCGGGAATGTATTCTCTAGCTCTATTTTCATTTTTCGTCTGATTCTCTGTCGTGCCTGAGTGAAACCGACTGCCGGCAACGCCGCATGACGTGGATCTCAGTGCCATGTACAGACATCGATTTGGTAGTTTGAACGGATGTAGATGTAGCAAGCCGCGGAATAGACTTACGACTCTCTAATTCAATAAAGGTCAACTGCAGGACAAAGAGTTTTAAGGCAACTCTCCTGCGCGTGACTGACGAAGTCAGTCATGCGTGGGGGGTGCGAATGGGATGTAGGCCAAACCTAACCAGAACATCCCACATACATAGCCTTAATCACTCCAGCCGAAAGAGTCCAAATGCAACGACCTTTATGGCTCAAGACCAACTGCAGTCTACGCATGAAAAGTGTGCTATGCCGAAGCGCTGACCTCCATTGCTATCAACTTCAAGGTTACACTTCAGGAACATTTAGGACATCTTTAGAGGGAACTTCCGTTTCACACATACATACATACATACATACATACATACATAGCTGACATACACACATAACTGACATTCATACATACATTCACACATACATACATACATAGATACATAGATACATAGATACATAGATACATAGATACATAGATACATAGACACATAGACACATAGATACATAGATACATAGATACATAGATACATAGATACATAGATGCATAGATACATAGATAGATAGATAGATAGATAGATACATAGATAGATAGATACATACATACATACATACATACATAACTGACATAACTGACATTCATGACATTCATTACCATCCATGGATGGATCTGAATGGATTTATGAATGGTGATATTGTCAACCCAGGATCAATGCCGACCGCTGCTTGATGACATTTGTTTTTGTTTGATGTGTGTGGTGTGTTTGCGTCACTCTTGGGAGTGGAGTCCCCGGAAGTGATCCACCAGCGTTTATTTCTACATTGTTGGGGTTGACATTGTGGTTGCTTTGAAACTCGGCTATTCAGAGTGGAATGCAATCATATTAATTAATCCCTCCAAGTACCCTTAGAAATAGTGTTTTACCCCAGATTTTTGAAGACTTTTACTTTTTTTGGGGGTCTAGGTAGATGGTTGATTGATATCTGGGGACGGGTCGACATTTGTTCCCGCCCCAGGACAGGCAGATTGCCAGGGCATTCTTGGTATTAAGAAATCAATCAATTTCAGGCAGACAATTCTGACCCGGAAGGGGGTGTCCTTGCTGAACCTGGCACAAATTCGATGGCAAGATTTTGAGCATTCCCCACATTCCAGTCCAGAGTTTCAAGATCCAACAAGAAATGATGCAATGATTGCAATGATGTTTCGCCAGCAGTTGATGGTGAATTGGCCCAGCCATACACAAGGACCAACCATCGGAAAGAGGAGTAAAAGGCTTTGCCGGGGCGAGGTAGCCCATTTTGAAACATAGCTTTTGAACGCATGACATTATATGTACATATATATACAAATATATATGTACCTGTACATATATACCTGTACATATGTACCTGTACATATATACACGTATATGTATATATATATATACGTATATATATATATAGAGCACATACAAACACACATTTATTCATGTGCATATATATATATATATGAATTATGCATATAATTATAATGTTGTCTGAAAACACACTTATCAATTTGGCAACTGGACTGACTTCATAAGTCTTTCCAAACGGGTTGGCGTCCACAGGCGGACCTCCGCTCCTACATCGTCTTCGCTCAGAAAGCAGAGCGGTTGCGAATCTCAGGTGCAGTGCCATGTCACCCAGTCCGACAGTCCCACTGGTTTCAGCGATATTTTGTGATTCACTGATCTTCACTAGACCAAAGATCTTCGGAATGCAGGTCGGACTTGGGCCCCCGGCTTGCCACTGACTAGCCATGCACCTGACATTTTGCCAGGCGTGGGGAAAGCGACATTGAGGCAGACGAGTGGGGGGTTCGGATGGGTTGTCCTGACCAACTTGTGGCACACGCGCAGGTGGCGCTGACTTTCAGAGCACACTTTGTTTGTAGGCGAATTAGGGTTGATGGCTGGTGATCATCAAACTTTGTGATTCCAAGATGACATCCAGCTAAGCTGTGTTAGAACATGTTAGTTTCCAACCAATTTGAAGGATTTCAGATTTTGGGATCGACTGCGCCCCAGGGCCCTGTAAAGTGGCGCGACCGTTGGACGCTGCCCGAAGCCCACCTACACTGCCACAGCAAAGCGTCCCCCAGCCGGGATGGGAAGCGGCGCCCTGGCAGCGTCTACACAGGGCGGCTGGAAATGCGTGAGTTGGAGGGTTTGAACACCTTGATTGGTAGCTGGGCTGCAGCTGACCTACAGCCCCAAAGTGTCCTCCTCTGCCCAGATCCATCCCTTGGCTCTTCAGACCACCACGTAAATTGAAGTTTTTTTTTTTTTTTTTTGTGGGGCCACTACGTAAATAGATCGAACTTTGTAACAGTTTGCAGCACTTTGATGCTGCTACTGCTCCTATTGCTGTTGATCTGATAATCAGTCCTAATCACAGTCATATTCATAATTATGATCATTTTCATCATTATTATGATCGCATGATCTATAATTGTATGATATGACTATCATTCATTTATGATATATAGATATATACTATATACATACGTATATATATATATACACGTATTTATATACATATATATATATATTACATTGAGGTTGCAAAACCAGTGGTATTTGAAATTCAAAAAAGCAGCCACTTGCAGCCACTCGAGTGGCCGCAAGTGGCCGCAAGTGGCCGCAAGTGGCCGCAAGTGGCCGCAAGTGGCCGCTAGGGCAAGTGGCCGCAAGTGGCCGCAAGTGGCCGCAAGTGGCCGCAAGTGGCCGCAAGTGGCCACAAGTGGCCGCAAGTGGCCGCAAGTGGCCGCAAGTGGCCGCAAGGGCAAGTGGCCGCAAGTGGCCGCAAGTGGCCGCAAGTGGCCGCAAGTGGCCACAAGTGGCCGCAAGTGGCCGCAAGTGGCCGCTCCAAGCGAGTGGCCGCAAGTGGCCGCAAGTGGCCGCAAGTGGCTGCTTATGGCTGCTTGGACGGCAAATGCCAGCCCGAATGGCCCCACCCTTGAAAATTTGAAAAAAAATGCGTTTCTCGCGAGCTGCATTTTTTTCAAGTTTTCTGTGAAACGTGAGGTGAGAGTTGAAACGAAAGGAAATAACAAATAGGAGGGAAGAGTTGAAACGAAAGGATGGACGCAACGAAATGGACAAGGTGAAAGGAATGGAAGAGCTAAACGATGCTAAACGAGCAAGACAGAAGAGTTGATACGAAGGCACAGACGCAACGAATAGAAAGGAAGAGTTGAAACGGAAGGAAAAACTGAACGATCAGGACGTAAGAGTTTATGCGAAAGAAAGGAAACGAACAGGACATAAGAATTAATACGAAAGAAAGGAAGTAAAAAATGGAAGAGGAGACTTGAAATGGAAGAAAGGACGCAGCGAACGGAAAGGAAAAGTTGAGACGACACACGAAGAATTAAATTAGAAGGAAGGACGGAGCAAACGGCAGGGAAGAGTTGAAACGAAAGGGAAGAAGAAACGAACGGGATATAAAACTTGAAACGAGCGGACGGAAGTAACGCATAGTAGGGAAAAGGTGAAACGGAAGGAAAGACGCAATGAACGGAAACGAAGAGTTGAAACGAATGGGAAGAAGTACCGAACGGAATATAAGACATGGAACGAAAGGACAGAAGTAACGCATGGAAAGGAAGAGGCGAAACGAAAGGAAGGAGGCAAGGAACGGAAAGGAGACATTGAGTTGAAAAGAAAGGAAGGACACGATGAACGGAAAGAAACAATTTAAAGGGGCTGTTGTTTGTCGACCGGGTATACGCTTGTGCCTCCTACAGGGAAGAAAGGAAAGAAATATTTTTTCGAATTTTATCGCTTTTACCGTGGGTATTGGTAAATTTTTGATTCGTACCATTTTTTTCGTGGATGCTGGTTAATTTCTCGGTGTTTACCACTGTTTACCGCCTGTGTATAGCAAACCCTTGGCACTGCTTCACCAGATTTCCAGCACTTTTGGTTCGATCCGTATCATGTTTTTCAGCCGAAGGGGAGAGATGAATTTTATCATAGTTAGGTTGAATGCTTTTGTTATAATCACCCAAGTAGGAAATCTCTTGGACCATGGCCAGCAATGAACGACTTGAAACGAAGGGAAGCAGTAAGGAACGGGATGTCAGAGTTAAAACGAAAGGAATGAAGTAACGCATGAAAGGAGAGAGTTGAAACGAAAGGAAGACAGTAACGAATGAAAGGAAAGAGTTGAAACTAAAGGAGCGGCCGAACGGAAGGGAAGAGTTGAAACGAAAGGAAGGAAGTATATAAGGAATGAAAGGAAAGAGCTGCAACGAATCGACGAAAGAATGAAAGTAACGAACAGATTGTAGGAGGCGTAAGAGGTGAAACGAAGGGGGTTTATAAACGAGGTGAAACGTAAGGACGGACGTAACGAAATGAACGACTTGACAGCAAACGGAAGGAAGGAGTTGAAACGAAAGGAAGGAAGTAACTAACGTGGGGGAGTGTTGAAATTTAAAGAAGGAAGTAACAAACGAAATAGGCTAGTTACAATAAAACATGTAACCGAAAGGATTGTATAGGAATTGAGACGAGTGGAAGGACGTAACCGCATGAACGGCTTGAAACGAAAGGAAGAAGTACATGATCGGGATGGGAGTGTTGAAACGAAAGAAAGGAAGTATCAAATGGACGGGAAGAGTTGAAACGAAAGGAACGCTGTAGCAAATGGAAGGGAAGCGTTAAACAAAAATCAAGAAGTAACGCGCTGGGGATAAGAATTTCTAACATTATTTGATGCTACACTCTGATACGCTCTGAGACCTTCTGCATGTTTTACATAGAATGCATTGATGCTACTACCCAACAGCTTCTCCTTAGGCTTCTAACTGGTTGCTGCTACGCTCTAAGATCTACCCAGCTTGCAAATACTCTACCATCATTGATGCAACGCCCTAAGATCTTCTCTTCAATCTCCAAGCTGCAACAGATCTTCAGTTTTCTACTATCATTGATGCTACGCTCAAAGATCTTCTCTTCAAGTTTCCAACATCAGCCATTCTACGCTCAAAGATCTTCTCAACTGTCCAACATTCAGATACGCTCTTCACTTTTCAGACATCATCGATGCTGCGCTCTAAGATTTCTTTTGTTTTTTCTCACATTCTACCCGCATTGATGCTATGTTTTTCGATTTTATTTCCATCTTTCTCCCATTGTACCATCATTGATGCTACGCTCTAAGAACTTCTCTTCAATTTTCAAACATGTTTGATGTTACGCTCTAAGATCTTCTCTTCAATGGTCCAACATACTTGAAGCGACGTTCCAAGACCTTTACTTCAAATTTGAAACATCAGTGATGCTGCGCGCCAAGATCTTCTCTTCAAATTTTCCAACATCATTGTCTTTTCCATGTTCTGACATCATCAATGCTGCGCTCTAAGGTCTTCTTTTCAAATGTTGAACATCACTGACCCTTAGCTCGACGATCTTCTTTTCAATTTTCTACAATAGCATCTCATTAGTTATGTTCTTGGGTCTTGGGTCTTCTCTTCACCTTTCTATTATCATTGACGCTACGTGCCAAGGTTTTCTCTTGTATTTTCTAACATGCCACGTTCTAAGATCTAATCAACTTTCAAATATTTCGTCATCATTGATGCTATACTCCAAACATTCTACCATGAGTGATTCTACGGTCTAAGATCTTCTCTTGAATTTTCTCACATTCTACCCTGATTCATGCTAGCTGCTACCCTTCAAGTTTCTAGCAAAGTTGTTGCTACGCTCTTACAGTAGGTCTTCTCTTTGATTTTCTTACATAGTACTGCGTTGATGCTGTAACATTTTTCTTTCATCTTTTTAGCATCATGGACCGTCTAAGGTGTTCTCTTCATCAACTTTCAAACATTATACCATCACTGACACTACGCTCTAAGAATCTCTAAGATCTTTTCTTCAGCTTTCTAACATACTTGACGCTACGCTCTGAGATCTTCTCTTCAATTTTCTTCTATCATTGATGCTACGCTCTGGGATATCTTTTCCATTTCCAACATTCTACCGTCATTTTGCTACGCTCAATCCCTTCGACTTTCCAATCATTGGAGCTATTCTCCAAGATCTTCTTTTTAATTTTCTCCCGTTCTACCACCGTTGATGCTACGCCCCGAGATCTTCCCCACGCTATGGAAGACATGGGTGGCATATGGTTAGCCACATGGTTTCGTGAGACACGATAAAATCCTACCCATCTAACCTCCAAACTTGAAAAAAAAACGCATTTCCAGCAAAACCGATTTTTTTCAAGATGCCAACTCTGCCATGTATTTCTACCAGCACGCAGCCACTCGCAGCCACTCGCAGCCACTCGAGTGGCCGCAAGTGGCTTTAAGTGGCCGCTCCAAGCGAGGGGCCACAAGTGGCCGCAAGTGGCCGCTCCAAGCGAGTGGCCGCAAGTGGCCGCAAGTGGCCGCAAGTGGCCGCAAGTGGCCGCAAGTGGCCGTTCCAGACAGTTCCCAGCGAGTGGCCGCAAGTGGCCGCAATGGCCGCTCCCAGCGAGTGGCCGCAAGTGGCCGCAAGTGGCCGCAAGTGGCCGCTCCAGCCAGTTCCAAGCGAGCGGCCGCAAGTGGCCGCAAGTGGCCGCAAGTGGCCGCTCCCAGCGAGTGGCCGCAAGTGGCCGCAAGTGGCCGCTCCCAGCGAGTGGCCGCAAGTGGCCGCAAGTGGCCGCAAGTGGCCGCAAGTGGCCGCTCCCAGCGAGCGGCCGCAAGTGGCCGCAAGTGGCCGCAAGTGGCCGCTCCCAGCGAGTGGCCGCAAGTGGCCGCAAGTGGCCGCTTTCGACGATTTCAATTTCCACACTCAAAGCAACCTCCCTGATATATTATACGGCAAATGCCTGGGCTTTGCCGGGACCCGCAATGACGACAGGCGACGCATCATCATCATCATCATCATCTTCATCATCATCAGAATTAAACCATTATTGAAGATCTTCAATGAATGTGGAAGTTTAACGGGGGTGGGAGAATTAAATCCCTATTGAAGATCTTCAATGAATGTAGAAGTTTAACGGGGGTGGGAGCATTAAACTCTTATTGAAGATCTTCAATGAATGTAGAAGTTTAACGGGGGTGGGAGAATTAAACCCTTACTGAAGATCTTCAATGAATGTAGAAGTTTAAAGATCTTCAATGAATGTAGAAGTTTAACGGGGGTGGGAGAATTCAACCCTTATTGAAGATCTTCAATGAATGTAGAAGTTTAACCGTGGTGGGAGAATTAAACCCTTATTGAAGATCTTCAATGACTGTAGAAGTTTAACGGGGGTGGGAGAAGTAAACCCTTATTGAAATCTTCAATGAATGTAAAGTTTAACAGGGGTGGGAGGTTAATATTACGTAGTATCTTTGTTGATCTTCCCAATTGAATGTAAAGTTTAACGGTGGTGGGAATTTAATATTCCCTAGTACCTTTGTTGATCTTCCCAATTGAATGTAAAGTTTAACAGGGGTGGGAGTATAATATTCGCTAGTACCTTTGTTGTTTTTCCCATAGGAATTTAAGGTTTAACGGGGGTGGGAGTTTAATATTCCCTAGTACCTTTGTTGATTTTCCCAATTGAATGTGAAGTTTAACAGGGGTGGGAGTATAATATTCCCTAGTACCTTTGTTGTTTTTCCTATAGGAATCTAAGGCTTTGCGCGTATATATACATATATATATAATTATATATATAAATAAATAATCGAAGGAAGTTTAGAAGTCAAACTTCCGACAATATGGACAGATGAAAAAAGCAGAGCAGGGCAGAGGCAGAGAGAAGAGAAAGATTAGAAGAGAGAAGATCAGAGAAGAGAAAGAGTCACAGAAGAAAGAAGATGCAGATGCGCGAAAAGGTAGGAAAGTCGCGAAACACTGTGTTTTTCCAATGATTTGAGG
>CAMXCT020000632.1:100000-138032 GCA_947184155.2 Cladocopium goreaui | reverse complement strand
AGATAGGTAGATAGGTAGATAGGTAGATAGGCAATGAGATGAAAGAGAGAAAGAGAGAAAGAGAGAGATAGATAGATCAATAGATAGATAGATACATAGAAGATACGCTGGTAGGTAAGTAGATAGTCAGAGAAAGAGAGAGAAAGAGAGGAGACCTCAAGCACCTTTCGGTCCATCAGTGGATTCGCTCTGCCATCCCTGATTCACAACAACCAATCTCTCCTATAGGTTTCCTATTCTTGAAACTTCCGCCACCGCCTTGTGCGGTACTACTGGTATGTATCTGAGATATTTCCCGAGGAACTTTGCCACGATGAACGGAAGAACCATGGGACCATGTGCCGCCCCCACTGATCCCCACTGGGCAGGTGAGGCCACGGCTTTGGAATTGAAATTGAGCTCCAAGGGCCGGACCTTTCGGAGCCAGGCGTGGTATAGATGTGCCATGTGCCATGGATCCAGTCAGAGTGTCTGCCCATCTTTGACTCGTTGAACTTTTAGATATACAGAAAATTACACAGAAAAACATATTCTATTGTAGTTGCACAGGCTTTTCCAACATGGAAAACTCAACTCGCAGTTTTCCAGATTTGGATCCCAGCAGAACAATCGTTGCAGTTTGGGGAACGCCAGTGACAGGCCTTTCCTTGGAGTAACACTGCAACCATGCTCCTGGCACTTCACTCGGCTGCTTAGCTTTCCATATCTTTCCATGGTTGACCCCAGGACTTGGGTGGTTCTTGGCTCACCAATCCCCCATGGAAAAGAACTGAAACCCCATGGAAAAGCCATGTTCCCCCTGCATGGGATGGAATTTTGCATTGTCCTGGCTGCAGGAATCGCATCTTAGTTGCATGTGCATCCCCGGGATCCTAGGTGATAACCCCTTGGCCTAACTGGTTGCGAAACAATCCCAGAAATATCCCAGAAACACCGGAAGACTCCTTATTTGATGGTAGTAACCATGATTTCCGGTAACAATTCCTTGGTGCTGATCGAATGGAGATCGATCCAATGGAATGTGGAGATTCCAAGTGGCGATTCCTGGGTTGCCCCTCGCTTTCAATGCCTAGCAAGGAAGTAGCGCTGCTTGATGTGTGTCTTGGCAGAGTCGGATCTGCCCTGGGAAATTGAACTCCTGGAACGATATGATCACTATGATCACTATGATCACTGGTTCGCCTTTTCTGATTTTTCTCTGATAGTATGATAGATGGTTAAGTGATGGATATACTGTATATAGATGGTTTTATATTCTCAAACTCAAATGCATCTGCCAAGGTTGCCACTCCGAAGTCCGAAGCCCCACCTTCTCCAAGTTGCCCAGGTATGGTCGCGTGGTGGCTGCTTTGCTGGACGACTATTTGGAGTCTTTGGGCTGGCACTTGGTTGGGGAATTTTGGTCTTTTTAGCAGACATTTTGGTAATTTTAGTGGATCAAGTCGCCTAAAAATAGATATCTTGATATCTTGATAGGTCAATTTCAGGCCATTGATTTCCCATGGCAACATACAGCACCAAATCCGCTCCAACACGCCGAATTAGACCCGTAGTTTGCCAACACACAATCCCAAACTCACCATGAGACCTGTAGGTTGCCAACACGCAGCCCCAAACCCGTCCCAACACGCAAATAGGACCTGTAGGTTGCCAACCTACAGCCCCAAATCCGTTCCAACATGCCGCGTGGAGACCCGTAGGTTGCCAACATACAGTCCAAAAGCCGTTGCAACACGGCCCCGTTCCAACAAGCCCCATAGGTACAGCCCCAAACCCGTTCAAACACGCCCCATAGGACCTGTAGGTTGCCAACATACAGCCAAAGCCGTTCCAACACGCCCCATAAGACCTGTAGGTTGCCAACATACAGCCAAAGCCGTTCCAACACGCCCCATAAGACCTGTAGGTTGCCAACATACAGCCCACACCAGCTCCAACATGCCCCATAAGACGTGCAGGCTGCCAAAATACAACCCCAAACCCGCTCCAACACCCCCCATAAGACTTGTACGGTGCCAGCATGCAGCCCCAAACCCGTTCCAACACGCCCCACAGGACCTGTAGGTTGCCAACATACAGCCCCAAACTCCTTCCAACACACCTCATACACCCCCCAAAACTCTTCCAACACGCTTCATAAGACAACACTCGCCATGCCGACATACAGCCACAAAGCAACCCCAACACGCCCCCATAATGCCAACATACAGCTTCAAACCTCCCAACATCAATATGCCCCATGGGGCATGTAGGTTGCCAGCATACAGCCCCAAACTCGCTCCAACGTGCCCCACAAGACTTGCCAACATACAGCCACAAAACCCGCTCCAACAGCCCCATAAGACTTGTAGGTTGCCAACCTACAGCCCCAAACCTGCCCCAACATGCCCTATAAGACCTGTAGGTGGCCAACATACAGCCCCAAACCCGCTCCAACATACAGCCCCAAACCCGCTCCAACATTCCCCATAAGACCTGTAGGTTGCCAATATACAGCCCCGCACTCGCTCACCAGGCAACCTACAGCCCCAAGCCAGCCCCAAACCCGCTCCAACATGCCCCATAAGACCTGCAGGTTGCCAACCTACAGCCCCAAACTCGCTCCAACATGCCCCATAAGACCTGTAAGTTGCCAACATACAGCCCCAAACCCGCTCCAACATACAGCCCCAAACCCGCTCCAACATGCCCCATAAGACCTGTAGGTTGCCAACATACAGCCCCAAACCCGCTCCAACATACAGCCCCAAACCCGCTCCAACATGCCCCATAAGACCTGTAGGTTGCCAACATACAGCCCCAAACCCGCTCCAACATACAGCCCCAAACCCGCTCCAACATGCCCCATAAGACCTGTAAGTTGCCAACATACAGCCCCAAACCCGCTCCAACATCCCCATAAGACCTGTAAGTTTGCCAACATACAGCCCAAACCCGCTCCACTCAGCCCCCAACCGCCATAAATGCTCCATAAGACCTGTAAGTTCCAACATACAGCCCCAACCAAACCCCTCCAACATACACCAGCCCCAAACCCGCTCCAACTGCCCCATAAGAACCTTTAAGTTGCCAACATACAGCCCCAATACCCGCTCCAACATACAAGCCCCAAACCCGCTCCAACTGCCCCATAAGTGCCTGAGGTTGCCAACATACAGGCCCCAAACCCGCTCCAACTACATCCCCAAACCCGCTCCAACATGCCTCCATAAGACCTGTAGTGCCAACATACAGCCCCAAACCCGCTCCAACATACAGCCCCAAACCCGCTCCAACATGCCCCATAAGACCTGTAGGTTGCCAACATACAGCCCCAAACCCGCTCCAACATACAGCCCCAAACCCGCTCCAACATGCCCCATAAGACCTGTAAGTTGCCAACATACAGCCCCAAACCCGCTCCAACATACAGCCCCAAACCCGCTCCAACATGCCCCATAAGACCTGTAAGTTGCCAACATACAGCCCCAAACCCGCTCCAACATACAGCCCCAAACCCGCTCCAACATGCCCCATAAGACCTGTAGGTTGCCAACATACAGCCCCAAACCCGCTCCAACATACAGCCCCAAACCCGCTCCAACATGCCCCATAAGACCTGTAGGTTGCCAACATACAGCCCCAAACCCGCTCCAACATACAGCCCCAAACCCGCTCCAACATGCCCCATAAGACCTGTAAGTTGCCAACATACAGCCCCAAACCCGCTCCAACATACAGCCCCAAACCCGCTCCAACATACCCCATAAGACCTGTAAGTTGCCAACATACAGCCCCAAACCCGCTCCAACATACAGCCCCAAACCCGCTCCAACATACAGCCCCAAACCCGCGCCAACATGCCCCATAAGACCTTTAATGTTGCCAACATACATCCCCAAACACCGCTCCAACATCAGCCCCAAAACCCGCCTCCACAACATGCCCCATACAGACCTTTAAGTTGCACATACAGCCCCAAAACCCCTCCAACAACAGCCCCAAACCCGCTCCAACATGCCCCATAAGACCTGTAAGTTGCCAACATACAGCCCCAAACCCGCTCCAACATACAGCCCCAAACCCGCTCCAACATGCCCCATAAGACCTGTAAGTTGCCAACATACAGCCCCAACCCCGCTCCAACATACAGCCCCAAACCCGCTCCAACATGCCCCATAAGACCTGTAAGTTGCCAACATACAGCCCCAAACCCGCTCCAACATACAGCCCCAAACCCGCTCCAACATGCCCCATAAGACCTGTAGGTTGCCAACATACAGCCCCAAACCCGCTCCAACATACAGCCCCAAACCCGCTCCAACATGCCCCATAAGACCTGTAAGTTGCCAACATACAGCCCCAAACCCGCTCCAACATACAGCCCCAAACCCGCTCCAACATGCCCCATAAGACCTGTAAGTTGCCAACCCCAAACCCGCTCCAACATGCCCCATAAGACCTGTAGGTTGCCAACATACAGCCCCAAACCCGCTAACATACAGCCCCAAACCCGCTCCAACATGCCCCATAAGACCTGTAAGTTGCCAACATACAGCCCCAACCCGCTCCAACATACAGCCCCAAACCCGCTCCAACATGCCCCATAAGACCTGTAGGTTGCCAACATACAGCCCCAAACCCGGTCCAACATGCCCCATAAGACCTGTAAGTTGCCAACATACAGCCCCAAACCCGCTCCAACATACAGCCCCAAACCCGCTCCAACATGCCCCATAAGACCTGTAAGTTGCCAACATACAGCCCCAAACCCGCTCCAACATGCCCCATAAGACCTGTAAGTTGCCAACATACAGCCCCAAACCCGCTCCAACATACAGCCCCAAACCCGCTCCAACATGCCCCATAAGACCTGTAGGTTGCCAACATACAGCCCCACGCGCCAACCATGGTGAATTGTTTTTTTTTCCGTGTCGGCCATTTTTCTGGCCAGTGGCCCAGGCGCTCAGTGTATGAAGCTTGCTTCCTTCACCTGAGCTTGGCATCCATGGTAGCTCCAAGCCTCCAAGGTGGGACCCAAAGATTGTTGATGGTGTCGAACAGCTAATCCACCGTAAATTGATGGTCAATCCATCCTTGGGTCAACTTTCCATCCGATTTCTAGTTTATTGACTTCGTAAACCCAAAATAGATAGTTTTCAGAGTGTTGCAGATGATCCTTAAAAGCCTGCGAATTGTGGCCATCTTTTGAAGTCATCGACCTTGGATCCAGGTGGCTCTATGGCTTTGAGGCTCTCCGAAGTGGTGCCCGAGGTGCGACATACCCATGATTTCATCCATGATTTCATGCTGATACGGCTGACCAAATTCTTATATCCGGCTCTTCAATGCTGCATAAAAAGTAGGATATGGGGTCCAGTTGCCTATTGTTTTCCCGTTTTACCCTTTGAATGGGGGGATTAAACTCATGTGACGATCCGAGTACTGATTGGGTTATTTTCCATAGTTGCCCCATGAAAAGGTTCAAACTTCAAATCCCATTACATGGGTTATTTACTGCCCCTGATCTGTGATGAGCCAGCTCCAAAATGGGACATTTGGAGAATTTCACTGGAGCCTTGGATCACAGCCTGGGAGGGTGGTAGCTTTGGTGCTCTGGCTGGTGTCGTGTGCATCGGCCAGGTGCGGTGTGAGCCGGGGTTTCGTTTGGCTTTCGTTTGATGCGTCAATGGTGTGTAGTTTCGCGACCATGGGGAAACATCCCAGTTTTGGACATGTCATGAAACGTTCCAATTTTCATATGGGGGTTTCCTAAAATGGTACCCCCAAATCATTCATTTGAGATTGGGATTTTCAATTGTAAACCTTCCAGCCAGCTCTCTTCTTTTGGCACCCTTCATTGTGGGTTGGCACGTTTGTTGCACCATTTACACATGTCGGAGCCATGCAGCTGGCTATTTTTGGCCTGTCTCTTGGTGCGGCGTTGACACCTACTTGGGTGCCGTTGTCAGTTCGGTTTCACTTTGCATGGCACAGCTTTTGCTCCTTCTGTACATCTAGATAGGTTATGTTTTTGGTCACCATTTTCTGAAGAACTCTTGTTGCGGCCATACACTTATAGATCCAGCTATTGGGGTACACCCGCATGACTATGGAACCCACATTTTTTCTCATCAAGTCTCAGTAATCTCCGATGAGGCGATCCTGCTGGAGGGCCCCATGAAGTGTCCACCTGTCCGCTGCTGGGAGCTTTTGGAGAAGTTGCTGGTGCCATGGGCTGCGAGTTGCGGGTGGATCTGGAGGCTATGGGGAGGAGCTTAGAGTGATCATAGATGATTGTTGTTACATCATAATTTCCCAGATTTCCAACTTTTCGATCGATTTTGGGGTTGCTATGGTTTTAATTTTGCTGTACATGAGGAAATCTTATGGATACTAAGCCAAAAGAAACGGTCTTGCAAGGCGTCTAAGGTTAGCTATTAATTGTACCCAAAAGGGATGGTTGGTAAACATGACCAACATTTGCGGTTCCAGGGTCTCAAATTTGAACCCGCAGCCATGCAACTCACTAATTTTGGTCAACGTAGACTGCTCGTCCATCAAAACTGGAAGCCGCAGTACGGCAAACAGATAGAAAGTAAGCTGATCACCATGAAAATAGTTAGGCTCAACCTCTGTGTCTTTTCGGGATCCCTACCATCAACCCTCATGGCCGTGATGTGATTTGGGATATCATGTCTCTTTCGGCCCATCGGCCCATGAATGAGATCATGACGGTGCCTCGGTTGTGCACGCGAAAAACAACTCAGTTGTGCACGCGGATGATGATGATGATGATGATGATGATGATGACGACGACGACGACGACGACGACGATGATGCCTAGCCCCACCCCACCCCCCAAGGTTGTGTGTACAACCGAGTCGAAATCTGTGTGTACAAGTAAGTCGCCGACCGCAATCATTTCAGGTGCGCTTTCCAGCGGTGCCGCCACCAGCGGGCAAGGCTCGGAATGGGCTTTTCACGTGGGATCTTGAGCTGGTCAACTCGGTCAACTCGGTCAACTCTACCGCAGTGTGATTTTCACTTGGAAGTCGTCACTTTGAAGTCAAAGCACAGCTCAACTTGTGTCAATCTGGCATTTGCGAAGCATTACGGATTCCAACTCTGAGTCACAATGCGTTGCAAAAGCATGGAGCAAAGCCCAACATCCAAGGTTTCACAGCTGTGGATCACCACACTGTTAAACCATGTTAAAACCTAGGAGACCCCAACCAAGTTAGCAGCTGCTGCAGATGACCGAGACTTGGCTTTTTTTCGCCGCGTCCATACTTCGTAACATGACTTGGAGTAGCAGTTGTTGAGACGGTTTGATTCTGCGGTTCAGTAATCTTCTGCCATTATGGGAAGCTCTGCGACCGGGTCTTGATTGGAATAGCCTTCAACGTTTCTCCGTGCATTGCGGATTAAGATGTTGAATGTCCACCCCGTATCAACAAAGTCCGGCATGTTTTGACCGCTTGTACGCAAATTATCCACTGTTTTGGGGAACCCCAAGTAGTCAGCCAGAGTTCATTCATCCGGTGACATGCCAACTAGCTGGAAACCACAGAAACGATTTTGTGCTTGACCCACTGCCGATCTGAGCAAACTTCCGCAAGGATCTATGGATTTGATGCCTGGGCTGCAGAACTGGTGCCTTGGCGATGCAGGAGCTGCCAGGTGAGCTGGAGCCATCCCTTTTTTCTGTGGGTCTTTATGAGCACCTGCAAAAGACTTATAGACAATTTGATGGAATGTAAGGTATGGACTTTGTGAAACTTGCAAGCGCTTCATGTCTTGTTGAAGCGCTTGTTTTACTCTAACATAGAGGCAGCTTTTGAACTTAGTTCCTGCTTTCAACCCTCACACTGGGATGATCCTGCGAAGTGGCAATGGGTAATTGCTTAATAATTGGATGGTTTCATCCCTTGCAACCAGAATATCCTTGACCATAAGCCAGTTACTCACCATTTCTATCTGACGTTTTCTCCATCTTTCTAGGATGTCCCATGTTGAGGTTGTTTCTCCACGGGGCACACGTTGAAGGGGTTTTTCTCCGAGGTGGCTTGCAGATGAGGAGCGCTTGCCGCTGTCGCCGGTCGAACGCTTGGGATTCTTCGACCAAAGCATGGCTTTGGCCAAGTGCCTCGCGGTGGCGGAGGCACAGATGCTTGGAGAGAAAATGCGGTTGGGGAAGGGTGGATGATGAAGATGGTGATTATGATGATGACGATGATGAAGATGGGAAAGATGAAGAAAATCAGTTCATACCAACGAGGTGCAACTGCATTCCATCTTGCATATTCTGTTCCCTTTGCAGGGTTTTTGAAAGGTTACTCTATTTGAAGCAACCGCAAAAGTGGACATGGTTCCATTTTGGGCATACAGGGGTCCGTTTCCTTAGTGGTCCTTGTTTCAGACCCAAGGAGTGTGGTGCCCAGATACCGTGGTCATCTCCTTCTGTCGCTGCTCCAGTTCTGCTACGAAGCGATGCAAAGCTTGAAGTGGCCCGCCCTCGGTGGCAAGAAGGCACGCCTTCACGGCCAGGGTCACGTTGCCGCCATGGCTGGATATACCCTCCAGTAATCAAAACGTGGCGGGGAATTCCCCTGTAAATTGAGGTTTTGGTGGGTAAATCAGCTATTATGCAGAGGATATAGCCTCTGGTGATTTGAGCTGGCGATGGAAAATCACCCATTTAATAGCTTCCTGTGATGATGTAAATTACAATACACGGGTAAAAGCAGGCCAGACATGCACTGTTAAATTACCTGTTGAGAGTGAAGATTTTCGGCTGCTATGCTTGTTCACATAGCCTACATTGGCCCACTGGGCTGAAGATGCACATACACATACACATTGATCCAGAAGACTCTTTGTTTGACCCAATGATTTCAATCAATTGCATGGATCCGGTTAATAATTCTTTCAACATCTTCAGTTTTTTCCATTTTTTTTCTCCTTGAAACAGCTTAGGATGAAACTCACTGAGGCCGGCGACGTTGTGCTCGTCTCCGACGCCTCACCCGTGCGTCCCAGCGGGGCGTTCCCTGCTGCGTTGGGTGCCGGTCCGCCGCTCCTGCAGCGGACCGCCTCAGCGATGCAGGTGAGTTGGATGGAGGCGGCACAGAGCCTGAGGCGGATGATTTTGATGCGATTTTGGTGGAGGTTTTTTGTTTTTTGGGCGGGTTTGGATTTGGATGGATTTGGGGTTACTGTAGATTGTAGATCTATCAGTGGCTTTTGGATGGCCTTTAGATGATTCGATTTCTTCGCTTGTCTTGGGGGAGGAATCGAGGAATCCAAAGCTACAGGTGGCACGTGACAACGATGCACTGAGGCAAGTTGCAGGGCGCCTGGCACTACATGGGGATGAGCTTCAGCGCAGTTGCCAGGAGAATTTGGAGATGATTAAGGTGAGGGTGCCAAGGGGCCACAAGCCATTAGCTCCCATGGGGAAGTGCGTGGATCAAACTTGAAGATGTATGGAACTGATGGAACACATTCGGGAACCATAGGAAACCACAGATGAACACATCATTTTTTCCGCGTGTGCAGCATCTTTTTCCTGAAGACGCACGATTTTCAATCATACTACACCAGATGATGGTCACATCCAAGGGAAAATCATGGGTATCAGAATTGAGTCGACAGGCGATGTTGCCCCTGAGCGATGAGCTCCAAACGGTGGCGTAGCTGCAAAGTAGAGGTTGACGTGGGTTTGTTCACAATGGGGTATATGGTATATCCATTGGCTAATCATCACATTCCTTATGGTTGGCCCTTTATTGCCCATTCTCAGACAGAACTCATTTTTTTTTCAGCTGTGAGTTTCACCTCAACTGGATTCATGAAATGGTCTGGGGAATACAGCTCATGGGAGCCCCTTTTTGAGGGATTGTTGGGCATGTTGGAGCAAGATTGGGGCTGTGGGCCTACAGATCTTATGGGGTTTGGTGGGGCCAGTTTGGGGGTGTATGTTGGCAACCTACAGATCTTGTGGGGCCCTGGGTGTAGGGCCCTGAAGAGAGCTTGGGGCTGTATGTTCACAACATGACTTATGGAGACGGTTTGGGGGAGTTTGTGGCTGTGCTGCGCAACACCTCTAGGTTGCCAACATACAGCCCCAAACCTCTTCGAACGGGCCCCCCAACACCTGTAGGTGCTGTATGTTGGCAACCTACAGGTGTTGTAGCGCCTGTTGGAATTGGGTTGGGGCGGTATGTTGGCAAACTACAGGTATTGCAGGGGCTTGTTGCAGAGGCGTTGTTGGGCTTGTTAGAGGGAGTTTGAAGCTGTATTGTTGGCAGCAGACATGTCTTATGGCCCCCCCAAGACATTAGCAACAGCCCTTGCAAGCTAGACCAAAACAGCTGGGTCGGTCTTAAGATCTTGCCAAATGCCACGGTCCCCTAGCACCACCTGCTGCATACATTTGGCAGTGCTGAGGGAATCTTGAAAGACGTTGAGATCACACTGAAGGGCTTTACGCCCAAAGTGGAGGCTGGATCCCACGTCTGTTGTGGGTATATGCCCTGCTTGATTTGCGCGGTTCCCAGAAGAATCCCTGTATGATCTATCTGTATGGGGAGTGTAGCGGAAGCCATTAAAAAAAACGCCGGTCCAGTCCGGTGAAGCCCCAGGAATGGCGTGCCAATGCTCAAGAGGCCATGGCATGGCTTGGGAAGGAGGACGAGCGACAGAAGGAGCGGTGATTGGTATGGCGGTGCTGGGTGAGAATTGAAATGTCTCTACCTATGTCTATGTGGATGTACAGCAAGCATTTTTTGGCCGGAACATAGGCTACATGGCCATAGCCATGAGGAACTGTGAAAGTGGATTTGTAGGCTGCGTTGCCACCTTGTTGGCTGAGGAGTACCTGGCCCAGTCGAGGAATTTAGCTGGGGGAGACGAGGCCGTGCGCTGCCATTCTTGGCTTTGGTGTTGTGGCCCGGGAATCGTAACATTTTTGGAGTACTAATGGTTACTGCTAAGTCAGTACTGCTAAGAGTTACTAATGGTTATTACATATAATATTACATATCATTACTAGTGATCAACTGTTAAGAATCATTATTGATATTTCGATATATTTCGTATACTTCACATTCCGACTCCATTGCAAAGCACCGGTCCTAGCATGTCGCGCTTTTGGCATAGCGTGTCAGTAGAAAGGCCAACTTCACTGTGCAGATGACAAGGTGGTCCTGCGGAATATCCCTCATCGGCATATTTTTAGGATGCGACGCGAAAACCAAACCGGTGGATGTTACTCAATTTCACACTTTAATGAAATGGCTCAAAACCAAGATGTTTTCTTCGTAAATTCTATAAATACCATGGATTTCACTCAATTTCCCTATTTTTTGGGTGAACCCCAGCGAAATTGCCGCATTCTTCAACAAGGCCCCAACAAAGTCAGCTCTGTTGGCAGCGGTGCAAACTGTCAGTTGCCAGTGCCTTGTCCGAAACACTTCCAGCATGGCTGTGAATGTTGGAAAGAACGGGGAAAAAAACATGGCAGATGAAAATTGAAGTGCAAGACAGCGTATCTTTGTTCAAGATTTCTGGTGTATTATTCTTGGTGATGACGAGAACAGAAAGAGGATGCGCAATGGTTCATGATGGAGAAGATGAGTTCTTAGCAAAGCGTTGTTTATGGAATCCATGGTAAGATGGTCGTGGATGTCCAGGTTACCAAGGTCTGACAGTACATTTCTGGTGCGGATGATTCACCGATTTTCCACATCTGAGACTGACGGAAGTGGGAAGCAGCGTGCAGAGCATGGCGTCCTAAGCTCAGGGCAAAGGGTGTGCACGGGTTTCATTGGCCTTAGTTTTGATTGTTTGAAATCGTTTGCGGGTGCACGGGTGTCCAAATTGGTTTTGACTGGAGCCCACTCCACATTTTTGAACAATCCCTATTGGTTCCAATTCAATTTATTAATTTTTGATGGTCAAATCACCCGTAATCCCAATTTTTCAACAGGATTTCTCCCCATTTTGAGCCAAACCCAAAACGGTTTTGGCCCGGCTTGGGTGCGATTTCTGTGATCGAATCAGCAGAACCCCGAAATTTGAGGCGTGCTGGCCCAAGTTTGGTGGTGATCTCATTGACAGGCATGAACGACAAAGCAGGGGTACCGATAGCTTGGGTAGTTTCCCACCTAGATTTTTGGATCAAAATTTAAGCCCTTTGGGACCAGAATTTTTAGAATATGTTTAGTATTAGCCATCCAATTTTTGGGGTAGCCACTTTTGACTTATACCGTATACCCATTTCATCCCAACTTTCCTTGTGGCCCCTTCGTTTGTCCCCTTGCTCTACTTTGTCAGTTTTTCTCTTGTCCTGTCAGTTAATATATGTGTCAGATTGTGTCAATAGAGTCCATGTGTTTTTAAGATTTTATATCAGTACATATCTTGTCAGATTGTGTCAATAATCTGTATATTATGTGTTAGCTGAGCACACGTAAATTTGTCAAAACACACGTTCGACTTTATATCACTAAAATGTGTCAGGCAATAGGGCAAAATATATGTCATTAGATATTGATATGTCAATGGACATGTCAGACAATATGTCAGTACAAGTGTCAGTTATTGAGTATGTACAAATGTCAAATAATCAATTTGCCAGAATACAGGCAAGTCATTTTGTCAGTCAATATGTCACAATACCTTTCAGTACACATGTCAGTAAATAGTTGTCTGAATAGATGTCAGATTAAGTGTCAGAATCATCTTTTATCATCGTAAATATGTTATCATTTAAGTGTGTCAGACCGACACATGCCATTATTATAGATGTGTCCGATTCCATGTCAGTACAAATATCAAAACTATTCTGGGTGCCGGGGTCACTTCAGTTGTAATTATGGGCATATGTATACCTAGCTCTCCCTCCAAGAGGCCCTGCAACACCTGCAACAGGCCCCACAACTAGGTTGCCAACATACAGCCTCAAAGTGCCCCAAATAACCCCCTGAAGATTTTCTACGTTGCCAAACCACAGCCCGAATCTTGCTGCAAGATCAGATCCCAGCTCAAAATTATCATTTTTTTGCGTATGCAAAATTAGCCACGTTGGGTGCGGTCCAACGCGTTTGCCACGCGAAGTCTGGAAGACGCCCGATTCGAAACGTTTCTGAAGCGACCTTGCGGTCCCCAGAACTGAAACTCGATTTTGCTGATGAGTCGAACTGAATGATTTTGATCAAGTGACTTTTTCAACTTGACTTTCAGTTGTAACGACACTTTCCACGGCCCGACGCAGGTGGTTTGGTCATGCTGGATGTCACTGCCACTCACTTGCAGCCACAATGGCTGATGCAGGCGCTGCTATGGGACCGGTGACACTGGTGACCCGTGACCGGGGACCTCCAGTGATCCCTGGACGTGCCAGGGCGACTCCGGATTTTCGGATGGTCGGCTGGCTTCGGCGCAGCTGGGAGAGCGCGCGGTGGCATTGGCCAATGGCTGCTGGGAATAAATTCATCGGCAGCAATCGGGATGCGGTCACAATGGAACATTGACCAGTTTTAGTTTTAAGCGTTTAATCATCCAATTTAGATCAATTTAGTGGCTATTTCTTTTTTGAATCAAAGCTAAGAGGGGGGATATTCCCATTGCCAACAAAGAAAAGTCACCGTTTTCAAAAACCAATTGATCTTTCAACGGATGATTCCTGATTCCAACTGGCTGACCTGGCCATGATGCTCAGGGAAGTACCGCGAAATGGGTTTATTTCAAGTTTGGGAATTGCCATAATCAGCGTGTGTCCCTTTGAAGTGAACTGATATGGGTCAAGTCATAGGCACTTTGTGGAGTGGTTTGGACTTCCAAGAATGACCAATGCTTGGTGGATGGGGCTCACAACTTTACCCAAATTTTGTTGGTTTACCCCATAAAATGTGGGGATTACCATAGATATATGAGATACATGCCATCGAGGGTACCTCCAAGGCATGGATGGCAGCATTTTGGTGGCCGACACATCTAACCATCGAATTCGCGGCTCGAAAAACTTGGCTGAACGATTTGGGCTGGATTTTGGGGGTGCAGTTGGGATGATTAGTGGGTATAACCATGGTTTTATAAGCGTGATAAGTTGGGACAGAACTTCAGAATCTGGTTTTTGTTTTTTTGCTGACGATCTCTTGAGTTTCCTGCTATTTGGAGGTCTTGGTGTCATGTGACTTTCTGGCGATTCAGGATTTCAAAACTTCCTGGCAGTGCAGGATTAGATGATCCATGTTGTAGTGGTTGCTTCCTGGTGGTGGATAATTTATTCAATTCTTGATCCTTTTCCAATCTTCATCCATTTATGCATGGCTTGAACTGGAAAATTATGCAATTATTGATCCTTTTCCAATCCAGTTCTGATGCAATTTTCGCAATTCAAAGCCATGCTGTTCCGTGGTGGAGACCGACACCAAGGCCGCATCAATTTTCAGCTGACGCAAATCGAGACGGTGGCTGGTACTGGAGCCAAAGGCCTGGTTCGCCGCTGTCAAAACCTATGAAATTACCATATGACTGGGGGATTAAACATCCACTAACCAGCTATTTTAAGGTACCATCCGGGTGCCAGGGTTTTGACTCATAGCCACATAGTTTAGGGGGAATCATCCAAAAATGACCTTATGATTAAAAAAACTAATCACAGAGTTGCGACTTCCATGCTGACAGTGAAAGGAAAACGTTTTTTCTCCCCCCTGCTGTCTTCGAACCCGACAGGACAAAAGGATGGTGATCAGCTGTCAGCTGGGGGCCACAGAGCTCATAAGTTCTGTTGGATTTGATGGACTCTGATGGACTCTGCAGAATTGATTCAGTAACGAAGACATTTCACAGGAACCCCCGGAGGCCCGGGAGTATCGGGATTTGGAAAGTAAACACCGATAGTTTCCTGTCTATCCCTTGAATCAATCCTTTTCTGCACCACTCCTTGATTTTGCCCCACTGGATGATGATCCCGAACACGTCTTGAGTAGTGGTTAGTGGTTTTGAATATGTTTAAACAAGTAGTGGTTAGTAGTGGTTAGTAGTGGATAATCCCAAATTGGTGCAGATCCCTTGGAATCCCAGGAGTTTTTCTCGCATTTGGTTCATGGCCGCTGCTCGTTAGGCCACATTTTCTTCCCCTGTGGCCGTGGTGGACCTGAATGGTGTTATTGTGGTGCTGGAGGTGGGGGTATGGCAGTCCGAAGAATGTTCCATCCTACTTGGGAAGGACAACTTGTCGGATTCTTCCAGGGCATTTCAGCTGCCAAGCAGAATGTGTTTACAACTTGATAACCTGTCATCAAGAAAACAGCTGCGAAAGACTCGAAGCAACTTTGGGGGTTCAAGTGGTTGAACCATATTTTAATTTTGCACATTCTGTTCTCCCCCTCACCCTCTCTCTCTCTCTCCCTCTTGCTCAGACGAGCTGAACTGTCCGACGTCCTTCTCACCCTGGTTTGCTGGCTTTATATACATGAATACAAGTAGTACCCGGACAAGCCGGGGGCGGAAGTTTCCAATTTGAAACGCTTATAGCCTATAGAGCGGAGCAAAGAGTGTGCCTATAGGTGACAGCGAAGCCTTCTGTGCTTCACAGCAACAATCTCTTGACTTGTCATTCCGGTGCCATGTCTTTTGAATGTTGGATCTTTGCCATCTTTTTTCATGGGTTGACCCTTGTTTCAGGTCATCTGATCTCATCGCATCTCATCTCATCTCGCCTCATCTCAGCTATTGTCAACTCATCTCATCTTATTCAATGTCACCTCATGTCATCTCATCTGATGTCACATCTTATCTTCTCATTTCCTTCTTCCTGTTATGTCATGTCATCTCCCCTCTTCTCACAATTGGCAACTTTTGTTGCGTTTCCCATTCAATCTCTTTCCCTTCCAACCAGACGCCGCAGCAGCTTTTTCCATGCGGACAAGAGAAGTTCAGTTGGACATTGATTGCCTGCGCAGTCAATCTTTGGCAGCCACTTCCGCTATCAATCCAGCGATTGAGAATCCAATGCAAGTCGTCGATGGTGCGATTGGTTGCGAGCCAAGCCATGCGTCAACAGCGTACCTGCAGGACTGCCACAAGCAGCTCGCAGCAGCGTACTTGTGGCAGGGCAAGATGTTGAAGCACTGACCGGGTGGCCACGGCTCGACTGCTGTAAAGGAAAACATGGGTGACGCGGCAAAATAACATCTCTGCAGCAAGGCATTACTGGGATACACTAATCTGAAGGCTTTTACACAGCGAAGCTTTTACACACAACAAGCTTTCACACAGAGATTATTTTACACACAGAAGCTTTTACACACAGCGAACTTTTACACACAGAAGCTTTTACACACAGCGAACTTTTACACACGGAAGCTTTTACACAGCAAGCTTTTACACAGAGAAGCTTTTACGCAGAGAAGCCCTTTCACAGAGAAGCATTTACACACAGAAGCTTTTACACACAGCAAACTTTTACAGAGAGAAGCTTTTAAACAGAGAACCTTTATCACACAGAAGCTATAACACACAGCAAGCTTTCACACAGAGAAGCCCTCACACAGAGAAGCTTTACACACAGAAGCTTTTGCACAGAGAAGCCCTTACACAGAGAAGCTTTGGCACACAGAAGCTTTTACACACAGCAAGCTGTTACACACAGAAGCTTTTACACAGAGTTAGGGAAGCTTTTATTCACAGAAAGCTTTTAGCTTTTACGCACAGCCAGCATTCACACAGAGAAGCCCTAACACAGAGAAGCATTTACACAGAGAAGCTTTTACACAGCAAACTTTTACACACAGAAGCTTTTACACACAGCAAGCTTTTAGAGAAGCTTTTACACAGAGAAAATCTTGTGACTTGTGACAATCACTATCGCAGCCTTGATGCAGCCACTCCAATACGATTCACGATGTCCAGCTGCCAAAGACAATAGTATTACGCACGCAGCCGCGGCGCCAAGCAACCTTGACGCAGCCACTACGATGCGATCTGCAGAGAGCATGATCCGAGGACAACCGAGACCGTCTCGCACCCGTCCGCCGGAGAGGCTTCCCCACACACACCTTCAGAGACACGTTTGTCCTGCATAGCACAGCATTTCGTGCATGTACTAACTCTCAAAACGCATTTCGTGCGAGACTTACCTCAAAAAGTGAAAGTGGAAGATGTGAAAACGAAGCTTTCGTGCGAGATTCCCCTCAAAATCTGAAAGTGGGAGATGCGAAAACGAAGCTTTCATCCCTTTGCCTTGACATCCCTTTGCTGTGACATCCCTTTGCTGTGACATCCCTTTGCTTTGACATCCCTTTGCTGTGACATCCCTTTGCTGTGACATCCCTTTGCTGTGACATCCGTTTGCTGTGACATCCCTTTGCTGTGACATCCCTTTGCTGTGACATCCCTTTGCTGTGACATCCCTTTGCTGTCACATCCCTTTGCTGTGACATCCGACATCCCTGTGACATCCCTTTGCTGTGACATCCCTTTGCTGTGACATCCCTTTGCTGTGACATCCCTTTGCTGTCACATCCCTTTGCTTTGACATCCCTTTGCTGTGACATCCCTTTGCTGTGACATCCCTTTGCTGTGACATCCCTCTGCTTTGACATCCCTTTGCTGTGACATCCCTTTGCTGTGACATCCCTTTGCTTTGACATCCCTTTGCTGTGACATCCCTTTGCTGTGACATCCCTTTGCTGTGACATCCCTCTGCTTTGACATCCCTTTGCTGTGACATCCCTTTGCTGTGACATCCCTTTGCTTTGACATCCCTTTGCTGTGACATCCCTTTGCTGTGACATCCCTTTGCTGTGACATCCCTCTGCTTTGACTTCCCTTTGCTGAGACATCCCTTTGCTGTGACACCCCTTTGCTGTGACACCCCTGTGCTGTGACATCCCTTTGCTGTGACATCCCTTTGCTGTGGCATCCCTCTGCTGTGACATCCCTTTGCTGTGACATCCCTCTGCTTTGACATCCCTTTGCTTTGACATCCCTTTGATGTGACATCTCGCTGTGACATCCCTTTGCTGTGACATCCCTTCGCTGTGACATCCCTTTGCTGTGACATCCCTTTGCTTTGACATCCCTTTGCTGTGACATCCCTTTGCTGTGACATCCCTTTGCTTTGACATCCCCTTGCTGTGACATCCCTTTGCTGTGACATCCCCTTGCTGTGACATCCCTTTGCTGTGACATCCCTTTGCTGTGACATCCCTCTGCTGTGTTGGTGATATTGTGATAGTGGTGAATGATACTCGTGATATTGTGATGAGGGTGATATTGTGTTAGTGGTGATATTGTGATAGTGGTGAGTGATAGTGTTGATATTGTGATCGTAGTGAGTGATAGTGATATTGTGAGTGGTAGTGGTGATATTGTGATCGTGGTGAGTGAGAGTGGTGATATTGATTTGTAAAAATCCGTTACACGGAAGTATGACTTTCAAACTTCCTTTGAATATTGGGTAATCACTGGTTACAAACCAGCTATAGATGTGCCCATTAGCTATAGATGGAAAACCATCCTTTGTTCGTCATTTTGCACACTGATGGAATTTCGGCAGGAAGCGCATCCGGGAACAGTGCGAGTCATCGAGGGAGGCCTGGTGGATTCGGTGTCTTTGCCCATGGGCCGGCACAACATGAAGGACGAATCCGCGGGGATGGGCCGTGGGTGGCGACCCATTTGGTTCTCTTGGTAGTTTTGGGCTATGAAAAAACATGGCATGTATCAAATCTCCTTGATTTTTTGTGATGTTAGAGTGAACAGTTTGCTACGTTTGACTTTGGATGAACTGCTGCCAGAGCTTGGACTATGAATATTCCCAAAGCCTCCAAACTCATCCTTCTTTTTAGTTGAGGTTTACTGTGCAGCAGAGCCCAAGACCCTAAACTTCCAAGTTGGAAAACATTTGGTCAGCTGCTTGTGAATTTTCAAGCAGTGCCATGGTGAGAAGACATCAAAGGGCCGCAAAAAGGTGATCCTTCAACTAGACTTCCAGAAAGAACCATAGTGCATAGTAGACCAAATGGGCTTGTCTCAAACTTCAAAAACCACCCAAATCCATTTAAATCTCATGATTTAGAGACGTTTTCGTTTGGGTTGTTCCTCATTTTGCACCCCAAATGGCAGCCTTTAGAGGAGGCAGCAGCGCTGAGTGTGGATAGTGCGGAAGGCAAGGCCTATATTGCGCTCCTCGGATGCGAGGGCTGGATGTGGCCCGTAGGCACCCCATACGACACCTGCTGGAATATTGTATATCTATCTGCTGTACATATATATCTTATTATTCAAAAACCAAACAAGAACCAAATTTATATTATAATACATTATAGTATATTGTAATGTATTGTAATATAATATTGTGCAGATATATAGTATAGATACTTATACACATATACAGATATACACATCACATATACAAACGCATGTTTGCACATAATATGAATCACATCACAGCTGCATCTCGTGATTCGCCTGGCTCCAAGGCATTCAGGTGGTGTCGTCCGACTCTCCAAGCAGGGTGCATGGAAGGCATCCTTTGGGACCCATCATCCAGTCGTCATGGATGACCATGACGACTCGTATTGAAACCCATGGTGACGACTGGGGATCCCACATTCTATCTGTTTCAGAACACAAAAAAATGAGGCTCCAACATCTTCTTGCCCAAAGTTGCATGACCAGCCAGTTTGGGGTCAATTGCTTTGCAAAGCCATGTAGAGACCGAGACCCTTGTGGAAACGGCTTTGGGTCACATGTCAAAACAAAACATCTTAGAATACACGAAGGAAGTTTCTGACATGTAATGTTTTCTTTTTTTTCTGTCATTTCCCAGGTTTTCACAAGGCAAGTTGAGCCACAACTGAAATGACGGCAGATCGTGTCAGGCTGAGCAGGTTCTCGACATGAAAGGAATTACTGGGATGACTCATTTGATGCTCGGACTGCACAACTTGGCAACAGCGTCAACTGTTCGTCAATAGCAACAACGTGGTTACTAGAGTATGAGTATAGGAGTGTGTGGTACTAGATTCGACTCAGAGTCTCCCTTCGACATATCAAATTGGTCTGACACAGATACCGACACATCAAGTTTGATGTTTTGATTGAGTCAGAGCTGAGCTTGCGACAATCAGGCGAAACCCTCAGAATCCTGACTCCTTCGGCTTGTTGTTAAGCCGCAAGGCCGGGCCGCCAGGCAAAACACAACAAGTGCCGATGCCAAAGTCAGTTCCACTGCTGAGATCACTGGAATCTGGTGTAAATCTGGAGGAAAGCACAGGATTCCCGGTTTCCCTTGAGCAACTAGTATTTGGAGAAACTAGTGGAATTGAAACATCAAGAATTGGTTCATATGTTTGGACGATAAGTTTGGCACATGCCTTGTGGTTTCCAGTGTCGCGCCGAATTTCCAGGACTATCGCCTCAGCTATTGGGTCTCCTGGCGCGTTTTTTTCGGGGTGATTTCGATGTCCCCAAATCCCACTTTTTGATTAACATA
The DNA here is from genome assembly GCA_947184155.2 of Cladocopium goreaui. Classification (NCBI taxonomy): domain Eukaryota; class Dinophyceae; order Suessiales; family Symbiodiniaceae; genus Cladocopium; species Cladocopium goreaui. The sequence goes on along the minus strand of CAMXCT020000632.1, from coordinate 117,541 downwards.
AGCTTTGGTGGTATCCCCAACAGCCGCAACGTTTTTTTTTTACAAATCTTTCCAAAACACAATATCGAGGCAAAACTGCAAGTTAAATCGGCATGATCAAAACAAATCTTAAGAAAAACTCAGAAAAGCACAATTGCTCTAGTGATATCCATGTATGCCGTGTGCACATGCATGAAAACAAAGAAGAAAAACGAACTTCTCCGAAACCTTCTCCACAACCTTCTCCGGAACCCTGACCTGGCTCTGCACCAAAGCCTCCCAGACATTCTCCGGAACCTTCTCCGGAACCCTGTTGAACCTGACCTGGCTCTGCACCAAAGCCTCTCAGACCTTCTCCGGAACCTTCTCCGGAACCCTGTTGAACCTGACCTGGCTCTGCCCCAAAGCCTCCCCCACCTTCTCCGGGACCTTCTCCGGAACCCTGTTGAACCTGACCTGGCTCTGCCCCAAAGCCTCCCTCACCTTCTCCGGAACCTTCTCCAGAGTCCTGCTGAACCTGACCTGGCTCTGCACCAAAGCCTCCGAGACCTTCTCCGTTCCGCACCTTCTCCGGAACCTCGTTGAACTTGACCCGGCGCCGGCACCAGTGCACACCGGAGCTATTCTCGGCTGAAGACCCCATTAGCTTACGCTGTTGGGGAATAAGGCGCGGTACAATAAGCAAACACGCTGGCTGGTTCAGTGATTTTCCACCCCAAAAAATGTAAATGCGTTTTTTCTTATTGTACCGGTAAGGGAAGGTGTGGTACAATAAGCAAAAACACCGTTTCAGTCATTTTCACCTGCAAAAAATGGAATTGGTGTTTTTGCTTATTGTATTGAGGAAGGTGTGGGGAAGGTGTTGTACAGTAAGCAAACACACCGGTCCAGTGATTTTCGCAAAACAAACATTGGAAATTGTTTTTCCTGTCTTGTACCGGGTATGGTAAGGTGTGGTACAATAAGAAAAAACACCATTTCAGTGATTTCCACCAAAAAATATGGAAATGGTGTTTTTGCCTATTGTACTAGTTTTCTCACCACAAAATTCTAAGCGTATTTTGGCAACTAAACCATGCTGTTAAATATACACAATCCAAGACCATAAACCCAATGTGCCCAAACTACAAAAAGTAAACCTCAAATGGATTCAGACTAAATGATTACCCAATAACAATAAAAATCATGTCCCTTAAGGCATCTCATGCTGGAAATTTGAAGAGCGCCATATTTCTTCTAGTCAAAATTAACCTACCTATATCTGTACTTGCGGCCAAAACATATGTATTTCTAAAACAGAACTTATGTGTGAAAATTCTCAACAAACGACAATCAGTAGACAATCAAAGATATATTTGTACACTCAAAATTATCAAATTCATAGAAACTAGAAACAAAAAAAATCTGAAATCGTGATGCGTGTTATTAGCATTTCTTTTTCAGAAAACTTACCCCCAAAAAAGGAATCTCGCCAATTTTTTACACATTCCTTGATTAGGACATTTACTCACAGAACCATAAACTCCCCCCCCTAACCCCCCCCCAAAAGTGCCAAGCCTCAGTAACAATCAGCAAAACTCATTGAGTGCTAGTGAGCGCTAGTGAGTGGTAAACACCCTATCGAGTGTTACTGAGTACTCCCCAAAACAAAACCCTGAAAATCTATCCCAAAAAACAATTGAGGGAACACCACCAATGTGACAATGGGAAACATAGCCCAAAAATAGATCCATAGTGGTGATTCGATCGTGAAATGATAAATAAGCTTTGGGGTCATAACCGTTCACCCGAATCCCAAGTGCATCTTTCCCTAGTTAATTTTAGAGCCCTGGAGTTAGCAATATTCCTCTCGGTTTCACACCAAAGGAAACTTTTTGGGGAATGGCAAACCAACCGGAAAATTACAACCTGGAGTCAATGATGAGCTGTTGAAATCTGTTAAATTGTTCTTTTTAATATTACATCATAGTTTTATATAGTTTTTACATTTTTTTAAATAATTTTTACCCAGGATTTAATGTTTCTCACCTTAAGCCTGCAAACAAAACTGCAATTCAATGCCATTCCCCATGTTTCTCCAATTGTTTTGCTAAGTTTTCATAGATTTTTAACCACAGTCTTTGATGGGGCTTATCGTCCTCACTTCTTTCACAATGACCCTGCAAAAAGTCAGGAAACCTTGAAATTAGTTCCAGATTGAGCACTGCTGAGCAATGCTGAGAAATGCAATTTCCAGCCTTTTTCCATATGTTTTTACGTGTTTTTTTCCCATTGTTTTGTACATGTTTCATTGTTTTTTCCGTAATTGTTGAGGGACTTTGCGTTATTTTTTTGGCTTCGTTCTCACCTTTTCCACCCTGACCCTGCAAAAAGTCAGGAAACCTTGAAATTGGTGAGACATATAATCCCAAGCCTTTTTCCATTTGTTTTGCGGGTTTTTTCCCATTGCTTTGTCCAGATTTCATTGTTTTTCCGTAAGTTTTATTTGTTGGCTTCGTTCTCACCCCTTTCACTCTGACCTGCAAAAAGTCAGGAAACTTCGAAATTAGTTGTAGATTGAGCACTGCTGAGCACTGCTGAGAAATGCAATCCCCAGCCTTTTTCCATTTGTTTTGCTGAAGTTTTCATGGCTTTTGCCACAGCTTTTGATGGTTTTGGTCGTTTTTTGCCATCATTCTCTTTGCCATCATTCTCAATTTGTTCTTCTTGGATCTGCAAAAAAAACGGCATTTCAATAGCATGCCCATTGTTTTTCCCATTGTTTTGTCCAGATATCATTGTTTTTCCTCAATTTTTGATGGATTTTGTTTTTTTTTGGGCTTCGTTCTCACCTTTTTCACCCCTGACCCTGCAAAAAGTCAGAAAACCTTAAAAATGGTGAGAAATACAATCCCATGCCTTTTTCCATTTGTTTTTTGTGTGTGTGTTTTCGCATTGTTTTTCCAATTTTTTTGATTGATTTTGCGTTATTTTTTGGCTTCGTTCTCACCTTTTCACCCCTGGCCCTGCAAAAAGTCAGGAAACCTTGAAATTGGTTGCAGATTGAGCACTGCTGAGTGCTGCTGAGTGCTGCTGAGTGCTGCGGAGTGTGCTGCTGAGTGCTGCTGAGAAATCCAATTCCAAGCCTTTTTCCATTTGTTTTGTGTGTGTTTTTGATGGATTTTGCGCTTTTTTTTGGCTTCGTTCTCACCTTTTTCACCTCTGACCCTGCAAAAAATCCAGGAAACCTTGAAATTGGTTGCAGATTGGCTGAGTGCTGCTGAGTGCTGCTGAGTGCGTCTGAGTGCTGCTGAGTGCTGCTGAGTGTTGCTGAGTGCTGCTGAGTGCTGCTGAGTGCTGCTGAGTGCTGCTGGGAAATCCAATTCCCAGCCTTTTTCCATTTGTTTTGTGTGTGTTTTCCCATTGTTTTGTCCAGATTTCATTGTTTTTTCCAAATTGTTTGATGGATTTTGCATTTTTTTTGGCTTCGTTCTCACCTTTTTCATCCCTGACCCTGGAAAAAGTCAGGAAACCTTGAAATTGGTTGCAGATTGAGCAGTGCTGAGTGCTGCTGAGTGCTGCTGAGTGCTGCTGGGAAATCCAATTCCCATCCTTTTTGTATTTGTTTTGTGTGTGTTTTCCCATTGTTTTGTCCAGATTTCATTGTTTTTTCCAAATTGTTTGAATGGATTTGGCATTTTTTTTTGGCTTCGTTCTCACCTTTTTCATCCCTGACCCTGGAAAAAGTCAGGAAACCTTGAAATTGGTTGCAGATTGAGCACTGCTGAGTGCTGCTGAGTGCTGCGGAGTGTGCTGCTGAGTGCTGCTGAGAAATCCAATTCCAAGCCTTTTTCCATTTGTTTTGTGCGTGTTTTCCCATTGTTTTGATGGATTTTGCGCTTTTTTTTGGCTTCGTTCTCACCTTTTTCATCCCTGACCCTGGAAAAAGTCAGGAAACCTTGAAATTGGTTGCAGATTGAGCACTGCTGAGTGCTGCTGAGTGCTGCTGAGTGTTGCTGAGTGCTGCTGAGTGCTGCTGAGTGCTGCTGGGAAATCAAATTCCCATCCTTTTTCCATTTTTTTTGTCTGTGTTTTTCTTTTGTTTTGTCCAGATTTCATTGTTTCTCCAATTTGGTTGATGGATTTTGTGCTTTTTTTGGCTTCGTTCTCACCTTTTCAACCCTGACCCTGCAAAAAGTCAGGAAACCTTGAAATTGTTGCAGATTGAGCACTGCTGAGTGCTGCTGAGCGCTGCTGAGTGCTGCTGGGAAATCCAATTCCCATCCTTTTTCCCTTTTTTTTTGTCTGTGTTTTTCTTTTGTTTTGTCCAGAGTTCATTGTTTCTCCAATTTTTTTGATGGATTTTGTGTTTTTTTTGGCTTCGTTCTCAGCTTTTTCACCCCTGATCCTGCAAAAAGTCAGGAAACCTGGAAATTGGTTGCAGATTGAGCACTGCTGAGTGCTGCTGAGTGCTCCTGGGAAATCAAATTCCCATCCTTTTTGTATTTGTTTTGTGTGTGTTTTCCCATTGTTTTGTCCAGATATCATTGTCTTTCCAATTTTTTGATGGATTTTGCATTTTTTTTGTCTTCGTTCTCACCTTTTTCACCCCTGACCCTGCAAAAAGTCAGGAAACCTTGAAATTGGTTGCAGATTGAGCACTGCTGAGTGCTACTGAGTGCTGCTGAGTGCTGCTGAGTGCTGCTGGGAAATCCAATTCCCAGCCTTTTTCCATTCGTTTTGTGTGTGTTTTCCCATTGTTTTGTCCAGATTTCATTGTTTTTTCCAAATTGTTTGAATGGTTTTTGCATTTTTTTTGGCTTCGTTCTCACCTTTTTCATCCCTGACCCTGGAAAAAGTCAGGAAACCTTGAAATTGGTTGCAGAGTGAGCACTGCTGAGCACTGCTGAGCACTGCTGAGTGCTGCTGAGTGTGTTGCTGTGTGTTGCTGAGAAATCCAATTCCCCACCTTCTTCCATTTGTTTTGTGTGTGTGTGTGTGTTCCCATTGTTTTTGTCCAGATTTCATTGTTTTTCCGCAATTTTTGATGGATTTTGTGGTATTTGTTGGGTTCGTTTTCAGCTCTTTCACCCGCAAAAACTCAGGAAACTTGGAAATTAGTTGTAGATTGAGCACTGCTGAGCACTGCTGAGCACTGCTGAGAAATGCAATCCCCAGCCTTTTTCCATTTGTTTTGCTGAAGTTTTCATGGCTTTTGCCACAGTTTTTGATGGGTTTTAATTCGGAAGTTTTTGCAATCATTCCCATGCTTTTCATCTTGAAACTTGAAACTAACAAGCATTTCAATAGCATTCTCAATGTTTTTTCGATTTTTGATGGATTTTGCGCTACTTCTGTTGGCTTCGTTCTCACATCTTTCACCCTGACCCTGTCAAAAAAGGCAAGAAACCTTGAAATTAGTTGCAGATTGAGCACTGCTGAGCACTGCTGAGAAATGCAATCCCCAGCCTGTTCCATTTGTTTTGCTGAAGTTTTCTTGGCTTTTGCCACAGTTTTTGATTGGTTTTGATTTTTGTTGAGCGAGTACAGGGATTGGTGATTTGATTTCAACTGTGCTCACAAAAAAAAAGGTGTTATTGCCATGCTGTTATTTGGTAAACCTCAATAATGGGGTTTCTAGCTAACTGTATTTTGTGAATGCAACCTCATTATTTCTTTCAATGTTTTTCATTGTTTGTTTTTCATTAGTTTTCATTGTTTTTTCAGTGTTTTTCATTATTTTTCATTGGTTTTTCAATGTTGTTCATGGTTTTCATTGTTTTTTTTCAATATTGCTCATTATGTTTTTCAATGTTTGTCATTGTTTTCATTATTTGTTTCAGTGTGTGTCATGATTGTTCCTTGTTTTTTTCAATGTGTTTCATTTTTTTTCATTTTTCCGATGTTTTTTCATTTTTTTCATTGTTAATGTTTTTCATTATTTTGCATGAACATGTAGGCCCCACCTGATCGAACTTGAATTGAGCACTAGTAAGCTTTAGTAGTGACTCAGCAGTGCTCGATGGGACATGAAAACCATCGAGTGAAAGTTTTAGACCAAGATTTGGCACTCAGTAGTGCTCAATGCATTGAGTGCTATTTTGGCCTTAGTAAGCTTTAGTAAGCTTTAGTAAGGCTTAGTAAGGCTTAGTAGAGCTTAGTAGTGCTCAGCTCTTTTGGGCAAGTCAATGAGTACTGGTGAGGTTAAGGCCTCTTGGGGGGGGGGTTGGGGGGGGGGTCTATGGGTTTGTGATTTACTAAACTAATAAATTCACGAACTTTGCCGACTTAGGGCAGGAACCTATTCAAGAGGAGTCTCTTCAAGCATCATCCTTTTCAGGATTTCTCTTTTCTTCGTTCTCTCTTTGGGCAATATATCTTTCAAGAGTTGTTCCTGAATGTGCATTTCGCAGATGTCCTTCCGTTGCGGATCATATTGTTTGTTTCTTGGCACTTTTTCTTCGAACAACTCATTTCACCCAAAATCATATTGCACTTGATTGCGCCGTATACGTCAAGTGCCAGTCGAAAATCTACCACATGATCCTGTTCGACATGCCTGTCTTGTATGTCAAAATAACAATTAAATGCCGTATTGCAAACGATGGCCAAAGAAACAATAAACAGAAATCTTACGAGAACCTATATGGTTTGTGTCATATTTGGTTGACTTCTGTAAACTTGTTGCTTAAGTTCCATAAGTTCGGTAAGTATCTATACATACATATAATTTGACTTGTAAATATAGACGAATGTATAACTTGCTCAACAAATATTCGCAAATTTGAAATTATTTTCCCTATGCTCTCAATAATATAGGTGTGTTATAAGCCAGTTAAAAATGATGCAACTTTGTAAAATTCCGAACCACAGTCTCCAAACCTTTTCAATCCCAAAGAGTTTTCTCCAGTATATTCTTCCCGCGGCATTTTTCACAGCGAGCAACATACAAGGCAGCAGGTTAATCTGAAAAGACCTTGTCTGAAAAACACGCATGGGTGTTTGCTTTGAAGAACTCACCATCAATCAAGGATTATCCTTTGGCGGCAATTTTTGAGTAACTCAAAAGGAAAACCAAGCAAGGCAAAAAAAAACATTCTCAAAAAGATTATGTCCACGACAGAAATTGATAGCAGCTTCGCTTCAAGAGGTCTCCCTTTTCGAGTAGAGGCTCGCTGTAGGCAGCAAGACTACACAAGGCCGAAGAATTCAGTTCGTCCAATAACACTTTAATATACTTTAATGATAATCATGTTTGATTCTAAGAGTCCGCCTTTCAAAGCCCAATGTTTCTTTTCTAGCGTATTCTTGCTTAAGAAAATCAGGTCAAAAGAATATCAGAAGAACTTATCCTAAAACAAGGCTACGGCGCGGTTAGCGACCCGGGGTAATTCATTGATTTTTCATGATGCTTGGTTCACCAAATCATGGTATTTGCAATGTTTTGTAAAAACGTGATAAAAATGTCAAATCGTAGTTACTTTGGGGCCTACTACAAAAAGTGCGTTTCGTGTGAAACGTTCATCGATTTTCAATACCCCTGAAACGAATTATTGTTTTTTTTTCGTTTTGTTGGAGAAAATTAGTTGCATCTGACCACCAGTCATTGAGCAACACTTCTTTTTCAACTTACCTTGCAAGGTCTTCAGCGTCGACTCTTTTTGGCCAGCTTTCCCAGTTCCTTCCACATGAACGTTAACATCCCCACCCCACCCCAACCCAGTGACGTGACGTCAGTTGTGCATGTGACGCAAGTTAACATGAACGTTAACATCCCCACCCCACCCCAACCCAGTGACGTGACGTCAGTTGTGCATGTGACGCAAGTTAACATGAACGTTAACATCCCCACCCCACCCCAACCCAGTGACGTGACGTCAGTTGTGCATGTGACGCAAGTTAACATGAACGTTAACATCCCCACCCCACCCCAACCCAGTGACGTGACGTCAGTGGTGCATGTGACGCAAGTTAACATGAACGTTAACATCCCCACCCCACCCCAACCCAGTGACGTGACGCACACCACCCCAACCCAGTGACGTGACGTCCGTTGTGCATGTGACGCAAGTTAACATGAACGTTAACATCCCCACCCCACCCCAACCCAGTGACGTGACGTCAGTTGTGCATGTGACGCAAGTTAACATGAACGTTAACATCCCCACCCCACCCCAACCCAGTGACGTGACGTCAGTTGTGCATGTGACGCAAGTTAACATGAACGTTAACATCCCCACCCCACCCCAACCCAGTGACGTGACGTCAGTTGTGCATGTGACGCAAGTTAACATGAACGTTAACATCCCCACCCCACCCCAACCCAGTGACGTGACGTCAGTTGTGCATGTGACGCAAGTTAACATGAACGTTAACATCCCCACCCCACCCCAACCCAGTGACGTGACGTCAGTTGTGCATGTGACGCAAGTTAACATGAACGTTAACATCCCCACCCCACCCCAACCCAGTGACGTGACGTCAGTTGTGCATGTGACGCAAGTTAACATGAACGTTAACATCCCCACCCCACCCCAACCCAGTGACGTGACATCAGTTCTGCATGCATCAATTTCAAGAGCAACTTGCCTCCCAGCAGCAAAAATGGCAAAAACGCAGGGGTCGTTAATGGCGCCGTAGGCTAAAACAATGTGATGAATAATCCCTTGGACAACACTCTGGGTTGTCCAAGAACTCACCCAAGTGAAAACGCATGACATATGTACAGGTCTTAATACGATGGTTTCATGTGCTCTACTTGCATGTTGTTACATGTTCTGTCATGACATGCGATGCCATCAGGGCTGGGAACATGATATGCCATGGCATGGAAAGGCACATGGCAAGCATGACATACATGACAAGTATAACAAGCATTGCATATGACAAGTATGACAAGCATGTGATACATGACCAGCATGACATACATGACTTAACTTACCCTCCTTCCAAACCCTCACCCCCCTTCTCCTCCCGAATCTCAGCATCAAAAAAGTTACTGTATGTCATCATTTTTAGCAAAATATCTATCAATATCTCATAATAACAATAACAACAACAACAACACCAATAATAATAACAATAGTCACAAGAGTAATAATAGTAAAAATAATAACGATAATAACAAATATAATAGTAATAGTAATAATAATAATGATAATAACAATAACAACAATAATATCAATGATAATAATTATTAGTAATAGTAATAATAATAGCAATAATAATAGTATATAAGTAATTATAATAGTAATAATATGTAATAATAATATAAATCATAATGATAATAACAATATATATATATATGTATATATATGTATATATACATAATGACAATACACATGGGGTACTTTGGGGAGCAGTTTCCGAGGACTCCTCCGCCAGTCCCAAACAAAGCCCTGCGGTGGTGGCCGGCCAAGCCATGAGTCGGGGCTCGGTCGATGGCGTTGGAGCCGAGGCCTTCCGTGGAATTCGGCTGTTCCGTGGGAAAAGCATGGGGATTTCCATGGTATATCCACTCAACATATGGTAAAATCATGGGAAAACCATAGGGAAATCATGGTAGAATCATGGGAAACTAATAAAAATAAGCGCTAGAAATGGAGGTTTCTAGTTGGGAAGATTATTTGGAAACATGGGAAACATATGGAAAAATGGAGATAAAATGGCAACATAATGACTGGAAGGTATAAGAAAAACACATGGAGATGAGCATCGATGAAACTACATTTTCCGAGTGATAAAACATCACTTGAAATGGTGGCGAGATATGGCGAGGCCAATCCATTTACAATTGGAACATGTTGATAGTTGGTCCCACACCTACAGGTGGGTTTTCGATTGAAACGTCCTTCATGATTCGCATTTTTTGGCCGGTTGCAGTTGGTGTATGGCCAAAAAGAAAGGTATGACAGCTTTTTCAAAAGGTCCTTCTGATCTTGCTACAAGGCGCGCTTCTCTGCTCCGGGTCATCAACTGGTGCTAAGTTTCTTGGCACTTTGGATCCTCCTTCCCTGGAAAAATGGGTCACATATCACAGGTGCTTGGGGACGTGCCGCATTTTGAAGAACGAAGAGCGAAGCAGTGCCATTTCGACCGAGGCGATGGTTCGCTGCTGGTGGCCGATGGACCAAAAGTTCGACGGCTCGCGATGAAAGCTTTGAGGTGTGGTGGAGAGCAGGAGTAAAGACAGATAGTTCAAGCTATCTAGGAAGAAGTGGTACTGCAACTGTCAGCGATCGGAGGCCAGTTTATAACTTCAGTCAACTCCAAGGCAAACCCCCCACTTAGTCATATAATCCCATCATTTTTTTGGCAATCTATATGCGTAAGTGATGTACCCATCATTCTTACTTTGCAGGCCTAATCCGATCATTCTAGGATTTCTCCGAACCATGTATATCTATATAAACATCTATATCTGCATCTGTATCTACATCTATACATCGATATCTATATCTATGTCTATCTATACACATACGAATTCGCCAGATTCATAGCCCAACATGACCTTTGGGGCCCCCTGGGGGCACCTTGGGGGCCCCTTGGGGACTTGCCGGCCGTGAGGCAATCGGAGTTCGTTCGCACGGCACAGACGCTGGTGACCTCGGTGCAGCTGGCCACGCAGCGTGCCGAGAGGCTCAAGGCTGCATGGGACGAGGTGCCGGCAATGGATGCGAAAAGACCAGAATTGATCTTTGAATATCTCTTTGAATATAGATATAATCACACATGTATATATATATATGTATATTTACATATATGTATATTACATATAAGTCGTATAAGTATGAGTTGGAAGATGCCGGTGATTGGATACCTTGGCCCTGGCTCTTCCCAACATCCGCGAGGTTTTGCACACCTTGGCCGGTCCTTTCACCACGGTGGCAGCTACGAGGTCCACCGAGTCCTGGCGATCGAAGTCGCCAAGTCGTGGTGTGCCATAGATGAATGGGTGAGCTGAAGCACTTTGTATATCATATATATACATATATATATATACACACATATATATATATACATATATATATACATCACAATATATATAATATATGATTATATTTGCATATTGCATAATATATCTATCTATATACATACCAAAAATGAGTCACTTACCAGCTAGTGCAAATCCGATGGTCCTCCGATTACGGTGGGGACTTTTGCGTGCGCCAGGCACGCCCTATGCGAAGAGCGCTTCGAAGATGAGTTGACACGTGCTGGCCCGGAGGTGTCGCCGGGGAGGGTGCGAGATCTGGGGGGTCCGTCTGGGAAAGTCTGGGAAAGCCATGGGAAAATGATGGTTTCAATGTGAAAAAACATCTAGAAATGGAGGCTTCTAGCTGGGAAAATCATCGAACTAAATTGAAGTTTCCTTTTTGTCATGGGGGTACCCCCAAATCATCCAAGTCATGGATACTATGACTTAGTATAGGTGGTGATGACTGGGGATCCCCGCATGACTTAGGACCTCCGCATGTAATGAATCCATTATGACATACAAATGGCATACAAATAGCATACAAATGGCAGATCAATGGGGATACAATGGGGTAACCAACGAAAGATTTTCTCTGTCCCTTTCTGCACGGTGACCAGCTTAGGAGTTGTTGGCCCTGGTAGTGTCCCTTGCGAAGCACCCAAAATATACAGTCAACAATCCCACTAGGTGCTGCTAAACATAAATGCATTACTCTTCACAATTAGACATTTGGCTCATTAAACCCAGATGTTTTTCCAGCGAACATCCAGGATTTTTGTCGGACAAGACGCCTCAAAGAAAGTTTTTTTGCTGGTGGACCTCCAAATCTCTGACCATGTTATCATCTTTGATCCGCGGCCCGGCCCATCCACTGCCGCTTAGGCCACCTCCAATGAAGCCATGCTGCAGATGGCACCATCGTTGTCCACTGCCGAGAAGGTCCTAAGGTTGAGCAAGATGCCACGGCCCTGCCAGGCAGGGCTGCTGTTTTTTTTTGGAAACGGCGAGGTCATTAGTTGTGGCAAGAATGGGGTAGAATGGGGTAGTCTTTCCTGGGCATTTGTAAGAGCCCTGGAAAAATGTAAGGTATTGTCAGCCAAAATGCAGAATGATGTTCAGAATGTGTTGACACCACTAGCAACAAGCAGTCTCCCCACAAATCGAATCGTGAATAATCATGGATTTTTGTGGGATATCAGCATGAAAGGCAAATTGTTTACATCTTATTTCTTGTCCCATTTTCGGGATGCCCAACTTTGACCCCAGATCCATAGGCAGTTCAAGCAAAGCTGAGCAATTATTTTTGGCCGCCTTCGCGACAGTGCCTTGGCGTTGAGTGAATACTGGTGGTAGCAGCTGCCTCTGATCCACTGCCAATATGAGGGCATTTCCATGCAGTTTGTGTGTTGTTTTCACCATTTCCATGGTGAGCTTCACCGCAGTTTGGCTTTTAGCTTGCCTCGTCTTCGTTTCCTTGACGGACTTCGGCGTATCGCGCTTTTTGCCATGATGTTTGTGCAGATCGTGGCTTGGGCTTTGCTGTCGACTCTATGGTGCAGTTCCGCCATGAAGATTCTGGTCAACCAAGAAGCAGCCAATGCAGAAGCAGTGGCCAAGTGCTACAGTGGTCCTGAGCAGAACGTGTGGGAACTGGTCATGGGGAAGCAGATCGACATTGGCGCAGCATCTTCCACCTTGGAGCTGGCTCAGAGGGCTCATGTGGGGCCAGGCATGAAGGGAGTTGAGTTGAACAGCAACAATGGTGGCGGCATGCGCACGTTGGTGCGCCTCGCAGGAGTGGACTCCATGATCGGAGTGGAACTCACCAAGTCCGTGGTGGAGACGGGCAGGAAGAGGACAGAGGAGGAGCACGGGATGAGGGCAAAACAGCAGTGTTCCAAGCATTTCCGAGCAAGTTACCGGGTAACGTGTTTGCGAAAACACCAGGGATTTTTGGGTGATGACCTGCATGTTGGATATGTTGGGTGGAAAAAAATCTGGAACTTTTGACATCAGATAGGTGGAGGTGATATCCATCCACAGCGGCACGGGGTTTTCATCTGCTGTTTTCTGAGGAGGGGTTGAGTAACAAGATCAAGTTCATCAACAAAAATTCCTTGGAGAATGGCCTCCCGGATCCTTGGAGAAATTGGGGCGAGATGCTGAAAGCAATTCGAATCTGGAATTCATGTTAATTATACGCAGAGCATATTAACGGGTCATGCTGGATACACATTGATATTCATATAATTTCATATATATATATATTTATGTGATATATATGTATATAGATAGATAGAATAGATAGAATAGATAGAATAGATAGAATAGATAGAATAGAATAGAATAGAATAGGATAGGATAGGATAGGATAGAATAGAGAAGAATAGATAGAATAGAATAGAATAGAATAGAATAGGATAGGATAGGATAGATAGATAGATAGATAGATAGATGTAGATTTTGTGCACTTGTCACACTTTTCACATGTCAACTGCTTGAGTACGTATGAGGGTCGACCTCTTCCTATTATCAGCAGTGCCCATTCGAACAATGAACATGCCCTTGTTGCTGTACTCAGGATGCCTCTGCCGATTTTGTGTACAGCAAGGATGCCTGGTGCTACATGCCTGACAAGCAACAGATCATCGACCAAGCAGCTCGCATCGTAAAGCCCGGAGGAAAAGTCATGTTCACTGACTGGATCGAGGGTGAAGGTCTATCAGACCCAGAGGCACAGAGGTTCTTGAGCCTGATGACATTCCCTGCCATCCCAACCGTTGAGGAGTATGCTGACATGCTGAAGAAGGCAAACTTTGAGGTTGAGATCGCTGAGAACAGTGGTCGCTTCTCACCTGCTATGAACAGCTATGTGCACATGCTGAAGCGGCAGGCAGTTTACGATGCCAAGAAATTGTTGGGCTGGGATGAGGAAGCCTATGACAAGTTGATCTCTGACTTTGAGTTCATGGCAAAACTGGCTCAAGAAGGCAAGATCATTCAGGGAATGTTCGTGGGCCGCAAAAAAGGCAAGAAAAATGTGCAGAGCGAGATGTGAGAGGGTCACTGGTCAAAGAAGCTTGCTCACGAACAGGCCAGGCACTTTCGGCAAAATTCCTTGCAGTAACTCTAGTAGCTCGACCTACCAAGGCCCCATGTAGAATTCAATTCTTAGCACAACTTTTACAGTTTTACAGGAAGTGCAGAGCATGCCCTCACTTCATGCACTTTGGTGTTGCACGACCAGTTTGAAAGTTAGGAGCAGTTTCTTGGCACCATGAAGGTGCTTGTTTTGACAGGGGCCGCCTTGCTTTGTATAGAAATAGTGTCGTAGTGTCGAGGAGCAACTTATAGATGCCCGAAGGTGCTGATGACGACTGAGGGTGCAGATGCTGAGGTGAATTTCAAGTTTTATATTCACTCTCTGGACATTGGAGCTTTCGGAGTTGCTGTCATCATGCCAGAAACATTCCATTGCAACAGCTGGCACCACTCAGATAGTCTCGGCCTCACACAGGGCTTATAATGTTCGTGAACCACCAGTGTTGGCGATGTGCTCCTGCATTGAATCTGCACTTCGACCTGAGATTTTTTCTCGTCGTGGGCACCAGTTGGGGTCTGCGAACACAGATGAAGTGTTTTGACCATTTGCAGGAGGAGCATCAAAGAGGTGCGATGTCGCAAATTTGAGGGATTTGGCAGTTCCTTCGCCGCCAACAAATGACTTGAATATCTCATTGTTCCTGGTAAAAAAGCAACTTTTTTTGCAGGTTGTTGCTCCAAAATCAATATCACCCCTTCAAACCATTTTCAACCAAGCTATAATGGCCCAAATCCCATATATCATATATCCATATATCTCATCTGATGTTATACATCCCAAACATATATACGTATATGTCTCCATATATCCACATATCCTATAGCCCCATGTAATCCCATCTAATCCACAGATCATCACCAAGGCTGGAGGGCCTGCCCTTTCTGCACAAGGACCTTGAAGCCATGCAGCGTTTGGTTTCAGGCCACAGCCCATTTTGACCCCTTGGGTATTTCGTATTGAAACTGGGACTATAGCTATGGTAATTTTGCATTTGTCAATGGGACAATCACCATTGTTGGTAAATCATCGGCCATTTTCCAAAGCTATGTTGAATTACCAGAGGGTATAGCTAGTATAGCTATGGGTACAAAATGGCATTTTTTTTTAAAGATGACAATCCACCTCTTACACCGTGAAAAGGCGGAGCCCTGTCTCTCGATGCCGCTGTGGCCGCCATCGACGGACAGTGGTTTTCGCGGCAGGTGCGACCGCTGCCGGATGGTTTTGAGGGTTGAATCGTCATAGGTTTGTCTGAAAATGGGGAGATCCAAAGACTGGCAATCTGCAATGAGGAAAATGATGATCGATTTCTTTGGGTACCGATAAATTTTCAGACACCATCGGCTCAGATTCACTGATTTTGCACTATATACTTTGTGATTTTGCTGGAATGTCATCACTTGCAATGGTCACCTGGTAGTTTGGTTTTCACCACCACGAAGACAATTTGTGGGTGTACCCTTGCACCTTGCACTTGACCCACACCCTCCATATCAACATAAATCATCTGGTTTACCAGTAGTACCGGAAGTTTCAAAAATAGGAAACCTATAGGAGAGATTGGCTGTTGTGAATCAGGGATGGCAGAGCGAATCCACTGATGGACCGAAAGGTGCTTGAGGTCTCCTCTTTTTCTCTCTCTTTCTCTGACTATCTACTTACCTACCAGCCTATCTTCTATGTATCTATCTATCTATCGATCTATCTATCTCTCTCTCTCTCTCTTTCATCTGTCTATCTGTCTAGCTGTCTACCTGTCTGTCTATCTATCTGTCTATCTGTCTACCTGTCTATCTGTGGTGCAGTGTCATTCAGTGTAATGTAGTGTAGTGTAATGTAGTGTAGTGTAGTGGAGTGTAGTGGAATGTAGTGAAGTGTAATGTAGTGTAGTGTAGTTTAGTGTAGTTGTGTAGTTGTAGTGTGTAGTTGTAGTGGAGTGTAGTGTAATGGAATGTAGTGAAGTGTAGTGGAAGGTAGTGTAGTGTAGTGTCCGTGTAGTGGTAGTGTGATGTAATGTCGTTTTGAGTGTAGTGTATTTTAGTGTAGTGGAGTGTCTTGAGTGTAATTGTGTGGCGTGTCACGTTGCTGTAGTTTTCAGTTGTCGTTGGTCGTTTTAGTTTGTCCGTTTAGTGGAAGTGTAGTAGTAATTGTCGATGCAGTGTATAGGAGGTGTGACCGTGTCTGTACGGTAGTGGTATGTCTTGGCAGTGTATGGTCACTGTAAGTGTAGTGTAGTGTATTTTCAGATGTATGGAGTGTATGGATGTAGTTGTGTATTGTATTGTAGGTTTTGTGTACTATCGTGTAGGTGTCGTGCGCGTAGTGTAGTGGGTGTAGTTCGTGTATGTCGTGTAGTGTATGCCAGCGAAGCGACATCTTGACTTCCAAACGTGGTCCGAACCTGGTGTGTTTTGTACATTTTGACTTGGAAATGTGCTTCGCGCCACAACGGCGTGCACTTTTTCAACATCCGAACCTCCAAAAGTGGTCCGACGCTGAGGTGTTTTGCACATTTTGACTTGGAAATGTGCTTCGCGCCACAACGGCGTGCACTTTTTCGACATCTCAACTTCCAAAAGTGGTCCGAGAATGGTGTGTTTTGTACATTTTGACTTGGAAATGTGCTTCGCGCCACAACGGCGTGCACTTTTTCGACATCTCAACTTCCAAAGGTGGTCCGGAGCTGAGGTGTTTTGTACATTTTGACTTCAAAATGTGCTTCGCGCCACAACGGCGTGCACTTTTTCGACATCTCAACTTCCAGAAGTGGTCCGAAGCTGGTGTGTTTTGTACATTTTGACTTCAAAATGTGCTTTGCGCCACAACGGCGTGCACTTTTTCGACATCTCAACTTCCAAAAGTGGTCCGAGAATGGTGTGTTTTGTACATTTTGACTTGGAAATGTGCTTCGCGCCACAACGGCGTGCAGTTTTTCATCTCTCATCTGGCCAGCTGGCTCCGCACCTGCCGCTTTAGCGAGCCTACTTTTCGACCCTCCGGAGCCCCAAATCATTCGAAAAACACAGCGTTTCGCGACTTTCCTACCCTTTCGCGCATCTGCACCTTCGTTCTTCTTACTCTTTCTCTTCTACTCTTCTTTCTTCTAATCTTTCTCTTCTCTCTGCCTCTTCCCTGCTCTGCTTTTCATCTTTCCATATTGTCGGAAGTTTGACTTCTAAACTTCCTTCGATCATCATATTCGGGATATCCAATGCTCCAAGGGCCACAACTTTTGTGCCGAGTGCAGAAGTTATCCCGAAAAATCGCCTTCAGCTCGAGGTGGGATTTGTGCCTGCCCTGGTGGGGCTCTTCGATACTCTCAAGAGCTGTTTCTTGGCGCCTGGGGAGGCCCCAAGAGGTGAGTGAACATATTCGCGTTGGTAATCAACAGCGATTGATTTTGCCCCATTTACAGATCATTTCCCCCTATCTTCCCATTAATAATTTATAAATGGGGCGCTCCCATTGCCAAGACGTGAGATTCCCAAGTTAAAAATCACGA
>CAMXCT020000632.1:0-95000 GCA_947184155.2 Cladocopium goreaui | reverse complement strand
AGAGCTCCGCAAAAGCATGGTGTTGGCCCTCAGTGGCTTGGTTTCGTTGAGAGATCTGGGTAAACCAAGTGGTGAAGGGTGAGTGAAAATTACTCGATTTTAGCTCTTGGTAAGTGATATCAGAGGCAGTTTTCTCTTTTGGTGCAGGGTATCAAAGATACATCAAAGATGAGCGATGGCATCAGAACGGCAGTTCGGTGAAACGAGAAAGAACAATCAGGTCGACAGTTTCTTCGCCATGAAACACGAGGATTCAGCCAACCAAAAATGATGGAGGATGAGGATGAGAGGAGGAAGAAGATGATGATGCTGGTGATGGTGGTGAATTTGATGGTGATATTGATGATGGTTGCAATCGTTAAAAAATGATTAGGTGTGGAAGATCAAATCAATGACGGGTGAGCTATCGGTGGTATACCGGAGTATTTTCTGCATTTGGTGGGGATATCAAGTACGAAGGTTTCCAAAATGAGCCAGGAACACCTGCAATCCCAACTTCCCAATGATGTTCCCGTGCTTTCTGAAATCATGATGTACATCATTATATATATATATAATCTTGTCCCCGGCCCAGAGCGTGTGGCTACGGAGTTGCCGATGCGACGTGTCATCGAGGTGAGGAGACATGTCCCTTGAATTGCTACATGGAATTTACTGTTATTCTATGTTATCAAAAGTTAGTTGACTAGTGCTGGTGGATTCCCAGGATTTCTCGATGGATCCCCTGATGTTCGGTTAAACAACAAAATTCTTATGCTCAACACCGCTTTTCTCCTGTTGAAATCCCAATGCATGCACATCCAAACCTACTCTATCTAATCCAATCTAATCAAATCCAATCAAATCTAATCTAAATCTAATCCAAAAAACTAATCTAAAAAAATAATCCTAAAAATTAACCTAACAAACTAATCTAACAAACTAATCCAAAAACTAATCTAAAAAACTAGTCTAAATCCAGTCTATATAAATCTAACCTAAATCAGATCTAAATCTGATCCAAATCTAAATCTAAATCCAAATTTAAATCTTACTCCAATCTAGCCTAATCTAACCTAAGCTAACCTACTCTAATCCAATCTAATCTAATCTATATTTCATGGTTCTGGCCTCATATTTGTCGCACTTCGACCCTACTTACGTATAAACAAAGCCACATCATTCACCATCTTTCGCCCAAATCCCACTTCTTCCAGGCGTTGGGCTTGGCTCAGGAGGCAGGGCTGTTGGATCCATTTTGAGCCACTCAGATCATCTAATTAATATCTACCTTAGATGATATTAATTAGTGGGTCAATCTAATACATCTAATATCATCTATTTCGGTTTTCCAGATTGCTTCGGACCATGTTTTTTTTGAGAGGCACTGGAGGCACAGTCTGACACTTGGAACGGCACGGCAGGAACAGAAAGCGCCGAGTCGACTGCAGGTTGGCCGGATTCGACCCAGTAAACTGACGCTTTCTTTCGTTGATTTCGACACAATCCCCTTGAGAACTTCAGATCCCCTTGGAACCCCACATTTCTGGGCCATGATCTTCGCCTCATCGTGGTGTTCGTCAGGGCGAGCTGCTGGCCATGAGTTTGGAGATGGCCATGGATGCCCTCTACCGGAAGGGCCGCGAGGGCCGCGAGGGCCGCGAGGGCCGCGAGGGCCGCGAGCGCGAGGTCCGTGAGAAGGAGATGGAGCTGTCGGATGTGCTGAAGTTGGACCTGTGGGGACAACTCGGATGGATGGGAGTTTTGAGGAGTTTTGATGAGGTTTGATGAGTTTGAGGGGTTCAGAAGCATGGCTGATGGTTTGTGATTGAGGATGACCATCATCTTCATTTCCTATTTCTACTTTTTTTTTTCATCACTGTGGATGAGGAAAACTCCTTACAAACCAAACAGAATGAATGACTTCCATAGTCAGCTTGTCATTTTCATGAGGTTGTCGTGGGCGCGCGTGCTGCGCTGGTTCGACCATGCGCAGGAGCCGGTTAAAAGGGTTGGTGTTCCAATTTGAAACTCCATTTGCAAGTGAAAACTCCAGCTGATGGGTCCTGTAGGAAAGCCTCCGCTCCAGCTGATCAGGAGCACCTATCGGAGGAGCTCCAAGCCAGGGTCAAGAAGTGCATGGAGCAGGTGCTTCCGTTTGCAGTTTGCACTGCTGGTATTGGGCTGGTATTATTGGTACTTTGGTAGTCTTTGGGAGATATTGATAGCATACGATGCACCAACTCAGATGACTTGAGCTTCGGCTGGATCTGCTTGTTAAAATCCAACGCGGAGAAGCTGTTTCTGACAGTGTCAGTTCCAGGTTGACCATTTGGGCGATGTCTCTTTTTTATATACGTCAGATGATCAAAAACAAATGTTCCGGCCATCTGTCAGATACTGATTTGGCATGGCTCCAAATGGAGAACTTGAACAGACATGGGGTTCTGCATTGACCAACACAGGTTTCGGATCCTACCCTGGTGACATGTGGAATGTATTGGATGTAGAATTTCTGGGGTTCACATAGGATATCCATATTATGGAATATAAATACAAAGATAGATATATATATATAAATAAATATATAAATAAATAAATAAATATATAAATAAATCTATAAATAAATATATAAATAAATCTATAAATAAATATATAAATAAATCTATAAATAAATATATAAATAAATCTGTAAATAAATCTATAAATAAATATATAAATAAATAGATAGATAGATAGATAAATAAATAGATAGATAGATAGATAAATATATATATAGATCTATCTATATATCTAGGGAATATTAGAGGGATCAGTCTTGCTCTCCTTGCGAGGGAAAGGCTGGTCTTGATCTCCTGGCTTTGGCGAGTGAGAAAGGAACTCTGCCAGTGCGACACCAAGTTCGGCCGCGTGCGAGTGGTGCGAGGGCGAGTTTCCGGTGCCATCTTGATTGGGAAAAAAGATGATAAACCATCCGATGTTGGGGTAGCCTATTTTTAAGACACGCCTTGTTTGGCGGTGGATCTGAAGTCAGGTGGCTCGAAAACACGAAATGAAGATCTTTCCTTTCTTTTTCCCCCCACTGTTGAGACTTCACTTCAATGGTCGAGTTCACTGATTCACTTCGCTGAAAATGGTTGATTTAGTTCAACAGGTCTAAGATGATCGAGGTTGATGGATCGTCATTGTAAAAAGAATGATTCATGATCCATTTGATTCATTTTGATTCTAAGATGATCATTTTTGAACTAAGATAATCCAAGCACTGCACTGGACAGCCACTGGACAGCCTTCAAGCAGAATCCTCTGCAGGTCACTGTCGTCATGGCGCTGGCCGGCACCGACCGTCGTGCTGATGGTTGTGATGCGCTGGAGGGGGTGAAAAACGATACAAAACGATACACACCGTAAGGTTTGTGGAGGACATGTGGATGACATTTGGATAACATTGATGATGAAACCTGGGTTGAAGCACAATGAGATGTAAGGATATGTAAGGCCTGTTGGGGTTCTCAAGAAGACTGAAACAGAGGGGACACTTTTCACCTGGATTGTTGTACCTAAGCCTTGGAACACAGAACATCCAGGAATCCGTAAAAATTCTGTAAGATCACATCAGATATCACTAGAAATCTGAACACCCACCAGTTTCTAGTTCCAACTGGTTCCAACTGGTTCCAACTGGTTCCAACTATCCATTTTTCCCATATTTTCCCAGGTGAAGTCCCCCTCCCCAGTCCCAACCCCAGTAGCGTCCCCGGTTAGGAGACCGCCGGTTACCCCGTGGCCTCGGACGCGCTACGTTCCTGGCACGAGCGCCTGATCGAGGCCACCGGCACGCTACAGGGCTTGGTGACTTGGCACTGGCAAAAACTGGAGGCTTTTGGAGGGTTTGTAGCTGGTTTGTAGCTGGTTTAGCTGCTTGAGTTTCAAACAGAAAAAGATGGGGGTTTTCAGTGACAGTCAGAAGTTAAGGGACCGAACCTGAGGAGATCACCAAACATGTTGCAACTGTTGGGTGGTCCAATTCACCCTGGGAACCCCAGATGACCTGGTCATGAAAAGGCACTAAATGATACCTTTTTTGCAGATGCAACGATACCGCAATTCCGACCCAGGCGCATATGGAAAGTGATAACCCAGTCTTCTTCGGACTCCTGTGTATAATTTAACATCAGGCAATATTGTCTAGTGAGTGATTTGTATAACAGCCACTGTATATACAGCGTGTCAGAAATGGTGAACATGAACATTATGATACTGGTAGTGAAGAATAGCGGTATATAGCGGCCAGTGGTTTACAGTAATAGTGGATATTGGATCATAGGTTATCTACCCTTTTGGCCCAGACTTAACTACTGTAGCTTAACTTATATATTCTTTTGTTCACCTACAAGCAAGAATAGTGGCCATGAACAAGTGGTGAACATGGATATGGAACGACCATGATATGGACACTACTGAGAAATCTATCTAGTGTCAGGCAATATTGAAGAAGACATCATGCTCTTAGGCCAACAACATTTTCTGGGCTTGGCAAATAATCACGACCAATCCAAAGATTATGACATGATGGGTAGCATATCTTTATGTATCATAGGAATGACAGAGAAACCAACCAATCATGGCCTCAATTGTGGCTTTATACAACAATCGTTGGCTTGTGTTTCCTCAGCAGTTGTTGGCTTACATTATACCGTTATAAGTTATATATGTCCCAACAGTTCATTTCCATTTCTTCAAAATCAGCAGTGTCCGGATCGTCATCCTATGGCTTTGTCTGAAAAACTGCGGAACAGGTTTAATCCAGTGGTTGATCATCATATTTTCCCTCTTAAAAGTAGCCCTTTTATACATCTTATTTGGCAATTCATAGCAACTGTATAATTTAGGTTATTGAAATTTTCGTTGATTTTACAGTAACAAAAACACAAGTGACAATATTCCCGATGATATTACTACAATTTGACATGAATCCCGGTTATCCCTGGGATTTTCTGGGGTTTCACATCCCAAACAACCTCCAAGGTGGAAGCCTGTCGAAGTCTCTGGCCCAAAGACGCCAAGCTCTTGGGAGCCATCGCTCGTGCCAGCGAGGCCGGAAGTGGAAGTGGTTTTTGATTTCTTAAGTGACGGTTGATGTTTGATGTAACATAATGATTTTACAATGATGTCTAATGATGTGTTGGAATTTCGGATGTTTTATGATGTTTTATGATGTTTGAATGGGATGTTTAGGCCATATATTCATAGCCATGTTCAAAAAACCTTAAACCCAAGACAACTTTTTGCGAGGTTTGTCAACTAAAACCACTCTTCAAATACCAGTCTTCAAAAAGCCACTCTCATGACTCTTGGGATACCACTAGCAGTCACTAGCACAAAATACCCGTGACATACCCCAAGAAATTTCCTGGCTTTGAACACTTCATGATCAGCACATGGGTCCCCATTGGTGAGGCTTGGAACGAGCTGCCCGCCTCGGGTGCACTGCGGAGCCTGAATGGTGAGGAGACCGGATACTTTCCCCAGGCGGGAAATATCACATTGGGATCATCCATGGGGATCGATGTTAATATCTTCCTAATAGTTAATATATCTTATGTTAATATAATCAGGAAGATCTATGTGGTAAAGCCACAAAGCCTAGACCCCAAAGCATCCGCGATGACTTACCATTTTTTCTATGGGTGGTATAATTAAACCATGAATCTATATGGATCTATATGGCTGGTTTATGGCATTGCTTTAGCAACATTATACAGATGTTTGTGGGAAGTGCTGGAGTAATTCTTGTTGAGGTCACTCCATCTTGGTAGTTTATGGGGATCATACATAGTGAAATAAATATGGCAGCCCCTATCAATCGCAAACGCCGATCGTCCCAGATTTCTTTTAGCACACATTTGTAGAAACCCATTGATTTAGATGGCAGACATTGAGATGGTTTCCTGCACAGTTTCCCTGAAACATAAACCCAGTGAAGCGTCATTTTTGCTGGTTTAATAGATTCAATCCATAAATTCTGCAGAGAAAAAACAACAACATTTTTTTGCTCAAAGATGATATAAGATTCATTTTTTTTGTTGCTCAAAGTCCACAATGATTCTGTGGCAAACTCCGGTTTTTTCCCATGCCGTTTCCGCTGCAGGTGCCTTCGGCCCTGCTGCGCAGCTCAGGAGCTCTGGCTCTGCTGGGCAAAGGTAGTGCGGCCTTCAAGGCGAAAATCTGGGGAGGGTTGGAAGAAAATCCGGATTTAGCAGCAGCAATCATTGTTTGCTGGTAAAATCATGTAAAATCCCAATGTTTTTTTTCAGTCATCGGGACTTTTGCTGGTAAACAACGAACCAAGTCCCGATTTTGTCGACATTCCAAACCAACTAAGGATTAAAACGACTAAAAGCGTCTCATTTTTTGGGATTCTTCTCTTCAAACATAATGGGTAGTGGTACAAAAATGGGGTTGGAATTTATCAAATTGACAAGGGTGGGGCGTTGAGATGGAAACAACAAGGGTATGGATATGAAGCAAAGAACATCGGACCTCCAAAATGATTGAATGATGATTGTAACGACCATGACCAAGCAAAAAAGGTTGGAGCAGGCCTGAACTTTTGACTTGTCGTCAGGCCTTGTGGAAGCAGTCCGAAGTGGACAGCTTTGATGAGGAACAACTGAGGTGGGGGAGTTGGTTCATGCTTTTTGTTTCAGGGTTAGTTAGACGATCTATGCCCAGGTCGATGGCCATGCGTTGGTCCGAGATCTATACCTCCCTGGAGAAACCGCAGGTGGAAATGCCATGTTTTTCGTGGCCAAACGGACTGGTGAATTGGTTGGTGAACATCTGTTTATTTTGAGCCCTAAGTTGTGGAGCATGCTGCGATACCCAGCTAGAATCTTTCACTCAGTTTGCAGTATCTAAGCACATGGAATGGCATGGATTTATGGGGATGGAGCACTGAAATTTTGGTCTCACAAACTCCCTGGATGGCTGGACTTTTTATCCCACGATATCCAACAACTCCCAAGATCTTACGTCGACAGCTGAAGGAGTCGCACTTGAAACTCTCCGCCTTGGTGCCAGTGCTCGAAAGGCGGGCACAGCGGTGGTCGTTGGGACTTCTAAGGCGGGCAATTCCAATGAGGTCTTTGTTTTTTTTTGAGCGGGTTGGTGGTTGAAAGTAATGTGATTTTTCAATTTCTAAGATGATCCCAAGAATCTACATTTCAACTTGGAAGCACCATGAAAGCAAAATCATGGGCTTTTTGGATGTTGAACCATAATGGAGAGTAACGCTGATATACCAATTTCGAGCCAGAACACATCATTTTTGTGGTCCCAATTTCGAGATGTACCTATGCGATTCTTAACATCGCACTGACATGCAACTTCGTCAAGTGCGATGGGAAAAAAGAGCATCAATCAATCACCAAGTTGAGGAAGAAAGGGAGTCCTAGGTCACTGATAGCACCAATCAAACAGCATCAATCTCCGGATTTTCTTTATCCTAACACTGTCCGATGTTTGGTCACTTTGAGTCATGTGGTAAAGAGACAAAAAGAACACCAAATTGTTTAAATGTCAAATCTCGCCCAATGGTGTGATTTACTGTGGAATTTACTGCGTGACCCATCATCATGTCAAGTATGTCTCGTGAATGTGGTAAACACAACGACAATAATCAGCCCCAAACTGTTCAATGTTCAAATCTCCCTGGACGGCAAAATCGGGATATCAGTGCAGTAAACCTGGTAACCTCTTTTTTTTCACAGTTCCTTTCTTTTAAATGAGGTTACAACTTTGGCAGAATGTTGTGCACTTCATTTGGGGTTCACCACTCATTGTAACCAATAATCCACCACAATTTTACGAAATTATATGGATGTTGTTTAATATTGGGTCAATATAACATACCACCAAGACCAACACAAACAACACATGCATGGGGAACATGCAACGTTTGACCCCCGTTGGCATTTCACTCCTCCAGCGAACTCCCTCGGTCCAGATTGTCCTCTCCAGCTGAGTTGCGGTTGATGGCTGTCACAGGACGCAGTTGATGGACCTATGGGGACATGAAAACCAAGCAGATATGCAGGATATTTATCATCTGGAATCAGGATTGCACGTTTGGAGACAGTCAGATATGATATAATTCGAAATCTTTGCTGGGCCTTGGTGAATGGCTGATTGATGGATTGGTTATATTAGCCATAAATGGCCGTATATAATCAATTGCACAAACATTGGCTTGCTGGACATCCAAGTTGGAGTTCTGAGCTCAGTTTCTGGAGGCCTAAAGAAACAAGGGGAATAGATGAGATTCTACAAGTTTTCATAGGAAATACTAACTTTAAAACATATTTGTTGCATTGCCAAGTAAGTAAAGTTAGCTTGGCACCAGGCTAATCCACAAACTTTTGTAGGTGAACACCCCAGAAAGTAACACCCCCCATGATTTTGCTTATGGGTATTTTTCGATTTTTGTTAGCTATCATATGGAGATACCCAGAAGTTACGTTTTCCCAAGATTCTTAGCATTGTACATACAGTATAACATGGTATAGGCATACAGCTATCAATGTTAGATTTCCCACGATTCTTGCTATCTAGGGTTCTCTCATATTATCTCCTGATGATTGTATCTAATTCTATCTATGATATATATAATTATATATATATCTATACTTATCTCACATATCTCTTATATGATCTACGGTTATCTAATATTTCTCATATGGTTGGGGAAGAAGCTTCCCCATTTTGCCGCCAGGAACCAGCCTCGAAATCGATGCTGAACAGCAGCTCTCCTGGGGTGCCAATGCGGAGTGGCCGGCGGAGTGGGAGACCTCCGCGGAAGTGTTGGTGAAGAAGCTCGGCGTGATTCGGGTGTGAATTGTGGTTAAGAAACCAATAAAGAAATGGGCGTTAATGATGGTTAATAGTCGTGATTATATAATGGTAATCGTTATAACACCATAGCCAGAACGTTTATGGTTGTCACATACTTGTACCCCGAGTACTAGGAAAAGAACATGTGACAAATGGGATGCATCGCTGCTGCACCTTAACCACCTGAACCAACTACAGGTTGGGGTAACAGGTAAATTTCACTTGATTGTTGGGTTGATTCAATTGAAGTAAGAAGG
Source organism: Cladocopium goreaui (assembly GCA_947184155.2). Classification (NCBI taxonomy): domain Eukaryota; class Dinophyceae; order Suessiales; family Symbiodiniaceae; genus Cladocopium; species Cladocopium goreaui. The sequence goes on along the minus strand of CAMXCT020000632.1, from coordinate 85,872 downwards.
TGTCTGTGGAAAGTGCCTTTCTGGGTGAGGGGACCAGGGGAACTTCAAGTCCGAGAGATCAGCATGTTTTTTCAGGTGGCAGCGAAGTGAGAATCAGAATGCCTGCTCCATCGGTCACATGTGAAACTAAGATATGAACGTGATCAAGTGTATGTATACGCAATATGTATACTTTATGTATACATATTGCGTATAGAATCGTATAGAATCGTATAGAATCGTATCGATGTGTTTGCACATAGAAAACCTGAGAATCAGCTGTCAATTCTGACATCCCCACCATCCCCAGCGGCCAAGGAAGCTCTGGCACAGCCACTCCGTGAAGTTGGCCTTGCAGGGCCTTAAAAAGATCCTCGGCACGATGGATCCGACGGGGAAATAGTCCTCTGAATCCTGGTGTCACAACAATATATATATAAGTATCCAACAACTAATGGGATGGGATAGCCTTCAGTTCTTCATCTTTGTTTCCTTTATGATCTTTATGATGATAGTCATCATCCATGTGATAATCGCATCAAAGAATGATCATGATAGTCACATAAAAATGATCGTGAAACCACATCATCATTGACAATGGCTGATGGATCAGGAATGATGGGTCATGGATGATGGAGATCATGCATTGTGGAGCATGCATCAAGAAAGATAGTTTGCAATGCATCAGTTCAAAAACCTCCATTGAAAGCCATCTTCGTCAAAGTAGATCGTGCATTCGTACGTTTCACAAGCATTGAGACAACGTGTTTATGAAGCCAGACACTATGTACCAGGCAATGGCAGCAATGAATCCCAACTTGCACTAGACTAGAATTGCCAGTGCATTTTTTCTTCTAAAAACCCTTGATCAACATGGCTGATGCTGACTGCATCCGCGTGCGCATCGACTATGAAACGGCTGGGCACAGTGGGTACATGCTACTTGATCTGCATCCAAGTTGGGCCCCTTTCTCCTGCGAGCGCTTTCTGAAGTTGGTGGACTCAGAGTTTCTGGATGGCCAGCGCTTCTGTCGCGCCATCGAAGGCTTTGTACTGGACTGGAACTATGGGCCCTGTGCTGGCGCTTCTGATGCCTCGGACCCTCACAGTCAGATCTACAATGAAATGCCCTGGGCCAAACCACGGGAAGTGGATGCTGCTGGCAAGTTGCAGAAGAATTTGGCTGGGCGCATCTCTTTCGGCCAGGAGGATGATGGAAGCACCAAGACGGAAGTGTTCATCAACCTGGTGGACAACTCTGCGCGACTGGATTCCCTGGGGTTCGTGCCCTTTGGCGAGGTAGTGGGTACCACAGGACCATGCTTGGACGCCTGGGAGGGTGGAAGGCTGAGTGACTTCAACTTCTCACATGGCGACATTTTCTTTGCTGGTGGAGCTACGCCTGAGAAGGCTCAGGTAGAGATGGGGACAAAGCTTGTAACGGGCAGATGTTTGGGCTGGAGGAGCAAAAAATCTATTTCTAGAGATGCTGGTATTCTGGTATTTTTCCAGCTCTTTTTTTTGGGTAAGCCCTCAGGTGAATGGTGGCCTTCTGGCTCATTGTAATTTTCTCGCCATGGAGGTGAAGACACTGCTTCGAATTGACCGTTGGATCCTTTGTGCAGGGTGTCTAAGATTAGCCAAGCTTTAAACGTTATATAACCTTTCCCGGCCATCCCCCACTTTTTTGCTACCCAAACGTGTTGTCTTTCCCCCAAAGGTGCGAACCAAAGTGCTGGTGGCCGGTGGCAATGGCTACATTGACAAGACCTATCCGGGCCTCACCTGCCTTGTGCGCTGCCAGAGGTGTGAGGTGGAAGCGACGGCAAAGTCCGGCGATGTTCGGGAGTAAGAGTGCGTTAAAACAGGATTTGGCATGGCTCTCAGAAACGATCTACCTAAAAGACCCCCAGCTCCAGTGGTTAGAATCCCAACTCCCAGCTTAGAGCGCAGCTCAAAATACACAGCTGCAGCAGCTGAGGACCTTGGCTTCCTTGCAGGATAAGTTCCTTGACCATGAAGAAGGGCAGAAGGACCCCTATGCTGCTGTTGAAGAGCAAAAAGATCAAGTGAAGTCCAAATTCAAGACTCCGAAGACCACATTTTCGTGAGATCATTACTCCAAACCACTGGGTTTATCTTCGAAAAAACAACTTTGGGTGGTGACGTTTCCATGTTTTCTTGTTGAATCATGTTATAAATCCCAATGTTTGCTGTTGACAACCATCCAATTTTGTGAATCGCAGGATGCTGAGACAGTCCTGGCGGTGCTGGCACAACTGGAGGCCCAAGACACCTTGGGGCAAGCCGCGGCTCCTCCACGAGATAGTCCTATAATCACGTTGGGATGTAGTGGGATCTAGTGGCACATGTACACAACAGGATGCTGTGGGTGTGTTTGAATATGGGCTATAACAATAGCCCCAAATTTGTAACACATTTGATATGAGCATGATAATGAATGGAATTATTGGATACCCTAGTTTCAGACAAACCCATGAATCAATGGTCATGTCATCATTATGGTGAAAGGCATTTTGTCAATGGCCATTTCAACAGCAACATCTACTGGCAAGCGTTCAAGGCTTTATTCCAGAATTGCTTGGGACAAGTTGTGGTTGCTCCCTATCTTTGTGGTTAAAAAACCAGTGATTTCCTGTATAGTATCCCTTAAACTTTAAATCAATCCATTGATTGGATCACTGTTGGTTAAAATTATATGTTCATTTTAAACTCACAATTTGCATATATAGTCATGTATATATATATATATGTATATATATATATGTATACATGTGTATATACATAGGTATGTATATATATATTGTATTGTGTTGTGTTGTGTTGTGTTGTGTTGTATTGTATTGTATAGTATGTATGTATGTGTATATATATATACACATGTACATGTATATTCTTTATATTCCAATCATTTAAAGTTCCTTTTGCCAATCATTAACTGCACCTGTCCTCGTCAACTGCACTTTTTCGATTTCTGAGGAGCGCTTTGCCCACTGGGACACGACCCCACTGAAAGATTCAGTGTCTCGGAGATCAATTTTCTTGGTTTGGCCGGCGGTATCATCCCAGTTATGGCCATCAGAGGGAAAAAAATGGTCATGAAGCAGTGGATGGAAAGGGGGGTACCCCAGGGAAATATCCATTAATCATTAATCCCATCGCGATTTCTTGGTAAGCCCAAGGTCTTTGCATCAAACATACTGAATTCTTGGGGCCTGAAATTCTGAAACGGGTGTGACGCCATCCCCGTTTTGCATAGACAACATTGGCCTATACGCACTGTGTTCATTTCATGGATCTGTCTGCAAAAACATCGTTCCAGCAAGAAATCAGACACCTCCACGCACAGATGTTTCAGGATAGAGAAAGAAAAATACACCCCATTTACACATGGGTTATAACCGTTATAACCGTTATAACCGTTATAACCGTTATAACATGTTTTAACCCCAGTTACTAACCACTTACGATCCGTGGGATGATCCTCCAAGTGGGTGACCTGAGGAGGAGATCACCAAGTCCTCCGAGAAGATCGATGCACGGCTGTTGATTCATTCAGAGGACCGGTGCACCACACCGAGACGTCGGGAGACTGGTGGTTGCGCTGGGGGTCCACTGGTAGTTGATACACTACATTGATACAATATATATAATAATATATATGATACACATACAGAATTGATTGAATTGATACTGAGTACTGGTTTAAACTTCGATTTTACAGGCTTAGGTGAACAAACCAGCACCCCCTGACGCAGATTGGTGACTTGTGATGGAAGTATGCTGTTTCAGGGCAGCTACCCAGTCAGCTCCAGCCCCTGAGCAAATCTGGATAGATAGCTGGTTCACCCCAACATCATGGATTGATCGTATATCTGATGGTTTGTGTAAGCTAGCTAGTGGATTAATTTGGATTATATATATATATATAATTGACCGCAAATATGTGGGTACATTTGGATTAATTGTATCCGTTGTGTCCCATCATTGTTGCGTGAAGGCAATCCTCCAGGTTTTTTTTCTCCGATTCCAGCGGTAACTCCAGGACTTGATGACAGCAATCCTGGAGGCCTTTGACTTGCTGCAGTGGTGCCTTGCCATTGGAAATCAGTTGCTTCGACATTTTAAGAAGTATGTGGTCCCTTGAAAAAAAAGACCTGATATAGACATAGATAATCTATTGAATATCTGTGGTTGCTGACTTTTCCAAATGATAAATAAACCGCTTTGTAGCATTGCTTTGGGTCCCCCCTTGACCAAGGAGTAAGCATGCTCTTTGAGAGTTGCCTAACCTCCTTGTTCTGGACGTTTTGCTATTAGCTCAATTCAACCTTCGTCTGGATGAGTATGACTGGTTTAAGACGATGATTTATTTTTGATTTCCTATTTTGGCAGTGGAAAACTGGATCCCCATTTTGGTGGATACGATCCTACATTTTGTCTTGTTTCTGGGTCTCGGAGTCATTGGATGTATCACCCTAAGGCTTCGCAAGATGCCAGAAGATGCTGATTACCTGGCCATTTGGTGCTGGTGATAGCTGGAGATTTCAACCTTGAAATGAACGGCTGGTGCGAAGATATCATCTGTCAGGATACATTTGTGCATTTGATATGTACAGATTTGAGTATGGCTCCAACTTTCCTATGCAGTGCAGCTGCAAAGAGATTTGGGTCATTTTTGGTGATTATTTCGCATGTATTCAATGTATTTTTTTTTGGTCTTCACCTGCCTGGCTGCCCCATACCTCGGACCCGCGACAAACAGCTGCACCAAACATTGGGGTCATTTCACATCATCCCATTCCGAATGGGCCATACCCACAATAGACCTCAAGTTGGGGATGCTTAATGATTGTTATGATTGTTAATAGTATTGCTGCTATTATTGTTAGTGTTGTTGTTATTAGCATTATTGCTACCACTATTGCTATCATTCTTGCTATCGTTCTTCTGATCAAAAAAGATCAGAACATGTGTTGTAAAAATTGATTGTTTATTGATCATTTGAATCATTTCATATTTGCCTCACGGCTTTCACGGCTTTCCAGTGAATTTTTCATCATTTTTCCGGCCGTTTTTCCACTGCCCCCCGTTTAAAAAACGTGAGGTGCGGGTGGAGATTGCGCTGGGCCGTTCAGAAATGGAGGTTCCGGCCGAGCTCTGGCTGTCTGCCGAAGGTGGGGATGGCATGGGATGGCGGGATCTGAGTACCGGGCTACCCCGAAGTATAGCTATTCTACCTATTCTACTGCATTTTGATAGGGAAAATGGTGATGAACCATGGAAAAAACTATACTTATAGTCAGTTAGAGTTGTTGAATCTATAGTTACTAAGTTACTATAAAGTTACTATCGCAAAAAAAATACCATAGGCTTTCACCCACCATATTTGTTGGGAAGGAATCTTCGAACACGTGGCACACGTGGCTTGACTATTCAGTTTGAGTTATGTCACAGTTATGTCTGTGTTGTATTTCACTTCTTGGTCAAGAGACTTGTGGTTGCAGTGGTCAGGCTGATTGCTATCGGGATTGCAACCCGACAAAGCTGAACAAAACCAATCCTCGGGCTTTGCTCCTCTTGGGAAAATCCATGGATAAGAATTCAGGACTCCCCCAGCCCTAGAATTGATGGTACCAACCATGTTTTTCTGCAGATTGCTTGGGTACCCAACTTCAAGAAATCCACCTGCATTATTCTTTTGATCCGTTCCGTTCCGCCAGGTCGTGTGGATGAGAGCAAACTCTCAGCATTAACGGCCGTGCGCACGACTCTACACGAAGCTTGGCCGGAGGTGACAGGACAACTTTGACTTTGCATTCAAGGATCATCAGGTGGTGATGTCATTTTGTCTTTCGTCCATCAAACAAGGGTAATCAGTTGGAGCCTGACCGTTTCGTGGCCGTGGCACTAATCGAAAGGAGAATCATCCACGTGGGGTTGATCATCCACTTTGATGATAGACATGGAGGTTTCCTAAAAGGGGGCACTCCCAAATCATCCATTTTATTTTTGGATTTTCCATTATAAATTATTTTTCCATCCATTTTTTGGGGTACCCCATGTATGGTACCCCCATGACTGTAGACCATGACTTAGTATTGAAACCCGTGGTGACAACTGGGGATCATGACTCAGCTTTGCCACTTCGCACTCGAGGACCTGATCTATCGCCCCAAGATCCGCTTCCCCTCGTTGGATGCTGGGCCTTTTTAATCGGATCTGGATCTGAAACGACGGAAAGAGTGAGAGGAGAATATGGAGACCATGGAGACCATGGAGACCATGAAAACTCACTGTGTTTTTTTCCCTGTATATTCAGAATATCAAGTGTGTCATTTTTTTTGGCAGTGACATACATGGACGAGAGGAGTGCTTGGGGTCTGGATGAGTCTTGGATATCCCAGCCAAGGGATAACCTCAGGATCATTAGTTCGGGACTTCACGAGGGTCATTCGCCAGCACTTGCTAGCAGGAACCAATGGTTATATCTGGTAATATCTGGTAATATCATATCTCATTTTGGTTGAATTGAACTACCAGCCACTTGATTGTTGGGAACAATGTTGCTGAAATCCTCGTTGAAACCTCAGAGAAACAGTGACAGCCGCGACCTGAGGATGCTTTCTTCTCCTCTCTGTCTTCCTTAGAAAACTCCACGGAAATTGCAGGCCAGCCGGAGCAGCTCCCAGCGACCCATAGAGGATTCTGATGTCTTGTGTTTCCGTGGTTGAGTCACTCACTGATCCTGTTCCCTCAATTGAAGTACCACCACTTGAAACCCTGATTTACTACGAGATTTTCCCATTTTGGGGTCCCATGTTGGGAAGTATTTAGCGGGGGAAGGGATGACCCTTGTTGCTGACACAGATCCACCAGGTGGCTGTGGCTTGAAATGTACTTTCCCTCACAAGTTGGTTGATTTCGTGATTTCGTGGTTTGGAGATGTTTAAAAATCAGTTGCTTTCTCTCTAAACATTTCTAAACCACATTCCCCAATTGATAACCGCCAGCACTTGAAGTGTCAGTCCATGGCTCCCAAAATCACAGCTGCCAGGTCTCGTGACGGCACTGAACTTCGCACATTCCATGATGGGACCGCTACAAGAACTCCTTGGTGGCCAGGACCTGATATCGGCCCTGGAAGGTGCTTTTTTTAAATCTTTGTTCAACCACAAAAATCCTGGGTGGTTTCACGCTTTCCGGTTCCTTAAGATGAACTGGGGCAAATGATGGCCAAGTGACATCAAGTGACCGGGGTGTGCACTGGTGGCATGCAATGCAGTTTTTCAGGTGGCTTTTTTTCAGCATCGACCAGAAAACCTTGGAGATAGGGAAGGTGATGGGCTATATCGACTAGCAGCAGAACTTGGGGTAATGAACGATGGTGGGGATGGGTGGGATGTATCGCAGATAGGTGGTATGTAGCACATGTATATATCTATGACCCGTAAAAAAAGGCTTTAAGCTGAACTTACACTATTAAACCACCATTGACTATAAAGTAGTTATAATAAGTAGTTATAATAAGTAGTTATAACTTATAACCCATAAAACAGTTGTAAAACCATTACACTTCGACCACCAAGACCATGGCAACACAACTCGACATCAAATGATGGGGTGAGCGACGGGTCCTGGTGAAGGATGCAGCATTGGCGAGGATGCTGCAAATGCTGAAGCCAAGCAGCTTCTTGGAGCACTGCTAGGGTTGGTGGTTTTCAAATGTCGCCAGGTGCCCAAAAATCCCGTGATTTTTCCATCTCGAATTTACTTGAGATGATGATGAAGAGCCAACTCATCTTTTTTCCAAGCGGATTTGAAACCAGGCCACACATGCAGTCTTGCCGTATTGCCTCTTCCCAGTACCACATATTTTTGCCGTGGGTCAACATGTGTTTCACGTCTCTTCGTGCACCCCCAAGGGTGCCGAAGCCGCTTTCGGCTCAAGTGTCCCATGGCGACAAGTGGCTATTCAGCTGCACCAAGCCGCCCTGAGCTGGTGGAGCTGCAGATTCTATGCCTCACAGGTCAAGGATTCACCTTACAGGTGCCACCTCTGCAACTGGGCCGCGAGGTCCAAGAGATGGTCTCCCAGCAACTTCCATGGAAGACAGGCGCAAAGATCGTCCTGCACCATGGCGAATCCACCCTGATGCTGGACCAGAGCCTGCAAGAGCAAGGGATTGGGAAAGCTGCAACCCTGTCCTGCACATACATTCCAACTGATGTGTATGCGGCCTGGTGTTTCATCAAGTTAAACCGACCACAGGATGAAAGGTCTGCACTCGAGGGATTGACACATCTGGACGCTTTAACAAATGATGTGTTTGAATGTTTGTACAACCTCCCCCAGAGCCTTCGAAAATTGAAATTCACGGTTGGTACCTCTACCTCCCCGGGGAACAAAAAGCCGTTAACATTGGACTCTGTGAAATTACCAAGCGGCCTCCAAAGTTTGATGGTCCGTGATGATGGGCAAAACCCAAGCCTTGAGGGCTTGATCCTGCCAAACAATCTGCAGAGTTTGACATTTGGTGCGCATAGCCTGCAATTTGTGACCCTCCCCGACCGGCTTGAAAAGTTGAGCTTTAGTCACAGCTTCAACGAGAGCCTCGCAGGTGTGCCCCTGCCCAACAGTCTTCAAAGGTTGGCTTTTGGTGACAGGTTCAACGAAAGCCTGGCAGAAGTAAGCTTGCCCAGTGGCCTCAAGAGCTTGAGTTTCGGTTTGTCATATAACCATAGCCTTGAGGGTGTGACCCTGCCGTGCAATCTTCAAACCTTGAGTTTTGGCGAGAGGTTCAACCAAACAGTTGAGCACTTGACCTGGCCAAATAGCCTCCAAATCTTGACTTTTGGGCAGTACTTCAATCAGAGCCTCGCTGGTGTGACCTTTCCGCGCAGTCTTCGAGCCTTGACCCTTGGTTCTCAGTTCAACCAAAGCCTGGAAGGTGTGAACTTTCCAGACAGTCTTCAGGTTTTGGCTTTCGGCTTTCAGTTCAACCAAACTTTGCAGGGAGTAATCCTCCCCAGCAGCATTCAAAAACTGACTTTCGGTGCAATGTTCAACCAGAGCCTTGAGGGCGTGACTTTGCCATGTGGTCTTCAAAGCTTGGCCTTTGGTGCCAGGTTCGGCCAAAGCATGGAGCATGTGATGTTTCCCGGTCTGAAAGACTTGACCATCCGCTTCAAGCCGATGCAGTGCTTGCCAAGCAGTCTTCAGAGCTTGAAATTATGTGGAAACTTTAGCGAAAAGTTGGAGACCGTCGACTTGCCACCCAAGCTGAAAAGCTTGACCTTTGGTGACAGGTTCAACCAGGGCCTCGAGCATGTGACCTTCCCAGCAGGCCTTGAAACTTTGACGTTTGGCGAGCATTTTGACCAAAGGCTTGAGGAGGTGACCCTTCCCTGCGGTCTGCGAAATTTGACTTTTGGTGCTCACTTTGATCAGAGCCTTGCACACGTGAAGCTCCCCAGCACCTTGGAACGTTTGACCTTGGGTTCTCGATTCAACAATAGCCTGGAGCATGTGTCCTTTCCACAGAGCCTTAAAAGCATTGCTTTTGGTGATCACTTCAACAGCAGCCTTGTGAGTGTGACCTTTCCATCCAGTCTTCGAACCTTGACTTTTGGCCACCAGTTCAACCAGAGCCTTCATGGTGTGGATTTGCCAGACTCTCTTCAGACCTTGACGTTTGGCCAGTCGTTCAATCAGAGCTTGGTGGGAGTGGCCTTGCCAAGCAGTCTCGTGAGCTTGGCGTTTGGTCGTGGCTTTGAGCAGAGCCTGGTGGGTGTGACCTTCCCAAGCTGTTTGCAGAGTTTGATCTTTGATCGTGTCTTCAACAGATACAAAAAGCTGCAGGAACTGCTCCCTTTACAGTTTCCCAGCAGTCTGGAAAGTCTCGTGATGGATGGCGTCATGGTGAGCTGCACCGCCGGTGCAAAACCACCCGCGCGCCGTGGCAGCCGGGAAGAGGGTTGGATATGAATTCTGGAAAAGAGCCGCTGCTTGTTGGAATCTTCGGGGGACAATGGAATTGGCTACACATCCCTGGAGTCGTGCAGTGGTCCCTACACAGTATAGAATTATTTCATATTGTTTCCATTTTTTCGAGTGTTAGACATCACTGACATCACTTTGAGGTGGTTAAATGATGGTTCTTACTCCACAAACGGTGATCTTTATGGAGGAACCTTGTCATGGCTATTCAGTTGTATTTTGCATGGTAGTTCCTGACAGCATTGATCCATGACAACTTGAGAGCCAAGGCTGTGCGCGATGGGTCATGGCCTATCCAAGGCCAGGCAGTTCCTGCGATCCCAGTTTCGCAAAATTTCAAATTGGTTCAAGAAGCAGCGAAAAGATGTGTGGATGGTGATATGTGTGTTGGAGCACTGAAGTCTTTTGACTGCAGGCTAGACTTGAGAGTATGGGTGACATTTTTGAGCCAAATCTCATCATTGATATGGGTGTCTCCATTTTCTTGAAGTACCCCCTACCTCATCCATTTCCCGAGGATTTTCCATGATATCCCATCCAGGTATTGGGGTACCCCCATGACTTCGGAACCCCCCATACACTACCAATCCGATCAGCCATCTCCTAGCACCCCTGGACTTTTGCAACCTCTTTGATCGGAGATGTCTCGAGGTTGACCAGTGGCGCTACTGACACGGAGGTGCGCCTGGGGTTTGGTGTGATGACAGGTTCTTTCGAGCCAGTTGGGCCTAGAAATGGACAGGTCATTTTACAACTATGGGATTCGAAACTGCATAAGCTGGGTGGGGCTACAACTATGGTGAAATCTCGCCCAGTTATTATGGTTCCACTGCATCCGCAAGTCGACTATCCCATTTTTGGCATTTTTTTGCCCAATGCCTTGAGTCATTTCGATCTCAGGAGGAAGAGGAGGAGCTGGCGCAGATTCCAGCGGAAGCGCGGCTGCTCTACCTGCTACTGAACGACCCAGGCATCGTGGACGGGTGGAGGGGCGATGGGTCGGAAGAACCTGTGTTGGAAGTGGTGATGGATGGTGATGGATAGGTTACCAGGTTGGGGGACTTCGGAAACTCGATGCTTTTCTGAGTTCACTCTTCTTTGAAGCCAAAAGCCAGGAGGGGCTGGTCGGTGAGGTTGAGATGATCAACGATTCCAAATGATTGAGAATGTGGAATGAATAAAACTTCGTTTTTTTTGCATGAAAGAAGCGGCGCCTTTCGCATCGTCGCTTCATTGTAGCTTGAAGTCTCCATCCTTCCATTCGCTGTGCCCAACTGCCCAGCCGTCAGGAATAGAACAGAAGTCTGCGCCGCAGCGATTGGTGGAAATCTTGGATTTTCAGGTGGGACAACAAAAACAAAACCTTGTGACTGTAAGTGTTCCTTAGTGCCACAAAGCAAGCAGTAAGAGTACATATTGAATATAACATAACATCACATAACATCACATAACATCACATAACATCACATAACATCACATAACCTCACATAACATCACATAACCTCACATAACATCACATAACCTCACATAACATCACATAACCTCACATAACATCACATAACATCACATAACATCACATTCCATTCACGTATATAACAAAACAAGCATGTGATTTAGGGAGTCTACACGTTCAATGAAATTATGTTCTATGAAGACGACCGCATGGCAGGCTGCTGTAACCTTGGCTGCCAGCACTTCGGACACGGCCTTTGGACAGGTGGGAAAATGACCGGTGGGCGTACAATGCATTCAGCTTTTGGTGATATGATGGGTATACAGACGGTATACATATACTTCTATAGAGATATGTATAAAGATATAAATATAAATATGAATATATACATATATATATACATATATATATATACATATATATAAATAATATAGATATGCAGACACATAGATATCTTTATATAGACATAGATACGTGTAGTAATAAATGATCAAATGGCATATATATATATATACATACACACACACAGAATGTAATCTGCTAAACATATAGAAAAGTAAAATTCAGCTCAAATAGTTGTAGATCAATGTAAGTTACTTTTCCATCTTTTTTTGGGTTACTATATGTCATAATATGTAGCAAAGTTGGAATGTCTCCCCGCAGATATTTTACGTTCACCATTCAAAGTTGAGAAGCCGACAGTTTTGATCTACAGGGATCCCTTCAGAAGCAAAACGGATTGGGGCCAACTGAACAGATTGCTGCGAGATCTATCCAGCCTCCACTTTGTTTGTCTCGACTAGTAGTGGTTCTGGAATCTGTGTGTATCACATTGCGTGACGACCTGTGCGTCTACAAAGCGGATCGTCTGAGAAGTTGACTAATATGATAGATTATAATGGGATTAGAATAATTGTCTTGAACATGTCTGTGGAAAGCCTGGTGGCGCCACAGCTGTCCAGTGCATTCGGGCCGCACCAAACCTTGCAAGAGCAAGGCATGGGCAGAGAAGCAAGCCTGTACTACGTGTGCCAGCAAAATTGAATGATGCTTGGTGTTATGTGCAAGGCCTTACAACAATGAGGCTGCCTTAGAAGGCGTGACGATCTTGGAAGTTGCACCACCCAGTGAGTATTTATCCCACCTGCCCTGCACACCTGAGAGCTTGGTTTTTGAGTCTGGATCATGTGACCTTCCCAAGCAGTTTTCGTTTCCTGACGTTTGGCGACAACTTCAATAGCAGCTTGGATGGTGTGACCTTGCCAAGCCGCCTCCAAAGCTTGACTTTTCGTGCTACGTCAACCACAGCCTCGAGCGAGTGCACTTGCCAAACAGTCTCCCGAGACTTGTTTTTGACATTGAGTCTGAATTCAACCAAGACTTGGAGCAAGTAGTCTTTCCAAGTGCCCTCCAAAGTTTGACATGTGGTGCTGAATTTAACCAAAGCTTGTTGTGAGTGACCTTGCCAAGCAGCCTTCTGAGCTTGTCTTTCGGGTATGAGTTCAACCAGAAATTGAGAAACGGTATTCTGCCAAATGGTATTCAAAACTAGAAATTTTGCCAAAACATCAACCAGCGAACATTGACTATACCAAGCAGCCTTCGCAGCTTGACATTTGGTCCTGAATTCAACCTGAGGCTGAAGCAATCAACTTTGCCAAGCAGCCTTCAGAACTTGACTTTGGGCCACGGGTTCAACACCGCTTAGAGGGAGTGACGTTGCCAGGCAGTTGCCAAACCGTCTCGATTTTGCTAGACTTTTGGTCGTGCCTTCAATCAGAGCATTGCCGGAGTGACCTTTCCAAACAGTCTTGAAAACTTGGCATTTGGCGCTGAGTTCAACCAGAGCTTGGAACTGGTGTCCTTACCAAACACGATTGAAAGCTTGACGTTTGGTGCGTGAGTGGTTCAATCAGAGGTTGGGTCTGGTGACTTTGCCAAGCAGTCTTCAAAGCTTGAATTTCGGACGTAAATTGAACAAGGGCTTGCCGCATGTGATGCTGCCTAGCGAACTTTTAGACTGGACTTCTTTCTTTTCGAAGATTCAAGAGAAGTCTGGAGCGAAAGGCATTGGGAGACAACCAAAATTACACTTTCTGTACTGGCTTTGACAAGAGTTTGAACGAGGTGTCCTTCCCAAGGAGTTTGCAAAACAGGTCTTTTGGCGATGGGTTCAACCAGGCCTTGGGGGCATCGACATTCCCAAGCAGTCTACAAAACCTGACTTTTGGAGATGAGTTCGACCAGAGCTTGCAGGGAGTGACCTTGCATAGCGGTCTTCAAAGTTGCTTTTTGGTGCTGACTTCAACCAGAGCTTGCCAAGCAGCCTTCCAAGCTTGACTTTCGATTGCAAGTTCCACCAGAGTCTGGAACAAGTACTTTTGCCAAGCAACCTTGAAAGCTTGACTTTGGGTTCTAAGTTTAATCAGAGCTTGGAGCGAGTGTCCTTTCCAAGTAGTCTGTTGAACTTGACTTTGGGTGATGAGTTTAACCAGAGCGTCGAAGCAGTGACCTTTCCTAGCAATCTTGAGAAATTGACGTTCGGCCATGCATTCAACCAGAGCTTGGAACGAGTGATCTTGCCTAGCACTCTGGCGACGCTGACATTTGGTCATGCGTTCAACCACAGCTTGGAGGGTGTGACCTTGCCAGAAAATCTCCAAAACCTGAGTCTTGCTCATAAGTTCAATCGGATCATGGCACGAGTGATCTTCCCAAATAAGCTTCACAGCTTGACGTTGGGTAATGAGTGCAACCATGGCTTAGAGCAAGTTTCTCTGCCGTGCAGTTTAAAGACGTTGATCTGCAAGGGTCTATCCGTGAGCTTCCTGTGATGGTTATAGAATGTATAGATTTGAGGTATCACAAAAGGTGCGAAAATTTGTGAGGTTCTTCTGGCCATTGATACGTGGGTGAGTTAGGTTCAGGGATAACATCCGTAGTACACTGTGATCTGAAGAATCGGGCAGTCGTCGTATTTTTTTCAGGTACTTTGGCCGGGCCCAGAAATTATCAGACATCGGGTTCTTTGTCTTGCTCTGGTTGATATCTTTGTATTTCGTGACTACTACCTGTCAACTGATTCATCCCTCAGTTTTTTTCCTCTTGACAAAAAAACCAGCATGATTGAGCGAGTTTCCAAGATCAAGTGCTGCTGAATCTTTTTCACACCGAAGTATGAAACGCAACAACCAGGCTCATCCCTTATCACACCCTGCGTGGAAAAAACATGATGGGAACTGGGAACCTGGATTTTTTTTGGTTTGGGAAGGTCAACTGGTGAATTCTTAGCAGCCTTTGTATTTAAAGACATTTGAAGGATCATGTACATAGATAGATATCTTGTTGCACATATATCATATATATATATATATATGCCAAGTATTTTCTCTATGCAGGGTTTCTAAGATCAGCCGGTGTACCACCCGGGCGCAAGATTTTTCCTGCAGGTGGCCATTTTCAACGAGCAGATCGGACTGGTTCGCTTGGCTGTCACGGTGCGCCACCATGACTGAAAGCTTCGAAAAAAAACATGGCGGTCAAAATTGGGATGAGACTGGACAATACAAGAGGTGTCCTCGAAAAAAACACCTAGTTTAAACCAATTGTTCACCTAGTGGGTCAACATTTGTTGAAAACTAGGTGTCCCCAAAAACTAGGATGATCCTCAAATGTTAAAAACCTTTGGACAATCGACCCTCTGTTTGCATTTTTGGGCAACGATTTTGACGCGCTCACAGGTGTTGAAACCGCTTCTCACTATTCCTGACTTTGTCCGCCATGACCGGTACTTGCAAGGAGATCCACCAGGAAGAGTATATTATTGGGCGATCAGATGTTAGCAGCAAACCAAGAGGTGTTTTGATGTTTCAAAATGGCATGAAGTATGTTCAGATTGTTCAGTAGATGATGAAATGCGATTAAAAAAAATGCGGCCTCTGAGGATTCCTCCGGAAATGATCTCTCCATGTTGCCAGGTGGTGGATGATTTGCGAGAGGCTGGACACCCTGACTTCCAGGACCTCCGTAGTTCTGGACACTGGGTGAAAACTGGGTCATAAAAAGGGGTTCTGATTGAGGGTTTCCAGATCCAGTACCAGTACATATTGGGATGGTGATCTGCATCATTTAAGTTTAAAGATGTTTAAAGTACTTTTGGAATCAGTCATTCATTGAAATACTCCTCCAAGGAAATACCATACATAGTAATACATAGTATACTGTATACCTCAAGCAACCATGGAAGTGGAAAATGACCCGCCAATGAACTTGGGTCTGGGCGATTACCCGAAATCACGACTGTCGCAACTCAAGTAGTGCCAAAGCTGCATTATAAGCCTTTGCTATTTCATTGGGAAGCAACCCGCTCCAACAGCAGACGGTAACATTTTAACCATGGTCACCATTCATCAGGGGTTCACATTCTCCATCATGGCCCCTATGTTATGAATTGGGGTTAATCTACCACTTTTCGTCACAAACTCATTACAACAGACAGACAGAAAGCCATGCCGTGCCAGGAGTTTCGCTTGGAGTGGTGGCTATCCACAGCCTTAGCCAAGATGAAGCTAGAACTCAACAGCCTCAGAGAACGACAGGCGTGGAAAGTTGAACGGTCACCAATCTATAGCAACCCCAGAATAGATAGGACAATGGGGGAAAGCTGGAAATATGTGGTATATGAATGTCATCTAAACATGTTTCTATCTTTTTTGGGGTTACTATATACTATATTCATACCACTGCATCCCGAAGTTTTGCTGCCCCACTTCTTAAGTTTTTAAATCCTTGTTTATGGTTCGAGGTAGTTTTGATGCTTTAGAATCATGCAATGTGGTTTCAAACAAGGACGATGGAGAACAGCATTCAATGCGACAATGTAGATGGCCTAGATGTAGGAAGGATCCAAGCAGGGTCTTTGAACAGGGTCTTTAACTGCAGGAACTGGGTCCATGTGTTTCATCGAAGTCGCCTGGAACAGTTTTCTTGTTACTTTTCCCACAACCCTCCATGACTCCATAGTATTATAATGTATCATATATGTGAGCACCTTAAAAATCCTGATGTATCCCATGCTGGATCGTCGCCCCACATGGCCCCCTGTGGCAGGGCAATTGGCGAAGGAAGCTGACGGAACTGCGGCAAAGCCATCCTGTGCCTGGTCGGCGAATTTTCGGTGCAGCTCATTGCACAGTGGTCATTCTCTACTCTGTAATTACTCCATAGAGTTGGGCCCCCGCAATCTCATGGATTTTCTGTGTCCTGTGAGATCGACTATGTTCTTTTGATCCTAGCTCAAAGAAAAAAGGAACCCTTGCAGGAACCCCGAGATACGGCGAAAAACAAGATGGATTCCTGCATTTTTTTCTTCAAGATCTCCCAGAGATAGTCCTGGCAGCTCCAGGTTTTGGGTTTCTTCGCAGCAAGACAGCTGGGTGCCTTGCTTCGTGCCTTGTTGCGGGATGAGGGCACTGCAGCCATGAAGGTGCTGCTGTTGGGCTGTTGGGAAGTGGGAATATTGGACTCCAAAATGGACTTCAGTTTAAATTCAATGGACTCTCCAAAAGAAATGAAGACATGGTTGATGAAAATTGACATGCAGATCTCCAAAAGAGCTCAAGCCTTGTTGTTTCTTCTTGTTTCCTCTTGACAGACCGATTTATGGTATTTCATCCAATCAATCACAGGTCTTAGATGCAGTTTCGCGAACCTGGTCCTGGAGCTCTGCCAGTGCTTGGTGGGAAAAGCTGAAGCTTCGTGTGGCGCCGAGTGCCACCCCAGAGGAGCGAAAAAGGGGGTTTGATCGGCAAAAAAAGGCATTTTCACGAACCAAATCGTGATATAACCAAGAGCACTTGGGATTTTGAGCAGCAAAAACATGAATTTTGGCCGAGTGACTGAGTATTTTGAGTATGGGTCAAAATTTCAGATCACTCAAAGATTCACTGTTCACTGTTGCTCGTGAACCATGCTTGGGGCATCCAATGTTGACCCATGCCCATTTCAAAATACAATGATGAGCTATCGCTGCCAGAGATGGGGTGAACTCAATTGTCAGAACTGGGGGCTCGTACTAAACCAAATCCTCCCCCTGGGCATAACAATTTCATCATCACTTCTGGAGAAACAGAAGCTGAATGCGTTTGAAGTCTTGAATCGAGTGTTCGCTGCAACACTGATTGGGGATCCTCTTGATCAGTGCCTTTCCATGAATGGGGATCCAACATTGCCGAAAGGACAGCCCAGCGGCTCTGAATCAAGATGCCCGGAACTTGCAGAACTTAGCGGACGGACTTCAGGTTGGAAATCCCACGGTCTCTGATCGTGGGAGAGTGGACCATTGGGGTAGCTGTGGATATCACTGTTGTGATGTTGTGCGGGTTGGCAGATGTTTGTCATTTTCGAATATTTTCGAAGTCAGACATCACTATTTTCGTTGACGACCCGATTGATGTCTACATGGGGCCAGTTTACCACTGCTAGTTCAGGATCATAGCCCACAACAAAAATGAAGCAAGCTATCTGCAGAAGCTGCCATCGTTTGCTCCGAAAGATGCACAAGATTCTGCCAGTTTCCTGGGTTTTCAATTCATCCGATTGTTGACCAGAAAATTTATGAACATGAACCATTCCTACCATCTTACACCAATTTATATCACTTCATAGAACTGTTGAGTGGTTCATAAATAAAAAATCGGGTCCACAGGAGCAGTGCGGCACAGGAGCTGTGGGCTTCCTTTGGATCGACTGCTGTGGCGCCAGCGGTGCCCGCGGAACCTTTTGATTGTGGCGCAGGAGCGCAGGCGCTCGGTGGAGCCCTTACCACGTTCTCAAACCATCCAGAGAATGGCGACAAAAATGGTCCACTTGATATTTTATTCAATGTGGGTGAACCAATAATAAACCACTCATTTGGGAATGGTAACCGTACCACCTATAAAAATGGTGATTTGGGGGATGGTTTATGGCATTGTTTTACCCACATGAGTGGATTTCTTGAGAATCACCACTGTCAGCTTGTTCAGCAAGCTAAAGGACAGGATTCCGAGATTCCCCCTCGGACTGGGTGAGGCGTCATCCCCAGCCCGTTGGATATGACGATGGATTGGTTTAAGGGACAATTTACAGGAAAGCCCCAGATTTCATGGGAAACTATGGTTTCCGGGTTCCGGTTAAGATTTTCCCTTAAATCAATCCATTGAATATGACGATATGACCTCCATTTTTGCTACTCAACATGTCCATTCGGTTGTTGGCTGCTCCGCCTAGACATTTCTTTCGATGCCATGTCATGGTCAGGTGGTTCTGGCCCAAGACATGCAGATGGCCACCGCTTTAGTGCTGCTTTGCTTCGAAGAGTTTTCCATGCCCCAATACCAATCTGTGCCCATTTTTCGGTGGGAAATGATGAGATCGGATTCATTCCACCAAGGTTCCTGGGCATGTGGAAGGGGATTGATTGGAATCAGAACTGAGCTAGTTGACTTAAGTGTGCTTCACCACCTAAAAACTACTGACCTTTCTTGGACTCAGATCTTTCGATTCCACTGCGGGTACGTTGGCCGGTCGAATCCGACTGACCAGTTTTTATCCACTGAATCATTTTCCAAACAAGTGTGACAACAACATGTTTCAATCAACCAATTGGGTCATACCAGTATATCTATCAGAGTCAATCCACATTTTTCTGACGGCCTTGCTGCTTGGATCTAGCCCCAGCTCCAGGCTCTGGCCCTTCCTCTCCTTGAAGCGCCGACCGCGGCCAGAGGAGCTGCTGCTCTGCCACGACAGAAGTTGCAGCGAACAGATGCAGCTGCTGCTGTTGAGGCGGTTCGGTTTTGCTGATCAGGTCCTGGTTGGGGGTGGTTGGTTGCAACTGGTTGGTTGCAACTGGTTGGTTGCAACTGGTTGGTTGCAACTGGTTGGTTGGTTGGTTGGTTGGTTGGGTGAATCTTCAGCTACCCTCCGGTAAAACGTGACAATGAACAAACCGCCATTGAGAGAGATGATGTTGCCAGCAAAATAAACCTCCATTGTTAGCTGGGGATTTTTCCAGCTAGCCACGTGTGATTACCAAAGAGTACACAATTCCAAGCGTTGGATTTCGCTGGGCTGAAGGTATTTCTTATTTCCCCACTGAGTCACTGGGAATCCAACAAACATGGGGAGCATATAATAGCATATATATATAACATATTATATATATATGTATTGTATATATATATATATTATAGGCAATAATTTGTTCTTTTGGTTGCGCATCAGCAAATCCAAATCATACGCAGGAATATACATCAGCTACAAAAAAAAAGAAAAGTGCGATTGCAACCCATAAGACAGGGACTTGCAACCAAGAAAAGGTGGCAACATAATCCGGCATGGTCAAGATTGAAGGTGTTAGGAAACACATATTTGGTTTGTTTTGTTTACGATGTAAGTCTTTACGGACCTAGTTTGTCCCATACTGCATAATATATATATATACTTATCTTGCGCGGAATGTTGGTTGACCTGGGGAGGCTGAATCTGTAGGTTGGTCACCATCATTTGCAACAATTACATCACATCTAGGATTATTGCTAAAACATCTAAGGCTTGTTGCTAGTCAATCCTACAAGGTTGTTAGCCATCACAAATGCGCGAAGCGGCGCTTGGTGGTCAGGTGGGCTCATGCTTCGCAGGGTTTCTTCTGCCTCTTGTTGCCAGACAATGCGTCCTTCGCGGCTCAACAGGCGATTGTCCAAGCAGCAATCTGGCGGCAGCGGGTGGGACTGTCGGGTGAAAACCATGTCGTGGGAGGAACATCGAAAAGCATATTTCGGAATGAATCAGACTTGAAAACCCTTGAAAACCCTTGAAAACCATATCAGGGTATGGATTTCTTCGGATTCCCACCTTGAATGTTTATAAAGAATCGCATCACAGTGTGATAAAACGCAGCGTTTTTGGACGACCATCCGCAGTTCACCGAGGTGCACGATGCGACTGATGAGGCCAAGCAGAAGGGCTCACCACCAAGTTGAGCTATCCGTAATTCTAAATTTTAGATACTTCATCGCAAATGGATCACCAACAAAATCATGTTGGCATTTTTTTCATCGTGTACCACCAAGCTTGAGTTCATTTTTTTCTCACAACTTACAGACTCTTACAGACGAGAATCAGTCCGTTGCCCCACCTTTTGTGCAGGCTGGTCCACTACCAAAACCACGATGCCCTTTGCTGCTGGTGGTCTGGGGAACACATGCTGCGCAGGCAGTGGATTGGGCGGACACGTCTTCGAACATTTCCCAAAGAACTGTCTGGAGTTGCTCATTGTCATTAAGCTTCCCTCCAGATTTACCAAAGACATGAAACCAAGTCACATAAGATCAATGACATGTTCCAAGTTGGGAATATATATATATATATGTATATTGTTTTGTTGGCGAAGTTGGGAATGTCATCCCCTGACCGTCAGACCCCTCCACGCAGGCGCAAGTGGCCACCCAACTCATGGCGCATCGGGTGGAACTGCGGCCACCTGAGACTCAGCCCTTTGCGGAGGAGGCGACTGCAGATGGCTGAACTTTTGGAGTTTTTTTTGGCCTTGATAGGATTTAGTAGGGATTAATGGGATTTCATAGGGATTAATAGGATTTCATAGGGATTAATAGGATCTAATAGGATTTAATAGGGATAAATAGGATTTAATAGGATTTAAGATGGATTACTAGGGATTTGATAGGATTTAATAGGATTTAATAGCATTAATAGGATTTAATAGGGATTTGATAGGATTTGATGGGATTTAATGGGGATTAATGGGGATTTGATAGGATTTAATAGGATTTAAGAGTGATGTGATTGGTAGCACCACAGCAAGTCTTTTCGGATGGGAGGTGATGTCGCTGATCTCGGCGCAGAAGTGGCTCTCTGTACACGTGGGCCCGCGTGGAGTCTCAGGTGAAACGAGGAGGGATAGGCCAATAGCAAGCAATCCCATAAACCAACCACATTTTGATGGTTTACACCACCCATTTATGGATTTTATATGATTTTATGGCAACTTTGTGGTAAATTTTGGGGATGGTTTATGATTGCTTTGCCGACATCAAAAAGGCAGCTCCACCAAGGCATTGTGGTTGCGGCAAGACCTTTTCAGTGCGGATGACAGCCAAGGACAGGGCTCTCCGCAACGGGTTGAAGCGGTGTGCGACATACAACATGATGGGGCAGTGCAATTCTTTCGGATGCAGATAGTGCAGTACTCTTTTTTCGTTAGATCATTTCAATATCCGATATCCATTGAAGCTGAAACCCATCGTAGGCGGGTTGATCCTTCGCAGGCACCATCTTTCAAGGCTACTTTGAATGTCCTCTTCTTTTTCACCTGCATTTTTCTTACGACAACGAAACACGGCAATGGAACCCCTCGCAGGAGTCCATTGGCTACAGCTGTTTGAAGCTCACGGCCAACATGGGCGTGGGAAAGCTGAGCCAAGAGTTGAAATCCCTTGAGCTGGCAGGTGAAGACAGCTGGCGCAAGGAGGGAATCACAGCTTGTGGGAATGTCACAGAGCCTATGTGCATATGTTATCCCAAAGTTCACTTTGTCAGCTTCGGAATTTCATGGCGACGAAATACAGTACTTTGACCTCCTTTGGTTTTGTTCAAAAAACAGGACACTTACCACCAATTTGTATACTGCAACATCAATGGGAAACGGGTGATAAACGATGGGATTTTTACGGGTGCCCGACACAACGTTGGACCGTTGGCGTATTTGGGATGAACATTTCCCAGAAGGTGACCCAATGGTGAAATCAAATGGGGATGGGTCACCTATTATGACCATATGGCTGGGGGAATAAACATTCATCAGATATTTTTTGGGATACCATTCGGATGCTGTTTGGTTCTGACGAAAATCGCCAAATCTCCATGAAAGACTCACCATTTGTGGTTCCCAAGCCCTCCGTCAATTGTGGTTGGTGAGGCCACCAACGGCTGTAAATTGTGGTTGGTGAGATCACAATTTCTGCTGATTCAATCCCCAATTGACCGAATTATGGACCCAGCTATAGATTTGTGATGATTGGGGATGTGTCATCAGACTCACCATAGATTGTTTGCCATTCTTGACCCAGCTAAAATTGACTCAAACTTATCAGCATTTAATTAAGATCTATAGACTATCATATAATCAGCTCCAGGGCAGTGTATTTCCCAGCTTGCCATGCTTGATTACCCAAGGGTATTATCCCATTAAATCCCCACCCCCAAAAGACCTATGATGATTGATATATCCCCATGATATTCTATGATATTCCCATAGAATATCAGTATATTCCCATATCATATGCCATATATCAACAATCTTTGATTATCCATTTATAATCATTTAGTTCGATGATTTTCCCAGCTACACACCTCCATTGATAGCGTATTTTCCCTCATCTTTTCCCATATTATGGTTTTCCATGATTTTCCCATGGTCTTCCATTTTCTTTCCAATGATTTTTTCCTATAATTTTCCCATGATATTCCTATGATATTACCATGATATTCCCATGTTTTTTCCATGTTTTTTTCATATTTCTTGGAGATTTCCCACGTTCTCCAGGCTCGGCCCCGGCCTCGGCTTTGCTGCACCTGGATCTGAGTGCGGGGCAACAGCTCTTGGCCTCGGATGCCTTTGCCGTGGCGCTGGTGGTACCTTGGAATGTCACGGATGGTATCACCATGGGGGTTGGGGGATGGGTCCAAGTGGGGGATCCAAATTGGGTAATATTGGTAAAACAATAAACCATCCCCAATTTCACCATAGGTGGTATGGTTAGCATGCCCAGTCATGGGTGGTTTATGACATTGTTTGACCACCATTACCCCTAAAATTGGATGGTTTAGCCCTAAAGTTTGGATGGTGAATATTAAAAAATGGACGAATAATCTGCGATTTGTTGTGGGTCTTAAAGTTTGAACATAACCAAAAGTCACCATGGTTGTTTCAATACTAAAGTTAAATGATCATCCATGACTTAGATGATTTTGGGGTACAGTACCCCCATGACTGTGGAAACCGCGACATGGGGAGAATGGTAAGAACATAGGTTTTATATAATATAGGTTTTCAACCACAGGTCTATGACAGTTATAAGATGCTTTATAATATAAAATCGTATATAATGACAAACTATGATAATGGTATACACCACATGAACATGGTTTTACATATATATATATATGAGATATATATATATGGTTTTATTACTCATTTACTTAACATCATGCGAGTATTCCTCATGCATCGCCATGGTCTTTTGGCCAGGGTTGGGTCACCGTGTTTTGCTTCGAAAAAGAGGGCTTGGTCGCCTCCCATTCTTCACAACCAAACAGGTAGATCTACCAACAATTTACAGTAGGTGTGTCTGAACATGTTGTTTGTCTTTTTCTAACCACCCCAAGAATGCAGATTGCTGGCAAAATTTGACTTATCCACTGGAAGTGTTGTTTTGTTCCCCTAAAAATTTGTTTTAAAATGTTTTAAATCTACCCTGTGCTTATTTTTTTGCATAGATGTGGAAAACCCATGGTTAAAACCCGTTCGGAAAATGATCCACATTCATGATGGGGCATTCCATACACATCTTTTTCCACGCTTACAGGAGGGTATAAGTGGGGATATGCTATCAACTATCAGACGCCATTATATATATATACATATATATATACATATATATATACACATGTTTCCATCTAGGGCTGATCAACGGGATTTTACAGGAGGGTACCACGCCATTTCCCGGAAGACAAAGTAACAAAACAGCCTCAGGAACTCCTGATCCTGGGACGTCTGGGTCGAACCGCCGCTCGTGATCCCACCGAAATCTTCCAGCTGGACAGCAGGCGGTGCACTTGGCCAACTTTCCGGTGAATTTCATCAAGATCCATGGGGATTTACTGTAGCCGTCAATAAATGTGGACTTATATAATCGCGAATCAAGATATCTTCTGAATCTATGAAATTCTATGAACATCGACCAGTATAGATGAAGGAGATCTGCAGGATTTTTTTCCAAAGAGAAGTGCGAAAATTCGCTCCCTGAGGCCGTGGGCTGCAGGGTACTGCAGGGTACCCCAAATCCCAGGCTTCGAACATCATTTTTTGATGAACATTTCATAGTGAGGGGCCCCTCATTTTTGCTTGGTTTTACCATGTTTTACCATGTTTTACCCCCACATAATACAGGTTGTGGGTGACCCAACCAAAGATCCAAAAAATTGGTTATATTGCTTGGTTGAACCCCCTCTGCAAATCCATCTGTTGGTTGGTTACGCCCCTGGTAAATCACAATTATAATTCCATCCATATCCTCCTGGTTATATACTTTGTGGCTGGTTATACCCCTATATATTTGTTAAGTTCTATGAAATCCCGTTGACATCTTATGAAATCCTATTAAATTCCTATTGAATGATATATTTAAAAGAATCTTATGAACTCATTAAAATCCTATGAATTCCTATTAAAACATATTATGAACTCCTATTTAGAAAATCCTATGCCCTTTTATTAAAGTCCCATTAAATCCTATTTATACGAATCTTATGATTTCACATTAAAATCCTATTAATTCCTATTTTAAATCTGATGACCTCCCAATAAATCCTATTTAAACAAATCTTATGAAATTCTAGTTAAACCGTATTCAATCCTATTTAAACAGCTTATGCCATTCTATCAAAATTCTATCAACCAAATCTTATGACATTCTATTCAAATCCTATTTAAAAAGTCTTATGGCATTCTATTAAATTCCTATTCAAAAGAATCTTATGAGATTCTATTTTTAATCCTATTAATTCCTATTTAAAAGCCTCTTATAAATTCCATTTAAACTTTATTAAATTCAATTTAAGCATCTTATGAAATTCTATTAAAATTCTATCAAACAAATCTTATGACATTCTATTAAAATCCTATTAAAAAAGTCTTATGACATTCTATTAGATCCTATCAAATCCTTTAAAACAGTCTTATGAAATTCTTTAAAATCCTATGAAATCCTTCTTTTTAAAGCCTTATGAACTCCTTTTAAATTCCTATGAACTTCTTTCGAAAAAAAAACAAAAAAACATATGAACTATTATGAAATGCTATCAAAATCCTATTACATCCTATTTTAAGAAAAGCTTATAAAATTATGTTTTGTGTCCGATTACATAAGGCGTCATGATAAATCCTATCTTTTTGCTGCCCCAAGAGCTCTACTTGGCCAGGGTTCGCGTGGCCATCGAGCTTCCCGCAGGGGTGGAGGTCGCCGGTGGTAGCTGGGCCGCCTTGCCGTTGCTCAGCTGGCTACCCCTGGTGAGCTGCTCGTCAGAGGCGCCAATCAGATCCATTGAATCCATCAGCGTTTCTCTGAAAATTGATGGCTGCCCCAAAATCATTGATCTTTTTTCCGTGTTTATCATCTTGGCCAGTAAAATGAAGAGTCATTTAAGGTGATATTCCGCATTTTGTGATATCAACTCAGGTTTTTTCCTAGTTGAACAACTTGAAACCATCAAAATGGTTCTATTGGTTACAAGTTCAAAACATGTTGCTGTATATTTGGGTGTGTTTGCAAATAGGGTACCGTAGATCCAATTGTTTATCATCATTTACACCTTAAAGGATAGACATTTTGGTGTATCCCCCATTATCAGACAAGCCATATTAGTGGTATTATTGGTTGGTTTACCAGATTCTTCACAGCATTAAACAAATCCCATGAAAGGTTGGTTTAATCCCATACCATTGAAACAACATCCCAGTGAAGAACATAGCATCCCTTAACACATCCCATAGTTTTCCATTGAACATTTGCAGATGGATACTTGGAATATCATATATACCAATATATATATATATCATGTATATATAGAAGAAGAAATTCGGATTAAAAAAACACTAACCATAGCGGTCCCAAAACGGATGCTCAAAATCCGGCGTGTTGCCTTGGGCACCGTCGGCTACAAACACCAAATGTGTCACAAACCAACCGAATGTGCCTTTACAATCATAAGCACAGAGCATGTTCAATCCAGAGTTGGGTCAGCATGAAACTATGCTGTAACTTGACTTTGGCTCAAGATCGGAAAATCCTGCTTGCACCGCTGTGTCGCTGCTGGGTTGGTTGAGCCACTAAAACGTGGTTATCAGCCGTACTTGGCTCTCGGTGCTTGCGCCATTCCTGCTCCAGAGGGTTCTGGTATTTCTGACTGCCTGTGGGATTTAATTATTTTTGGTCGAGGCGGAAGAAGAGGAATTCCTCAGAAGGTATCTTTCATCCAGTCCTGTTTGGACAGTGGGAGTCTTTCGAACGAGTTTCCTTTTATCTTGAAAGACAACTTCAGCGAGAGTCATCCGAATACAAGAGTTCGCGAATCTTTACTGGAAACTTTCAAGGCCTCAAATCAATCTCAATCGACACCGAGTCGTCCTGAGAATCAGTCGGCACCGAGCCGTCCTGAGAAGGTAGAGCCATCGAGTGTGGTGAGACCTAGCCAAGCTGCATCGGGAAGCAAGCGAGACTTTCAAGGAGAGTCACGCAGTTCTTCAAGACCGGTCGCAAAGGCCAAAGGTCCTACTCCGATTCAGGTGTCTCTAAGGTATACTCCAAGATTTCCGAGATCCCAACATTTGTATCGTTTTTCGGAAGCCAACGGCCCGGAAGAGAAACATACTTTGGCCTTCAACGAAATCGAGGACAAATCAAAAGTGCGCGTGTTGATATTAGATTGGCATCAGGTGGTTGATCGTGGAAGAGAAGGAACAACGTATTCCTTGGACCGGGTCCCATCGTCCAATTTGAAATTTATCAGCCAGTGCATTGAAGCAGCCGATAAGTTTGGGAAGCAATTTTTTGTTGGAATTCTGTCGTACATCGACACTGACAAGAGAGCGGCCTCAACTTTAAGGTACATTCGAAATACTGAACACTTTGCACAAGTATTTCACTGGGGTATCATTGTACGAAAAGATCGTTGTGGTGCCGAGGGGAAGTGCGCTTGTGTTACAGATATCATCGAGCAGACAGGGCTCTACGAGTCTTCATTCTTCTTCATTGACGACAGTTCCGACGTACTTAGTGAGTTCAGCGATTACTTGCCTCAGGTTCGTGCTGCACACATTAAGTTGCTCAGGAAGCCAGCTGCGGTTGATACTTTCCCGCGAGCTAAGTTCTTGGAGGACTGTTTGCCATACGTCGAAGAGTGGCTGAGCGAGTGAAAAGTGGAGGTTAGGAAGTGAACCCTTGCCGATAAGGTAGTACACCCTTTATCCAATCCACTGCCAAAATGGCGTCATTCGAACCAAACATGTCGAATTCAGAAGACTTTCAATCATCGGAAACCGATAGATCTAGGTCTGCCCATGGTAATCATGGTGTAACAGCTATGCAAGTTCATGCACAAAATATCCCAACACCGAGTTCGGAGTCAGAATCCAGATCCATGTCAACGCCAGAACAGAGAGTCGTTCTTGCCAAAGCCGGCCGAGAGACTCTTTCAAATTTCCTTAGGGATGGGTCTCAAGCTAGCTCACCAACCATTCCGCAGAATCCGTTTCCAAATCCAGGTTCCAGTGCTGGTGGTCAGGGTCCAACTTACTCTCAAACAAATGTTCGAAACGAACTTCATGTGAGTATGAACCCATTCGTCATTGCAAGAGCCCATCAAGTCGTTGAGCAAGCTCGGGAAAATTTGAGGGCTGAAGCAATCCAACACGTTGAAGCTGAAAGGGGAATAGCTAGGAATGAAGCTCTAGCCTTTGCAGAACAAGTTCATTCAGAGGCTTCTAGAGTTGTAGGAGAATCTCAATCCCAAGTAGTTCAGTCTCAAAGGGAATTGAACGAAATTCGTGGGGAAGCTTCACAAGTTGTCCAAATGGCACACCGTGAAATTGAGAGTATCCGTTTGCAATCAAGAGCTGAAGTCCTTAGAATCCAAAGGGATGCACAAAGTCACGTTTCCCACATGGAGGGTCGGATGAATGAGTTGATCGAGATAAACCAGCAAATGTCCAATAAGATGGATGAACAAAGTCACATCATTGAGACAATGGCTAGGCAGATTGACAATCAGAATGCAGTGATAGCGCAAATGCAATCAGATGCTATGAGATCATCACCAAGAGCTGTAGATGCTACGGAGTTTCCAATTCACACTCCAGTGGGTCGCCAAATCCTTCAACCGGTCAGTGCAATTGGATTCGGAATGTCAGATGGACTACTGCCATATGCCCAGGATGCCGTGCAACCACAGCCGAGCGAGAAGCCACTTGGCTCCGCAGGCGAAAGACAAATGGGTTTTGGGCATAAGGGTAAAAAGGGATCAAAGGTCTCAAAAGAATCCAGTAGTCCAAAGCATTCAGGAACTGAAGCCATGCTAAGCCAATTGAAGTTGATGGTCCAAAATCTAGAAGCTAGAATTCCTAAGCCGTCATCGCCAAAAGCCTCTTCGGAGAAATCCAAAGCCTCGTCCAAGAGTTCGCATTCGTCTTCTTCGAGCGATTCGAAGAGGGGAGGGGGCAGTCCAGGGGGTTCAGATGGTGGTGGATCTGATAGGTCCAAACATTCATCAAGTAGGTCATCGTCTTCAGACAGTGATCAAGATGAATACAAGAAAGAAAAGAGAGTAATGCGCGTGAAAGGGTATGATGCCATGAGGCTGCCGATCATTCCAAAGAATGGTGCCGAAGCAAGGGGGTATCGGAACAGCATCTATTCAGCAGTGTGCAAACTTGCCAAGAAAGATGAATCGAAAGTTTTCTCTTGGATTTCAAAGTGCGACAGTGCATTGACTCCAGGGGAGATCGTTTCAGGAGAATTCCCAATCTTGGATAGGATCATTGGTCACAAACTGTTGGAATCATCGAGAGGAACACGCTTCTCATTGGACTTTCAGACGGTTCAGGAATCCCATCAAAAGAAGGGTAAGCAGCCATCAGGACGACTTCTATTATGGACGATTTTCCAGAAGTTCAAGCTCGACAAGGACATGGGGGGCTGCAATGTCGCAGCATCACTTGCTTGCCTTGAAGATTGAAGGTGCGACTATCAAGTCACTGGTTGAGTTCAAATCCAAATTTGATTACATTGCCGGGTCGCTTGAACAGGTTGACATGCCAGCAGATAGTGCCTTGCGATCTCTCCTCTTCGAAAATCTGAAAGGTCATCCTAAGCTTGCCTTAGCCATAGATAAATTTCGTGAAGCAAGGTCAGGCTCGTCCAAAAGGACTTGGAATTGGCTATATCAGAAAATGGAGGAAGCAATAGAGATTGAACAGTTAGATGAAAACACAGGGCATGTTGAAAAGGCATTGCAGTCATCAGGAGGCCACAAGGTAGTTGCAAACCCAGCGAAAGCTGAAAAGGAAGAAAAGGAAAAACCCAAAAAGGAGAAACCAAAGAAAGGTGATAAGGACCAACCTCGCGAAGAAAAAGGGCAGAAAGAAACAAAAGGGAAGACTGAGAAACCCAAGAAAGAATCTCCGAAGAAAACTTCAGATGTGGCTTCATCAGTTGCTGCTGCGCCTGGAAACCCAAAAGGGAAGGGCAAGAAGTCGGAACCAGGGAAAGGGTCTTCGGTGCCTATGTCTCGTGAGGACAGAGCCAAGTTACCATGCATGTACTTTGCCTATGACAGCTGTACAAAAGGGGCAAAATGTCCATACTTGCATGACAAGAACAATTTATTTAAGGGTCCGAAGCCACAAGCACTGCAGAAGTCTAGCACTAGTGCAACTGCCGGTGCAGCAACTGTTAGTGCCGGTGTAGCCCGAGTCATTGCAGGTGCAGCTGTTGGATCCACAATCAAGGGGGCTGAGGCTGCAAGGGCGAGTTGCAGTAATGCACCGTCCTCAGGGCAGGAGCAATCCGTAGGTGTTCTTTCAGATGCCAAATGCAAAGCTCAGAAGTTTTTGAAGAGAACCAAAAGGCGCGTGAAACAGCCTGGGATGTTCGAAAGAGCATTCAAGTGCGTTGCTGCTATGGCAGCATTGACAGATCCAACGTGCCTGAGACAAGAGTTCTTGATTGACTCTGGGGCTGGGAGAAACCTGATTTCAAAGAAGAGTTTGCCGGAGCAATGGGTTCCTTTCTTAGATGCCGCTCCTGAGAGCTTAAAGTTTTCAACTGGAGGTGGTATTCGGAATAGTTCCGAAGCCGTGCATTTGCGGGGTGAACATTCCGGGGATGGGATTTTCTATACGCTCCATGATTGTCCTGCAGCACTGTCTTTAGGCCAACAAGTCAATGAGCAAGGGAAAGCATGGGTTTGGTTTCCCAATCAATTGCCATTTTTCATCAAACCTGAAAGGTTGTCAGATGTGACGTTTCATTGTCCTGAAAGTGCGAAAATCTATGCTGATCGTGTCGTCGAAAATGTTCCCATTCTTTCCGAAAGGGTTGAGTGTGTTGCAATGCCAGCTGAGCCAACTTCATCGTCTCATGAAAAGCCAGCGGAAAAGTCCAAGGTTGATGATGAAGACGATTATGCACCTTCAATTGCTGATCCTGAAGCAGAGCCTGGGGATATCAACGAAATCCTTGATCTCCTTGAAGAGCCTGTTGGAAAAGGGGATGCAGAAAAGAAGGAAGGAGATGAGGTAGTTGAGGAATCAAGTGGAGATGATCTTGAGGAACTTGACATGCCCCATAACCTTTTGACCCATTTCCCAAAATCAAAAACCTGCGAAATATGCAAGCGTGCCAAAATGACTTCAAGGTACCATAGGAGAAAACATGACATTGATCCCGAAGAAACCCCGCCATTGCATTTCGGTCATCAACTGAGGGTGGACCACATCATTCTTGGAAGTGATCTTACTAAAGGGTCAGAGGGTGAACAGTCATGCATGATATGTTACGATGAGTACTCAGGATGTTTTCAAGCATTCCCTCAGGTGTCAAGGGCAACAGACTCGAACATTTCATGTCTCCAGAAGTTTGGTGGAACTAAGGCACACGGCAAGGCCTTGTGTTCAGTGAAGTCGGATTGTGCGCAAGAGCTGACTGAGGCGGTGAAATACTTAGGATGGTTGCCAGAACCTGGGATTCCAAATGACCCTTTTCACAACGCCAAGCTCGAAAGCAACATTCGTAGGATAAAAGAAGGGGTCAGAGCAATTCATTTAGCAGCTGGTTTTCCGCATGAACCGTGGCCGAGAAGCGTGGAATATTTTTGCGTTGCCAAAAGCTTCACAACACTCGCTGCCATCCATCCGAACGAAACTGATGATGCCAAAAGGTTGAAACAGGGTTGGACAGCTTATGAAGCGGCAAACAATGGTGAGCCATTCGAGGGTTTTCGAGTTCCTCTAGGTGCTTTGGTGTACTATAAGCCATCTCAACATACTTCCAAGCCAGCTTTTGAAGCAAGGACCGTTCCAGGAATCTTTGCGGGATGGAGACTAGACTCAGGGTATAAACACAAAAAGGTTCATTTGGTTTTGGATTACGAAAACTTGAGGACTAAGGCAAAGGGCTTTGGTCGTCCGGTGCAAGTTCATGCTGATGAATTGGTGATCCCTGATGCCTTCGTTTTCCCACTTTTCAATGCTGCAAAAGCAAGTTTGGAAGGGGGCAGCGGTGAATTGCCCAAGATTGCTTTGCCTTTTGAAGAGGGTGCACCTAAACCTGAAGTCAGGAAACGCAAGACATATGTGACCTTGGATAGAGCCATTCGCTTCGGGATCACACCTGGTTGTCGTGGATGTGCAAAGATCTCAGAAGGGGTTCCACACACGGATGCTTGCCATGAACGTTTCAGGGAATTGATTCACAATGAAAAATTGGCAAAGGTGGCAAAAGAAAAAGGGTTGGCAGCGCCAGACACACCAGTTCCGGCAGTTTCGGAATCAGCGCCCAAAACGCCAGCAATTCAAGCTCAAGCGGAAAAGTTCCTGGATGCAGAAGCTTTCTTCGCGAGTTGCCACTTGGCACCGGGGGAAGTGGATGCAAAAGGGGGCAAGGATGTGAGCAATGAAAAGTTAGGTGACTATTGGGAATGGCTATGGTCCACCGTGTGCCCGGGCCCGCGGAAGCCCGCGGGCCCGCGGGGCAAGCCCGCGGCGGGCCCGCAAAGGCCCGCGGGCCCGCGAAGGCCCGCGCTAGTCTTGGGCTATCGGGCCCGCGCTAGTCTTGGGCTATAGTCCACCGTGACCTTATAAGCCCGTGCAACACTAGAGACCGGCAACAGCATTGAAAGTAATGAAAACATTCGCACATTTTGAGACATTCTGAGCAAATTTGAAGAATTTTGAGCATTTTGGAGCCGTTTTTGTGGACCAGCTTGGGTCTTTTCGAGCAAATTTCAAACAATTTTGAGCATTTTTGTCGGGCAAGTTGGGGTCATGTCGAGCAATTCTGAGCAATTTTTGGAAGCACGATATGGCATTGTTGACCTTAGACAGTGTTCAAGATGTCTCAGTTGAGGCTGCTTTGAGACATCCTACTTTAGCTGAAAAAGGTAGCTGATGTAAACCCCACGGATCTAGACCCTAAAAGGTAAGGGCGCCTCTAAGAGGCCGTGTGTTTCAGCACATGGATATGTTTCTATTCAATTATGTTCCAAGGTTTTGCCACAACGAGAGCGGTTTTTCACAGATATCTATATTTTGTGGGTGTATCAAAAGTCATGGAAGGGTATGGAAAAATGAGAGTCACGGTGTGATTTTAATGGTTTTTGTGGGACGAAAGCCATCAGCTTGGAAAAGACAGCGTTACGCGTTTTCTTCTGCGTTGCCGACGTCTTTGTTTCAGCCGCTTTTGCGGCCAAGTATCATCAACGTATCATCAACGCATGATCAACGTAACATCAACGTATCCACAGCGCATGATCAACGTATCATCAACGCATGATCAACGTAACGTCAACGTATCAACAGCGCATGATCAACGTATCATCAACGCATGATCAACCTAACGTCAACGTATCATCCACGTACCATCAACCTAGCATCAACGTATCAACAGCGCATGATCAATGTATCATCAGCGTATCATCCACGTCGCATCACCTTGCACGCAAGATACATGAACGTTATTGCACCCCCCACCCCACCCAACCGCAACAGTAGCATCAACGTCTCCTCAACGTAGCATCAAAGTATGATCAACGTAACATCAACGTAGCATCCACGTCGCATCAACTTGCACGCAAGAGACATGAATGATATTGCACCCCCCCACCCCACCCCACCCCACCCCACAGTAGCATCAACATCTCCTCAACGTAGAATCAACGTATGATCAACGTAACATCAGCGCAGCATCCACGCCGCATCACCTTGCACACAAGAGACATGAACGTTATTGCAACTACCTGCCACCCCACCCCACCCCAAAAACCTCAAAAAAGCACGGCCTCTTAGAGGCGCCCATACCTAAAACGAGACCAGTGAGTATTATAAAATAGCCTCTGGAGAAGTATTATGAAATATTAGTTTTTTCAAATGGGTTCAATTGGACAAACCTTGCGGTGCCAGCATCCTGGGGTCATCAATTTGTGAGGATCCCACCCAAAAGTGCACTGAAAAAATGGCGTTGTAGGCGTAGGCTGGGATTTTGTGAATGCAAGGTCTGATTTGACCCATGGGATTTTGTAGAGCCCGAACTGACCTCTACTTTGCATGACGGCGCTCATGAATCGCTTTTCTGTGATTGTACAGAAACTTGGAGTTTTGGAGGGAGCAACAGGCAAGGGTTCAGTCCACACGGAGAGGTTAAGATGATTTAAGTTCACTCATTTTTTGAATCTTTGGAACTTCATACCGCGTGACCATGCCCTTTGATTGAATAAAACACCATAGCGGACAGGGACTGTGCTGCCTGTATCGTGCTTCCATGTGCTTCTTTCACTTTGTTAGTGTTGTCCCTTCACCTGCATGTTCCGGGTTGTGAGATTCTATGTCAGCCACTCCTCTCCTCCTTCTTGTCCTCCTCGCCGCGCCTGACCTCAACCGCAAAACCCGGATCAGAGTGGTGCCCGCCGGACCTGGATCACAAGCGCCTGGGTGAGATAGAATGCCACACTGAAAGTGAGAAGACACAATAGCCACGTATGCCAGAAAGAATTCCAAAAGAGATGCCATAGCATGGCAGCCTTGAATTGTCAGAAGTTATGCCAGATAGACACATATGCCAGATAGCACGCCAAAAGATATGCCAGATAGAACGCGCGGGTCCGACTATGTCAGTTTATGCCAGAATATATTTGAAAATATTTGTTGGATTGCCAGAATAAATACCGGAAAAGATTTGCT
Organism: Cladocopium goreaui; assembly: GCA_947184155.2. Taxonomy (NCBI): domain Eukaryota; class Dinophyceae; order Suessiales; family Symbiodiniaceae; genus Cladocopium; species Cladocopium goreaui. Next base: position 51,129 of record CAMXCT020000632.1, on the reverse strand, counting down.
AGACACAGATGCCAGACAGAATGCAAGAAGATATAGACGATAAAATGCTGACCTGAAAACCCTCGGGCCCGCGCGGGCCCGCGGGCCCGCGAAGGCCCGCGGGGAGGGCCCGCGGGGGGCCCGCGGAGGCCCGCGCCCGCGCAAGTCTTGGGCTATCAGGGGACCTATGTCACTGGGAATATGATCAACGAAATTAGCTTGGAAATGTGTTCACGTTAGGCCAAGAAAGCGTCTTTATGCACCAGTAGGTAAAGACTGCCCGTTCGATGCAAAAGACATTTTGCCTGACAGGCTCACTGAATGGAAGTGCAAAGGTGCTACGTCCGTGTACAGGGACAACTGGCAAGTCCACCCACACCAAAGAATTTCATCAAAAAGCTGGATCGGTTGCACTTGGTTTTACCCTTCACGCCAGATTGAAGCAGAGAAGGGGAAGATGTTCGCATGCCAAGCCAACATTTCCAAAGCTGAGCATTCGTGCCAAAGGTTTGACAAGAGGAGTGATTACTTCATTGCATCCGTTGGAAATGACTTTCCAGACAGCACAGCTGAACTGTTGCAAGCAACAGCAGGCGTTTCGGAAGTTAAGCCTCCAAAGGAAAGGAAATCCCGCGCAGAAAAATTTCACACAATGTTTGAATTCTGCTGCAGTGAAGATTCCATGCTAGGACAGGTAAACCTCGAGCGGGGAATAAATCATGTCAGACTCACAAAGAAGTCGTCAAACATGGCGGACAATCAAGAAGTGAATGATTTACTGAAAGTCATGAAACTTTTTCCTGGAGCTGATTTGTGGGGCTCAATTCCTTGTGACCCGTGGTGTTCATGGCAATATGTCAACTGTGCAAAGCACGGAGAACCCTACAGACGCAAGTTAGCTTTGATTCAAAAGAAGTCCAGAAAGATTCTCAGGAATTTCATTCGATGTGCCGAGCAAATCCTGGCTCAAGGGGGCCATGTGGCCTTCGAATGGCCGCGTGGTAGTCGTGGTTGGGCATTACCAGAATTGGTGAAGTTCATCAGAAAACACAACCTCTTTGTAGCTGAACCAGATGGGTGTGCGCTTGACATGAAGGATGATCAAGGTGTTCCTCATTTGAAGCATTGGCGCGTAGTGACAAGTTCCTATAGATTGGCTCGAAATCTGGATGCACACAAATGTGAACATCCAAAAGGGTTCCAGCACTCGAGGTTGGAAGGCGCAAAGACTCCAAAGTCAGCCTTTTACTCCGAGAAGATGTGTAGGTGCATCAGCAACTCATTGTATGTTCAGGAAGTGCCATTGATGCCAACTATGCCAGCTGAAACTCCTCAGTGCCATCAACCAAATGATGTACCTTTGGAAGAGGTCTATGCAGGGATTCATAAGCTATTGGACCGCAAAGATTGGCACAAGCATGAAGGCGCAACTGAAGCTATTCAAAAGGAGTTAGATGGAATCCTAGCCAACGGAACCTGGTCTTACGATGAAGTAATACCAAGAGATGAACTGGTCAAAAGGCAAAAGCCGTTTCACATAGGAAGAATCATGACAATCCTCAGTATTAAACACTTCGAATCCCCAGAGCTTCGAAAATTGAAAGCCAGAATTGTGTTTCGTGGTGACAACATCCGAGACAATGATGGGAATTTAGCCGTACTTTTAGATTCCAAAGTGTGTCCATCCGGAATGAGCTCTATAAACGCAAACCTTGCATTTGGAGCACTAGTTGGGAACAAGACCACCCAATCGGATGTAGTGCGTGCATATTTGCAGTCATACCTCGGAACTAAGGTGGAGACATGGGTAGAACTAGCTCCTGAGTTAGTTCCTGCTGAGTACCAGCACATCAAAAGACCATGCGTCCGGCTTTGGCGAAGTTTGTACGGCCACCCCGAAAGTGGATTCCACTGGAACGAGAGGTTCAAGGCTGTAATGTCTCAGCTTGGTGCAGTACCGTTGCCAAGTTTTCCATCAAACTACTGGTTACCAAGTTTCGGACTGATGTTGAGCTTGTATGTAGACGACATTGTAGTATCAGGACCAGCAGAAAGACATGAACCTTTCTGGAACGCACTGCAAGAGCACTTGGAATTGGATCCTCCTACGGATGTCTCTAGAGTGTTGGGCAGGGGCCATGAAATTTCTAGAAAGGATAATGTAACAACTTGTTCGTTTGAAATGGTTGAGTTTGTTGAGAATGCATGTCAAATGTATGAGGAATTGACGGGATGGAAGTTGAAACCGGCTGCATCTCCGTATCTACCAGAAGGAAGTCTAACTGATTTGGATTGGGCAGAACGTGGTCAGTTGAGTCAGCAAGCCTCAAGGATCTTAATGAAGATTTTATGGGCGGCGCGCTTAGCGCGACCTGACCTCATGAAAGGTATAGCAGACTTGACACGTAGACTGACTGTCTGGGCAAAAGCAGACGACCGACGCCTGCACAGACTGATGTGTTATGTCCATGGTTCAAAGAATTTCAGACTTCAAGGCAAGATCGCAGATCCTCCAGACAAGCTTTTCCTCACAACCTACACTGATGCTGATCATTGTTCGTCACAAGAAGACACCAAGTCTTCGAGCGGTTTCATCATGGCTCTGGAAGGACCAAATTCATTTTGGCCATTGTCATGGTCCAGCAAAAAGCAGTCGTCGACTGCAAGGTCGACAACGGAAGCAGAAATGGTCTCACTAGGTTCAGGTTTGTTTTCAGAAGCCATACCGATGCAAAAGTTCCTTGAATGCATGCTGCAAAGAGAAGTTGATCTCGTGGTATTCCAAGATAACTCTGCTGTAATTCAAATTGTGGATTCAGGATATTCCCCAAAGTTACGGCACCTTAAGAAAGTTTTCAAGATAAACGTTGGATCCATTCACGAGTGGTTCAAGGACAACTCAACTTCCAGGTTGCTGTATATCAAGACTGCATTGCAAAGAGCTGATCCATTCACAAAGCCCCTCCCTGTGGCGAAATGGCTGGAAGCACTTGAACAGATGAATGTGTCAGTGGTACCGCTGTGATTTCTTCCAAGAGCACCCACACTTCCATGCTGTTGGCAAGCCACTGTGTGAGAAGGGGGAGAAGAAGAAATTCGGATAAAAAAAACACTAACCATAGCGGTCCCAAAACGGATGCTCAAAATCCGGCGTGTTGCCTTGGGCACCGTCGGCTACAAACACCAAATGTGTCACAAACCAACCGAATGTGCCTTTACAATCATAAGCACAGAGCATGTTCAATCCAGAGTTGGGTCAGCATGAAACTATGCTGTAACTTGACTTTGGCTCAAGATCGGAAAATCCTGCTTGCACCGCTGTGTCGCTGCTGGGTTGGTTGAGCCACTAAAACGTTATATATCATGTATATATATGGATATATCTCATATCATATCATATAGGTCTAAAAACATTCCAGTTTTTGGTATATGAATCTCCCATCAAAATTTCTGGGCAGTCACAATTTTAGGCCCCTGGGACCACGGTAAAAGTGGGTCCTTTTTAGTATTACTAATGCCACATTTATTAAATTTATCGATTTTAAGATATTTTTCAGATTTGGTATGTTCTTTTTTTCCATAAGATAGAAATAGTGATATGGCTTAGTATGGTCGTAGAATCCCCCAAGGAATCATCAACCAACCGTTTTCTTTTAGAACACGACTGGTGACGTCGCCAGGCCAGCAGCTTCCGTGCGGACGAGGCCTCCTTGCGCTTCGGCATGGGCGATGCCTTCGCGTCGGGCAGGCGGAATGTCGAGGGATGGATCCGAGGGAAATCTTTTTCGGAAGGAATGGTCTGACTAACTTAGTTTAATAGTAACTTCAATAGGGACTTTATAGTACTTAACTTAGTTTACTAATTTAGTAACTTTATAGTAGCTAACTCAGTAAGATTTAGTAACTACAGATTCAACAAACCTAATGAAAACTATATAACTATAGTTTACTGTGGATGTTTGCGAAATCCAGCACCAAAAGGATGGTTGAAACCCTGTCAACAATGGGATTTTTACCGCCTATCAACTGGTGTAGGATTTCTTCCATCCACAGTAGGAATGGGGGTAATGGGATCATTGTGACAATCGTAATGGATCGGATCATTTCCTGATGTAAGCTACTAAGCACCAGTAAGTTGTTATATATATATATATATATATTTACATATATATATATATACATTATGTATGTAGTCATCCTGGAGTAGATTGATAGAATACGGAAATTTCAACCAATCCCCGCTAAAATGGGAAGGATATTGAAATTTCCATATTCTATCTACTCCAGGATGACCATGCATGCATATATATATACATATTATATATATATATATGTATATATATTATATATATATATATGTATTATATATATATGTATATATATGTGTATATATATATGTATATATATATGTATATATATGTATATATATGTATATATATGTATATATATGTATATATATGTATATATACATATGTATATATATATATACATATGTATATATATATATATACATATATATATAACGCTGTCAAGAATTGGGGTGTAATGATATGGTCAACCAACCATTTAAAGGGATAACTCTTATGGAATATGTAGCCAATAATATAATATGAGTTAATCTGAACATGATGGATATAAGTGAAAGAACCATGGTTCAACTAGCAAACATGGATGGGACACATGAACTTTGAGGTGCCCTTGGTGGAAACCCAAAGATCGGTGGCTTTGGAGACGCCAATTTTCAATGGAGATATGTGCTGATAGACAGTTCTGTGCATCCCCTGGCAAGGCATGATGGGGTGAAAGATCAGCAGAGGGCCAACGCCTATCAACGTCTCCAGTACGTTTGCGGAGCTCTGGTGCCTTGCTAATCGTTATGGATTGGTGTCCAGCTTTCCATTTCAGGTGGCCATTCTGTTCACCATCGGCGAGTGGTGATTTTCCTATATTAATAGGTGACTCCAGCCTTAAGCCACCATTCTTCAAGTTGATTGCAGCAACCATCATCGAAGTTCCGATGACATTTTTTCCTCCAAGCCAAATCCCAGTCGCCGACTCAGGCGGTGTTGAAGCGCTTGAAGGGAGCCTTTCCGCTCCACTTCCCATCGCAGCAGCTTTCGGAGATGGATGGAGAGACCTGCTACGAACTGCTGCTAGACATGGTGGGGGTGGATTTCCATCACAACATGTGGTGCTGCAAGGAGTTATAGGGATCCCACACAAATTCTGAAAACATCGTCTTTTTGAAAGCTGTAATTTAAAAATATTCAGATTACATGAATGATGAGGATGTTTACCTTTATTATCATTCCCTGCGGGTTCAACCCTGGCACGTCAGAGTTCAGGTCTATGGCATGCCGCTGTACTTGCGTGTAATTCATTTGAGTAACGCAAGCTCTGTGGCAAGTGTAAATGTTCACACTATAGAGAAACATGAGAAAACAATGATGAAATTTGGAGAAACAATCCCGAAAAACATATGGACGGATAATTAGACGGTTCAATTCTGTATCTACCTTCTGGCAAGCAAACATGGCAATGGAGGATCGCCATTTTTATTGTCTTCCAATGGGCGGATACTCCCATTGCCAACTTAATTAGATAGCAAGAGGGTGCCTATCTCAAGATATCAAGTCAACACCCAGAAACCTCGGCTGCATATCGGATTTGTTCATTCTTGGGGCCCCCCAAATGGGGGAAACATCGGTGGACTAGGTTGGTGGATGCCGCAAAGCTGTCTCTGCGGCCATCGCTGTGGAACCTGTGGGCATTTGTGGACGTCCTCTATTGGCAGTTGAAGGAGGCACCTGTTTTGAAGCTTGAACTGCTGCAAGCTTCAGGAGATGAGAATTGTGATGATTCAGAAGGATGGAGAAGCAACTTTTGGATTTCTACAAGCTGTAATACGCCGGAAGATTTTGTCAACTGCTGGCTCCAGTAAACACCACTGCGAGCAAGTGGATTGACTTGGTTTCCACTTACAATGCTAGATGTCTGGACGATTGACAATGAACTTGTTGACGCTTTGTTCATACCTTTGGCCGCCTCAGTGGTGGGGGAAAGGCTCAAAATGACTCAACCCCCCAAAGTGAAATACACTGACCAGTCGTCATATTTCAGTGGCCAGATTTCTTCACCATGGGCAGGAGTCTGTAGAGCCATGGTGGCTCAAGTCGTAGCGGGCCAAATGAGCCAAAGAGCTCAAAAGATGTGATGTCTACCATGTTTGCTGGATATATAGCTCCCTCCCAAGAAGAGGCCCTGATGGTTCTTCAGGTGCTGTGCTTGACTGGTGAGGGATTGACTTTCAAGATTCCTGGTTCTACCCTTGGCCGGGATGTTCACAAGATCGTTTCAGAGCAGCTTCCATGCAAACCGGGTGCCAGGCTTTCCATGCATCTGGGGTCTACAAGACTGATGCTCCACGTTCCCATTCAAGATCAATGCACAGGCCCTGCAACGTTGTCCTGTACTTACGTGCCAACCAATTTGTATCCCAGACTGTATTGAGTGGGCGATTTTTATTCCACCAAGTTGGCTAAAATCCACCAATTGTCTGGGGCGTCTAATGGGACCTGTTTTTTTTTGAACGAAGCGCTCGGAACATCGGGACATTGAAACTTCAAATCCAAGGTATGCAGTCTCCTGTTTCTTGCAGGAGGAGGAAAATCCTGAGGACCAATTTGCCATGGATGGCGTCACCGAGCTCCACGGCGCACCGTTTGGGGAATATTTGCGCCACCTGCCAAGAACACTTCGAAGGATCGATTTCCATGATCGATTTAGTCAAAGCCTGGACAGGGTAACCTTGCCGCAGAGTCTGGAACACATGATCTTTGGCGCCAAGTTCAACCAAAGCCTGGAACGAGTATCCTTGCCAAATGGTCTTAGAACCTTAATATTCGGTGCTCAATTCAATCAGAACCTGGCGGATGTGGCCTTGCCAGACACTCTGGAGACCTTAGAGTTTGGAGCAGACTTCGACCAAAGCCTGGATCGTGTGACCTTGCCAAGCAATCTCAGAACCTTGACTTTTGGTCGTGAATTCAATCGAAACCTGGACCGTGTGAGGTTGCCAAACACTCTGGAAAGCTTGACATTTGGTCTTGGGTACAATCAAACTCTGCAAGGCGTGAATTTGCCCACTAGTCTGCACAAATTGTGCTTTGGTGCTTTCTTCAACCAAAGTCTGGAGCATGTGAACTTACCATGCAGTTTGCAAAGCTTGATTTTCGGTGTTGGGTTCAACCAGTGCTTGGACCACGTGTCCTTACCCAGCAATCTTCAAAAATTGGTGTGCGGTGCCTGGTTTAACCAGAGCCTCGAGCATGTGACCTTGCCCGACAGCCTTCAAGACTTGGCTCTTGGTGAGAAGTTCAACCAGAGCTTGGAGGGCGTCGTCCTGCCAAGCAGTCTTCAAACCTTGACACTGGGCGGGGAGTTTGACCAAAGCCTGGAACATGTTGTTTTTCCAAGCAGCATCAAAGCGTTGACCCTTGGCAACAACCATGGGCTGGACAAAATTTCTTGGCCAGCAAGCCTTGAGAGTCTGACTCTTGGTTGCAGGTTCAATGAGGAGATTCCAAGATCTTTGAGTCTTCCAGATGGTCTTCAACGCCTTTCCATTGGCCGGGAGTTCAACCAGGGCCTGCAAGATCGGATCTTCCCGAACAGCATCAAAAAGATGAGTCTGAGTGAACAATTCAACCAGCCGCTTCAAGGGGTGACCTTACCACGTAGCCTTGAAACTTTGTCGTTTGGTCTGCTGTTCAATCAGCGCCTGCAAGACATAAACTGGCCCAGCCTCAAATCGTTGACGTTTGGCCGCGATTTTAATCATAGCCTGGAGAATGTGGATTTGCCGAGTTGTCTTCAAAGCTTGACATTTGGTGATTACTTCAACCAACCATTGGATCGCACAACTTTGCCAAGAAGCCTTCAGAACTTGACTTTCGGTAGCCGCTTCAACCAAAGCCTGGCGGATGTGACCTTGCCAGACACTCTGGACACCTTGGAGTTTGGCACAGACTTCGACCAAAGCCTGGATCGTGTGACCTTGCCAAGCAATCTCAGAACCTTGACTTTTGGTCGTGAATTCAATCGAAACCTGGACCGTGTGAGGTTGCCAGACACTCTGGAAAGCTTGATATTTGGTCTTGCATTCAACCGACCCCTGCACACTGTGACTTTGCCCAGCAGTCTCCGAAAGCTGGGTTTCGGTCTGGGGTACAGAAAGAGCCTGGACCGTGTGAACTTCCCAAGCACTCTGGAAAGCTTGACCCTAGGTATTGAGTTCTTGCACAAGCTCCGACGCACACCTCTGCCCAGCGGCCTTCAAAGGTTGACATTTGGAAGCAGGTCGGGGCTGACAACACATTCTGGTGATGTTGGAGAGCTGTTAGTGATTTGCGTTGCTTAGCAATGAGCCTCGCACAGGAGGTACCCTCTCAAGATCAGCCGACAGAAACAAAAAGGTTTGGACTCGCTTTTAGCGCAATCAATGACGGCATACGTTTGAATGAGTTTGCATGTTTTTAATGCCGTGTACAATGATGGCTCAACAGCGGATTCTTATTTTATATAAATGATTTTTAAACATCAGAGACGGTGACTCAAAATATGATAAAATAATATGAGCGATATAAAAAATCTACGGTTGAAATGTTTTGAAAGACCTCTGACCCAGACCATCGCCTGGCAAAGTCTTTCTCACCGTGTCCCTGAACGTGTGTTCCCCACGGCTTTGTTTTTTTTCACTTTGGAGACCAAAAAGATGTGAAGCCCCAAAATTTGATGCCGATTTTCCCCAACTTCATGTGGAGACCACAACAATGAAGAACAATGGGAGATCGACCAAACCATCCAAAATGCTCCAGCAAATATGGTTCTGTGCGACTTATAACACCAAATGATTCGGACAAATCATCAACGAAATTAACAAGACACTGCTAATCATGGATCAAACACTGGTTCACATGAAAACCTCTCCATATCTTTTCACCCCTACTTCGATGTGCCGGACCCACTTCCGATTCGCAGGTCCATCATGCCGAGTCAGTTGCCAACCAGGCCTGCGTGCCCGAGGAGCTTCAGCATGAAATGGGTCATGTTTAGTAGAAATGAAACCATCCATTTGTTGACCCATCTTTCAGATCATGTCTTACAAGTGGGGAAGATGGATAAATGAATGGTAATTTTCATATGATTGTTGAACAACCATGGGATGGAGTTTTTTTTTCCACATTTTGAGACAAGATCAAACGATCGAAATGGGGTGACAGAAGGTGAACTGTACGGCCCTCTCGGCCCATGAGGAGGGTGTTCCGGAAGAGAAGCCGCTCTCAGAAGTGCAGCCGCAAGACTGCCCCATCTTCAAAGGCGTTTTATTTTTGGCGGAGTTGGGAAAGCCCTTTTTGGGGCTTGGAGATGAACCAGATGAAACAACTCAACGTGAAACATGATGTGTTGAGGCACCACAAAGTGACAATAGTCCTTCCGCTTAAGCCTCTTGGCCCCGGTTTATACTTCTGACATGCAATCAGATTCCCAGCATTCCGCAAAGAACGATCATTCATCACTCTTCAAAGATGCTTCCATTTTTGCTTGAATCGCCAGTAAAATCCACATTTTTCATGGTTCAATCAGTTAAATCCCAACTTTTTTGATGGTTGAATGATTGAATGACCATTGATCCCCATCAAAATGCAGGTGAACTCATAGCGTTTATCCTCCGCACCGCGCGCGACTTCGCGACGCGGCAGACCAAGAACAACGAGGCGCCGCTGTGAAAAAAACGGCCATGCTACGGCTGGTTGCGAAATCCTGCAGCAGTTGGGAACTGAGGAACCAATGGGTATCCATTAGGCAACTATGAAACACTGTAAATCATGGGATTATCATGGGTTTTGGCCCATCAACTGGTGCAGGATTCTCAACCATCCACAGTTGACGGCTGGAAGTACCAGTTGTACACCAACAATATGGTAATGACGGGTAGTTCACCTGCAAAGCTGGGGTTGTTGCGCAAACACAGGTTGACAAAAAGAGCAAACAGTGGTAAATCAGCGGCAAAGGGTTTGGGAAAAGGGATTCAATATAATTTGACCAATGATCTAAGCAATATTATGACGTATATATATATATTACATACATATTATAGATAATATTATATTTGTCATGATTATCAGTCGTTGTCTGACCTTGATTGATGGTTGCAAAACTTGTGGTGCCACAGGACAGGTGAATGTTGGGACTTGGAAGAAGTGAGATCCACGCCGGCAGGGACATATCATGTGGGGGCCAATGCAATGCATATGGAGGTTTTCTAGAGTAGGGGCACCCCCAAAGCCATTTCTAGATTGGTTTTGGATATCGGATATTTTTTCATGAAATAAACCATCCAGCTATTGGGGTGTTGTCATGACTATGGAAAAAACCCTATATGAAGCCATCCAGGTTGGATGGATGTCCATGACCCCCAGATGAACGACGTGCCCGTAGCGAGGTGGATCCGACTTCCGTGGTGGCAGCGGATCTGCTAAACTTTCACCAGGAGACCGTTGGGAATGCGCCGGATCTAGTTGGTCTATATTGGTATTGTAATGATATTGTATTGTTATATACCAATACCATTCAATACCAATGATTATGACAAATAAAACAATACCAATATAGACGCATACTATACAGTATACCATCATAGCAATATTGTATTATTGTCTATATTTATTCGTTATATAAGGGCATATAATTTGTTCTGAAGCTTCCGCCAGTCAGGCCACGCGAACACAAAGGGCTGGGCTTATTGAGCTTATAACCTTTGGGGGTACCAGTGGGGTGGGTGCCCCATGACTTTTGGAGGCGAAACTCTCCGAAACTGCCAAATTGCATGTTGCATTGATTCATCTACTGTACCCCTTTTGACTTGTAATCTCAACTCTTATTTTGGCTAAATATTTGGCTATTTTTCCATTCTTGATTCATTCATGATTGCTGACATGTCACCACTCCCTTATTCCTTGTCATTTATAAATCTGCACACCCATTCTCGTTCCTTTGAACTTCAATCCGCCATGTTCACTGGTCACATCCCACAATTTGTTTGGAGATTCCCAAAAAAACATGCTATATATTATAGCCGCTGTAGAAATCTTACTGTCGCCAGTTTGGGGTTTCCCAAAAAAGGGGGAACCATCATTTATCAACACCATTCCCTTATTATCATAGTTATAGCCATCTTATGGAGGTTATAAATCCCATTTAGTTTGATGATTTTCCCATGAAAACCTCCATGTATAATGGATTTTCCCCATGATTTCCCCCAGTTGGGGCCCCTTTCCAATCCTTTCCCATGGCTTTTGGACACCTCGAACAGCGCCCTTCTCGAGGATCGTTTTTGCGGACGCTGGCGGCTGCAGCCCTTCTCCAGTGATGGCCATCCAGTCTTTGCGCGCTACGACTGCTCGGAGAAAGGCGCGCTTGGTCGGAGATGGGAAACCGCTAAAGACCAAATCAACAGTTGGGCTGGAACCTCTAAAAGTGGTGACAAGAGTCAAATACTAGGAGGAATCAAAAATTCAAAGACTGGGGCCGGCAGATTTTTGGCTGGTTTCTGGTGTGAACAATCGTCCTATGTCGGTTGCTTCTTGCAGGGAGTGGACAGTTCTTCCTGTACTACCGCGCTGCTCAGAAGTTCCTTGGCATTGCAGAAAGCAGTCAGATAAGCAGCTAGCCTGGCTCGGAGAATTCCCACCCAAACTCAATTCATCTCAATTTCCTATGTCCAAAATAGTCTTTTGGGTTCCCAAACCAGACCTAGTTGATAAGATAATGGTCATACAGATTTCCTTCAAAGAAAACCATGGCCAATACCAGCGAACACCAATTTTGGGATACCAGGGTGAGCTGACCTCCCAAGAATATCGGCTATCTAAATCTAAATCAGAGTCTCAAAATCAAATCAGTCTACATAGATCCGCGGAGATAGGATGATTTAGATGTGTTTGGAAATCAATAGATGCTTGGAATTGTCTATTTAGATCATTCTAGATCTATATATCTGGGATTTATGGAAGATATGTTTGGAAATTTTAATCCAGACCCAAGCCGAGGATGTGGACCATTGACGCAGAGGTGGACAAAGTGGCCCCAGCTTTCGCGTGCGCCGTATCCTTTCCTCCTGGGGTATTTAAGCTTCCAACATTAGGGATTTCACATTCAATACTGTGCATTGTCCTCAAAAATGGGTTGTTGTTCCCAGTTTATTTTAACGTAAATGATGAGACGCTATTGGTTTTGCGGGTATAGCCGGTATAGCACATTCTTGGACAGAAGTTTCAAAGTGAGAAAATTGCATTTTTTTGAAGGGATGTGAAATAGTCAAACTTGGTACACCGGTAGTGACCAAATACCTGGGATGATCCCATAAATGAATTGGGAGGTACATATCGCAACAACCAACTATTTTGATGTGGGAACCAGGGTATCAGGTTTGGGGTACCCCACCCCAAAAACCTGATAGTTCGAGACTACAAGTAAAAACACATTGTGGTCTTTCGGGGGTTAGCAAAAAATAACCAAGAGCAATCTGCAGCATGGTATCCAGCCAATCCCTTCCAGGAATTCACACAGGACGCCATTCATGACATTTATATCGGAAGATTCTTGGTGCAGTTCACCACCAAGTACCTGGTGATTTTACATATGAAAATCTGAATTATATATTTTCATAATGTTGTGGAACTGTCCCCAATGCCTAAGGGACTCAAAATAAACTAACGTTATATTCCAATTATGGAATAAATGCTACTTGGGATAATGATAGTTCCATTGTGACAAAAATTATCCTCCAAAAACGAGCGGAGGTACACACGAAACTCCAAATACAAACAAGGCTGGTGGAGAATGGCTTCTTGGGCCCCTTCGCTGCAGTGGTCGCCAGGGGCATTGCAGGTGGTTCCATGATCTCGTTTCATGGTGGCCTTGCCAGCTGCCTTTAGGTTGTGAACAAGCAGATGGTTGTGGTGCCCGTGGAAAATGTTGCTGGGCAGCAGATGTTTTCCACATGTTTGTCAGAGCGTGAAAAAACGATGCGTGCTGCTGGTATTGGGATTCCCAAGATTCCCAAATCAAGTACCCCAAAAAATCCCATCATCATTTTCCAAACATAACAATGATGATACACCATTATCAAATCATTATCATCATTTTCCAAATCAACCACAATAAACCATGATCAACATTTTCCCATGTTACATTTTAGGTTTTTAGCTACAACCTACCTAGAAATCACCGCAGAAATCCACGAGTCTCTGGTGTCAACACTGCCAAGGCCTTGGGCTTTTCGGGACAGGCAGTTCAGGTGAGGGGCGTGGATGAACAGCTCACGGGATCTCCTGAGGCCCGAGGTAAAATGCCAGGGGCGCTTTAAGGGTGGCCCTTTTGGAAGGGGAAGCTGGGAGAGAAATTCACTTTTTTTCCCGATGTTAAAAGGTTTCAATTGAACCGGAATTTTCCATGATTTTCCAGTGGTAATGTTCAATTTTCAAATATTTTCTATTTTGGTATTTGGAATGATGATATGATGATCCTTTTCAGGAAAGTTGAAACCAGCCAGATTTGATTACCAGCCAGTTTCTGAGCGTTTTTGTAAACCCAAAATAGAATAGTTGGACACCCTGAAACTCTGAGGTAAAAATCATTGACACATTTTACATATCCTGCAGACACACTCTCCGTTTTTTTATTGTTCTTGTGTGACCGAGACGATAATCGACCCAGCAATGATGGGGCCTGATGCGGCCAGGAATATTTGGTGGCACTGAACGGCATCTACTTGCGGCAACCCAGAGAAGACAATGTGAGTCTTGGCGTTGGGTTGAACGATTAGGATCCAAAGCTGAGAAATGGCATAGTTAGAATATGTTATATAGAATGATAATTTTGGGAACCATCGATTTTGGCTGTGACTTGACACTGCTAGACACCTTTGCCATGCCTTTGGAGTTGTAATGGTTTCGTCGTTTTCTTTAGGGATGGAAGGAAGGCTGGTATGTCAGAAGTGGTGCTGTGAATGGATGTTGACTGTGAAACTGCGCACCTGGTGAGCCATTGGGATTCACGGATTGTGACATCAATTTTTACTCTTTGACATTCCGGGTGACGAAAGAAAGGGAACACTCCAAGCCAAAAAGGTCTCACTTTCTACGATGGGCGTCCTTAAGCCATAGATGTCCAATTTCCTGCTAGTTGGGTGATTTGTTTGCAGGCACAACGCCCGTGTGTCACAACCGTTCTAACCAGATGATACGCTGTATGGTATACTAAACCAGCCCTAAACTGTTCTTCCCATAGTTTTTATCACTAATCCTCATTCTTACGGGTGATATCTCCACATTATTCCCATCTCAGAAAGACACTCTTGCCTGAAGTCCTGTCAGGAACGGACAGGCACATTACGTCTTGGCTTCTTGGCTGCAGCCGTGCAGCTCGTTCTGGGGAAGGTGCCATAGGCAGCCGCTTGTCCGAGGAAAAACCGCGGCGGCACCTCTTCTTCGATACAGGCAGGGGACGACACGCTGTTTGTTGAAAACCTTGGAATCAACCGTAGCAGCTGTGATAACCAAACCATTCACATCCATTCACTGGTTGATTATTTGATTGGTCGTCATGAATTGATGCAGATTGATTCGTGATTTTGATTGTTTTGGCTTTGACTGGACCGAAAACAATGGCTGAGGTATGGATTGCTGGTGCATCGCTCATATTTGCCATTCGGATGAGGGTGTCTATGCGAAATCCTGCAACAAGACACTGCAATCGGCCTACATGACCATGGGTCAAGACCAGAAGGCATCCGACTGGGAGGGGAATACTCTTGGAGCATCCCGGGCTCTACCCTGCTGGGACTGGTTCAACATATTCTTCCCTGACGGCAGATCATTTGTCAAGGAACATGGTGGTTATTGGTGGTTGGTTTCGTAAGCCCCAGCTCGCCCCAGCCTTTGGTTTCAAACCTGGGATGTTGATTTGATTTGATTTGATTGGGTTTCACATTGTTCTGATGTTTGGCTCAACCAAAAACCAGATTGCGAAAACTATCTATATATCTTAAACACCCACCATTCTAGGTGGGTTACTATCTCCATCTTGTGGGACAATTTTCCATTTCTCGGGGATGAATATCAACAAAGCTGTAAATTCTCAGGACGCAACTTGTTATTTTTGTCATCAAATACCAGTGGTCTCCTGTGCATTTTCCCTTCAGCTCAACATCAATGGGAGGATTGGTTTGGTTGGTTGATATGGACTGCCAATTTGCCCTGAAAAATGGTATGACCACCTTCAATGCCATATTTGCTTGATGATTTAGTGACCCCACTGGGGTTAGTCAAAATTATTCACCCCAGAAAATGGACAGTTTGATGAAAGGACCAATTTTGCGGGTCGATTAGTACCCCATTGTTGCTCATTTGTTTGATTGGTCCTTGAAATTCTCACCAAGCAAAGAAAAACCAGAGATGTTTTTATAAACTCACAGTCTGTCCCCGATGTACATCCTGTTATATATACAGGAATATATGTATATATATAAATATATAATAATAATAATGATAATAATAATAAGAATAATACTAAGAATAATAACAACAATAATACATAATAATACATAATAATAATAGTAATGATAATAATAACAATAAGAATAATAATGATAATAATCATAATAATCATAATAATAATAATCATAATAATCATAATAATCATAATAATCATAATGATCATAATAATCATAATACTAATAATAATGATAATAATGATAATAGTAATTGTATATATATATATGTATGTATACCAATATTGTAAATATCCCATATTCTCCCTATATTGTAGTATGCCCGCAATTGTAGCCCCACTGTGGTTGGTTGCAGTATATCAAACTTATGTCCAGCCATTGAAAGTCATCTCATTAGACTAGTTGGTTGAACACGGTTTCCCATTTATGTGGGTTCGTTCATACTTCCCAGGTGGTATAAGTCATTACAATAACCAATTAACAACGGTTTTTTTGATGGCTAATTGGTATTGTCACCATTATAATGGCTATAATGGGTAATGGGACTGTTGAAAATGGAAAATGAGAGATATAAATGGCATTGTATATAAATGGTATACAATATATATATATACAAATATAGAGTATGAGCAGTATACTATAGTATACCCATTCAAGCATTACTGAACCATTATGTACCCATTATTGAACCATTACTTCAGGATTACACCCATTATATTCCATAATTGATATTTCATTTTTATTCCATTAATCGTCCTTTATGACCCTCTGGTAATTGAACGTAGCTAATACCCCATTTCTAGTTGATTTATCGATTCAAAATTGTTATTTTCTAGAGCAAACTGTTAGTTTGCCAGGGTATACCATAGATATACCAAGGATACATAGATATAGTACACCCTCAGGTAAACTAACATAGCTATATCTATTTTGATATATATACCAGAGGGTTAGATATACAATAGATATCCCGTTGATATCCCCATTTGATTCTCCCAACACGCCGAAGTAAACGGCAGGTTCCCGAGGCCACGGTGAACTTCATCACAGCACGGGAGGAGGCAATGGCTGCGACGACCACTGCAGCGAGGTGCCTTGCTGAAACCACAGAAATGTTGGGTAGTGAATTTCAGTTGCTTATTTTAAGATATTTTAAGTACTGGGAAATGTTCATGGGTAGTGTGATATAACATGATACTTTATGTGATAGAACAATATAGAACATGTGTATTGACAGCATTCTATAAACCAATAAGCATGGGTGTTTAGCAAAATGGAGATTTCGTTGCCATTTTCCTGGCGATGGGGATTGCACCATCCAAGTGATTTGTTTTCATGAGGATAAAGAACTATGCAGGGGATGTAGCTGGGGATGGCTGTGCAACTGTGCTACAACATGCTGGAGTTGATTTTAGGACCGATTTAGAGGGGCGGGAGGGGCCCTTCATTGTGGGACCGCATGGGTTGGGTCGTTAGGACTTCCTGGGCTTCGGCTGGAAGCGCGCTTAAATATTGTGAAACTAGCCGCAGCGCTCTCCAAAAATGAGCCTGGGATGTCCCGGCTGTACAAACCAACTCAGTTTCACAAGCGTTGGGACTGGGGCACACAACCTGTCGATCGATTTTTGGTGTATTCCAATTTTGACCCAGGGCTGCAGATTGCCAGGCCAGATCAAGAGGAGGGAGACTTCCCCCTACTGCGATGGGAGGATAGCAGCCGGGTACCCAGATCAGCTCAAATTCGACAAAGTGTCTTCAGGGCGATGTCTTTTCCCCAAGCCGATACAGACCACGTATGTCTATGGTAAATATACTGTACTTCTGAATGGACGATGATTGGGGCAACTGTAGGCACATCTTGATTTGGGCACTGCTTGTTTGATACGTTGGACGGAAATAGCATCCATTTTGGATAGCTGACGGGTACATGATTGTAAGTAAATGGTGCCAAGCGAGCCTTTAGACATCACGTTTCCAGCCTAAGGAAGGGAATGAATGCAAGATTTAATTAAGATCAAATTGTGTTTCAATGCTTCATGATCTGTTTGCGTTTCCAGGTCAATGGTGCACGGCTCAACTCGAGAATTAATTCTCTACCTTTGAAGCCTAGAACAATATCTTTTGAGGGAATTCAATCTTGAGTTAATTCTGTTCATATTGGCTCTGATACTTCCTGCTCTTTCTTCCCTCTTCTTCTCTACTCTGCTTGTATTTATTCTTCCCTCGTCTTTTCAACTCTTTTTTTTCTCCTTTACCTTCTCCATCCTTCTGATTCTTTCCCCTTCTCTTCTCTACTCTTTTCATGTAGTCTCTTTAAGTGCACTTGCCCGAAGTTTAACTGTAATAGTTGATATAGGATCTCTTTTGAGGGAATTAAATCTTGAGTTAATTCTGTTCATATTGGCTCTGATACTTCCTGCTCTTTCTTCCGTCTTCTTCTCTACTCTGCTTGTATTTATTCTTCCCTCTTCTTTTCAACTCTTTTTTTCTCCTTTACCTTCTCCATCCTTCTGATTCTTTCCCTTTCTCTTCTCTACTCTTTTCATGTAGTCTCTTTAAGTGCACTTGCCCGAAGTTTAACTGTAATAGTTGATATAGGATCTCTTTTGAGGGAATTAAATCTTGAGTTAATTCTGTTCATATTGGCTCTGATACTTCCTGCTCTTTCTTCCCTTTTTCTCTACTCTGCTTGTATTTATTCTTCCCTCTTCTTTTCAACTCTTTTTTTCTCCTTTACCTTCTCCATCCTTCTGATTCTTTCCCTTTCTCTTCTCTACTCTTTTCATGTAGTCTCTTTAAGTGCACTTGCCCGAAGTTTAACTGTAATAGTTGATATAGGATCTCTTTTGAGGGAATTAAATCTTGAGTTAGTTCTGTTCTTATTGACTCTGATACCTCATGCTCTTTCTTCCCTCTTCTTGCCTACTCTGCTTGTATATATTCGTCCCTTCTCTTTTCAACTCTCTTGTTTCTCCCTTTACCTTCTCCATCCTTCTGATTCTCTCCCTTTCTCTTCTCTACTATTTTCATGCAGTCTCTTTAAGTGCAATTGCCCGAAGTTTAACTGTAATAGTTGATATAGGATCTCTTGAGAAGGACATTAAATTTTGAGTTAATTCTGTTCATATTGGCTCTGATACCTCCTGCTCTTTCAGTTGGTATAGGACCTCTTGAGAAGGAATTAAATCTTGAGTTAATTCTGTTCAAATTGTCTCTGATACCCTTTTCTCTTTCTTCCCTCTTCTTCCCTACTCTGCTTGTATTTATTTTTCCCTCTTCTTTTCAACTCTTTTGTTTCTCCTCTACCTTCTCCATCCTTCTGATTCTTTCCCTTTCTCTTCTCTACTCTTTTCATGTAGTCTCTTTAAGTGCAATTGCCCGAAGTTTAACTGTAATAGTTGATATAGGATCTCTTGACAAGGAATTAAATCTTGAGTTATTTCTGTTCTTATTGACTCTGATACCTCCTGCTCTTTCAGTTGGTATAGGATCTCTTGAGAAGGAGTTAAATCTTGAGTTAATTCTGTTCAAATTGTCTCTGATACCTTCTGCTCTTTCTTCCCTCTTCTTCCCTAATGTTGTCTAGCCAATAGTGATATCTTGTCAATAGTAGAAGCATTTTTCCGCAACTCCATTTTTTCTCCAATACTAAAAGTCAATTAGCTCCAGTTACTTTTAGTATTGCCAAAAGAGTCATGTTCAGACCTTGTCCAGAGGGCATGGCCAATAGTGGACCCAACATGGCAATAGTGGAAACTGTTTTCCCAACTCCAATTTTTTTCTCCAATACTAAAAGTCAATTAGCTCCATTTACTTTTAGTATTGCCAAAAGAGTCAAGTAAAGCAAATCCTTTTCAAAGCAGCCTTCACTTTTGATTGGCAAAAGCTTAGATTCCAGAAATCTGATCCAATTACCAAACAGCTGATTTCCTTATAAAACCCTTATTAAAAAAAGCAAGAAAACAGCACAATGGGTACCCCCTTTGCAAGCCCCAGAATAGCAATAACAAACCTGCACCAGGCATGGCAATAGTGGAAACTTTTTTCCGCAACTCCAATTTTGTTGTCCTCCTTCTCCTTCTCCTTCTCCTTCTTCTCCTTTCCCACTCTTCGCCAATCTCTCAGAAACCCAACCAAATCCATTCAGAATCTATCAGAAACCCAACAAAACCATGGAGAATCTATCAGATACATATCATGATCCCAGCTATAAAGTTCCAAAAAATTACTATTGGAATGCTGACCCCCCCAATTTTCTAAAAAAAATATATATTTAGGGGGGATTTACTATTAGGAAGCCTACATTACTCTGCTTGTATTTATTCTTCCCTCTTCTTTTCAACTCTTTTTTTCTCCTTTACCTTCTCCATCCTTCTGATTCTTTCCCTTTCTCTTCTCTACTCTTTTCATGTAGTCTCTTTAAGTGCACTTGCCCGAAGTTTAACTGTAATAGTTGATATAGGATCTCTTTTGAGGGAATTAAATCTTGAGTTAATTCTGTTCATATTGGCTCTGATACTTCCTGCTCTTTTTTCCCTCTTCTTATCTACTCTGCTTGTGTTTATTCGTCCCTCTTCTTTTCAACTTTTTTTTTCTCCTTTACCTTCTCCATCCTTCTGATTCTTTCCCTTTCTCTTCTCTACTCTTTTCATGTAGTCTCTTTAAGTGCACTTGCCCGAAGTTTAACTGTAATAGTTGATATAGGATCTCTTTTGAGGGAATTAAATCTTGAGTTAATTCTGTTCATATTGGCTCTGATACTTCCTGCTCTTTCTTCCCTCTTCTTCTCTACTCTGCTTGTATTTATTTTTCCGTCTTCCTTTCAACTCTTTTTTTCTCCTTTACCTTCTCCATCCTTCTGATTCTTTCCCTTTCTCTTCTCTACTCTTTTCATGTAGTCTCTTTAAGTGCACTTGCCCGAAGTTTAACTGTAATAGTTGATATAGGATCTCTTTTGAGGGAATTAAATCTTGAGTTAATTCTGTTCATATTGGCTCTGATACTTCCTGCTCTTTCTTCCCTCTTCTTATCTACTCTGCTTGTGTTTATTCTTCCCTCTTCTTTTCAACTTTTTTTTTCTCCTTTACCTTCTCCATCCTTCTGATTCTTTCCCTTTCTCTTCTCTACTCTTTTCCAGTAGTCTCTTTAAGTGCACTTGCCCGAAGTTTAACTGTAATAGTTGATATAGGATCTCTTGACAAGGAATTAAATCTTGAGTTAGTTCTGTTCTTATTGACTCTGATACCTCATGCTCTTTCTTCCCTCTTCTTGCCTACTCTGCTTGTATATATTCGTCCCTTCTCTTTTCAACTCTCTTGTTTCTCCCTTTACCTTCTCCATCCTTCTGATTCTCTCCCTTTCTCTTCTCTACTATTTTCATGCAGTCTCTTTAAGTGCAATTGCCCGAAGTTTAACTGTAATAGTTGATATAGGATCTCTTGAGAAGGACATTAAATTTTGAGTTAATTCTGTTCATATTGGCTCTGATACCTCCTGCTCTTTCAGTTGGTATAGGATCTCTTGAGAAGGAATTAAATCTTGAGTTAATTCTGTTCAAATTGTCTCTGATACCCTTTTCTCTTTCTTCCCTCTTCTTCTCTACTCTGCTTGTATTTATTCTTCCCTCTTCTTTTCAACTCTTTTTTTCTCCTTTACCTTCTCCATCCTTCTGATTCTTTCCCTTTCTCTTCTCTACTCTTTTCATGTAGTCTCTTTAAGTGCACTTGCCCGAAGTTTAACTGTAATAGTTGATATAGGATCTCTTTTGAGGGAATTAAATCTTGAGTTAATTATGTTCATATTGGCTCTGATACTTCCTGCTCTTTCTTCCCTCTTCTTATCTACTCTGCTTGTATTTATTCTTCCCTCTTCTTTTCAACTCTTTTTTTCTCCTTTACCTTCTCCATCCTTCTGATTCTTTCCCTTTCTCTTCTCTACTCTTTTCATGTAGTCTCTTTAAGTGCACTTGCCCGAAGTTTAACTGCAATAGTTGATATAGGATCTCTTTTGAGGGAATTAAATCTTGAGTTAATTATGTTCATATTGGCTCTGATACTTCCTGCTCTTTCTTCCCTCTTCTTATCTACTCTGCTTGTATTTATTCTTCCCTCTTCCTTTCAACTCTTTTTTTCTCCTTTACCTTCTCCATCCTTCTGATTCTTTCCCTTTCTCTTCTCTACTCTTTCCATGTAGTCTCTTTAAGTGCACTTGCCCGAAGTTTAACTGTAATAGTTGATATAGGGTCTCTTTTGAGGGAATTAAATCTTGAGTTACTTCTGTTCATATTGGCTCTGATACTTCCTGCTCTTTCTTCCCTCTTCTTCTCTACTCTGCTTGTATTTATTCTTCCCTCTTCTTTTCAACTTTTTTTTTCTCCTTTACCTTCTCCATCCTTCTGATTCTTTCCCTTTCTCTTCTCTACTCTTTTCATGTAGTCTCTTTAAGTGCACTTGCCCGAAGTTTAACTGTAATAGTTGATATAGGATCTCTTTTGAGGGAATTAAATCTTGAGTTAATTTTGTTCAAATTGTCTCTGATACCCTTTTCTCTTTCTTCCCTCTTCTTCCCTACTCTGCTTGTATTTATTCTTCCCTCTTCTTTTCAACTTTTTTTTTCTCCTTTACCTTCTCCATCCTTCTGATTCTTTCCCTTTCTCTTCTCTACTCTTTTCATGTAGTCTCTTTAAGTGCACTTGCCCGAAGTTTAACTGTAATAGTTGATATAGGATCTCTTTTGAGGGAATTAAATCTTGAGTTAATTTTGTTCAAATTGTCTCTGATACCCTTTTCTCTTTCTTCCCTCTTCTTCCCTACTCTGCTTGTATTTATTTTTCCCTCTTCTTTTCAACTCTTTTGTTTCTCCTCTACCTTCTCCATCCTTCTGATTCTCTCCCTTTCTCTACTCTTTTCATGTAGTCTCTTTAAGTGCACTTGCCCGAAGTTTAACTGTAATAGTTGATATAGGATCTCTTTTGAGGGAATTAAATCTTGAGTTAATTCTGTTCTTATTGACTCTGATACCTCCTGCTCTTTCAGTTGGTATAGGATCTCTTGAGAAGGAGTTAAATCTTGAGTTAATTCTGTTCAAATTGTCTCTGATACCTTCTGCTCTTTCTTCCCTCTTCTTCCCTAATGTTGTCTAGCCAATAGTGATATCTTGTCAATAGTAGAAACATTTTTCCGCAACTCCATTTTTTCTCCAATACTAAAAGTCAATTAGCTCCAGTTACTTTTAGTATTGCCAAAAGAGTCATGTTCAGACCTTGTCCAGAGGGCATGGCCAATAGTGGACCCAACATGGCAATAGTGGAAACTGTTTTCCCAACTCCAATTTTTTCTCCAATACTTAAAGTCAATTAGCTCCATTTACTTTTAGTATTGCCAAAAGAGTCAAGTAAAGCAAATCCTTTTCAAAGCAGCCTTCACTTTTGATTGGCAAAAGCTTAGATTCCAGAAATCTGATCCAATTACCAAACAGCTGATTTCCTTATAAAACCCTTATTAAAAAAAGCAAGAAAACAGCACAATGGGTACCCCCTTTGCAAGCCCCAGAATAGCAATAACAAACCTGCACCAGGCATGGCAATAGTGGAAACTTTTTTCCGCAACTCCAATTTTGTTGTCCTCCTTCTCCTTCTCCTTCTCCTTCTTCTCCTTTCCCACTCTTCGCCAATCTCTCAGAAACCCAACCAAATCCATTCAGAATCTATCAGAAACCCAACAAAACCATGGAGAATCTATCAGATACATATCATGATCCCAGCTATAAAGTTCCAAAAAATTACTATTGGAATGCTGACCCCCCCAATTTTCTAAAAAAAATATATATTTAGGGGGGATTTACTATTAGGAAGCCTACATTACTCTGCTTGTATTTATTCTTCCCTCTTCTTTTCAACTCTTTTTTTCTCCTTTACCTTCTCCATCCTTCTGATTCTTTCCCTTTCTCTTCTCTACTCTTTTCATGTAGTCTCTTTAAGTGCACTTGCCCGAAGTTTAACTGTAATAGTTGATATAGGATCTCTTTTGAGGGAATTAAATCTTGAGTTAATTCTGTTCATATTGGCTCTGATACTTCCTGCTCTTTCTTCCCTCTTCTTATCTACTCTGCTTGTGTTTATTCTTCCCTCTTCTTTTCAACTGTTTTTTTCTCCTTTACCTTCTCCATCCTTCTGATTCTTTCCCTTTCTCTTCTCTACTCTTTTCATGTAGTCTCTTTAAGTGCACTTGCCCGAAGTTTAACTGTAATAGTTGATATAGGATCTCTTTTGAGGGAATTAAATTTTGAGTTAATTCTGTTCATATTGGCTCTGATACTTCCTGCTCTTTCTTCCCTCTTCTTCTCTACTCTGCTTGTATTTATTCTTCCCTCGTCTTTTCAACTCTTTTTTTTTCTCCTTTACCTTCTCCATCCTTCTGATTCTTTCCCTTTCTCTTCTCTACTCTTTTCATGTAGTCTCTTTAAGTGCACTTGCCCGAAGTTCAACTGTGATAGTTGATATAGGATCTCTTTTGAGGGAATTAAATCTTGAGTTAATTCTGTTCATATTGGCTCTGATACTTCCTGCTCTTTCTTCCCTCTTCTTATCTACTCTGCTTGTGTTTATTCTTCCCTCTTCTTTTCAACTTTTTTTTTCTCCTTTACCTTCTCCATCCTTCTGATTCTTTCCCTTTCTCTTCTCTACTCTTTTCATGTAGTCTCTTTAAGTGCACTTGCCCGAAGTTTAACTGTAATAGTTGATATAGGATCTCTTTTGAGGGAATTAAATCTTGAGTTAATTCTGTTCATATTGGCTCTGATACCCTTTTCTCTTTCTTCCCTCTTCTTCCCTACTCTGCTTGTATTTATTTTTCCCTCTTCTTTTCAACTCTTTTGTTTCTCCTCTACCTTCTCCATCCTTCTGATTCTCTCCCTTTCTCTTCTCTATTATTTTCATGTAGTCTCTTTAAGTGCACTTGCCCGAAGTTTAACTGTAATAGTTGATATAGGATCTCTTTTGAGGGAATTAAATCTTGAGTTAATTCTGTTCTTATTGACTCTGATACCTCCTGCTCTTGCAGTTGGTATAGGATCTCTTGAGAAGGAGTTAAATCTTGAGTTAATTCTGTTCAAATTGTCTCTGATACATTCTGCTCTTTCTTCCCTCTTCTTCCCTAATGTTGTCTAGCCAATAGTGATATCTTGTCAATAGTAGAAACATTTTTCCGCAACTCCATTTTTTCTCCAATACTAAGAGTCAATTAACTCCAGTTACTTGTAGTATTGCCAAAAGAGTCATGTTCAGACCTTGTCCAGAGGGCATGGCCAATAGTGGACCCAACATGGCAATAGTGGAAACTGTTTTCCCAACTCCAATTTTTCTCCAATACTTAAAGTCAATTAGCTCCATTTACTTTTAGTATTGCCAAAAGAGTCAAGTAAAGCAAATCCTTTTCAAAGCAGCCTTCACTTTTGATTGGCAAAAGCTTAGATTCCAGAAATCTGATCCAATTACCAAACAGCTGATTTCCTTATAAAACCCTTATTAAAAAAAGCAAGAAAACAGCACAATGGGTACCCCCTTTGCAAGCCCCAGAATAGCAATAACAAACCTGCACCAGGCATGGCAATAGTGGAAACTTTTTTCCGCAACTCCAATTTTGTTGTCCTCCTTCTCCTTCTCCTTCTCCTTCTCATCCTTCTCCTTTCCCACTCGTCGCCAATCTCTCAGAAACCCAACCAAATCCATTCAGAATCTATCAGAAACCCAACAAAACCATGGAGAATCTATCAGATACATATCATGATCCCAGCCATAAAGTTCCAAAAAATTACTATTGGAATGCTGACCCCCCTAATTTTTAAAAAAGAAATATATTTAGGGGGGATTTACTATTAGGCAGCCTACATTACTCTGCTTGTATTTTTTCTTCCCTCTTCTTTTC
This sequence comes from Cladocopium goreaui, assembly GCA_947184155.2. Classification (NCBI taxonomy): domain Eukaryota; class Dinophyceae; order Suessiales; family Symbiodiniaceae; genus Cladocopium; species Cladocopium goreaui. The sequence goes on along the minus strand of CAMXCT020000632.1, from coordinate 25,653 downwards.
AACTCTTTTTTTCTCCTTTACCTTCTCCATCCTTCTGATTCTTTCCCTTTCTCTTCTCTACTCTTTTCATGTAGTCTCTTTAAGTGCAATTGCCCGAAGTTTAACTGTAATAGTTGATATAGTTTAACTGTAATAGTGCAATTGCCCGAAGTCTTCTGGATTTCCCAATGAAAAGGAATTAAATCAAGATTTAATGCCCCAAAATGAAAGCCGCACACCATAAAAAAGAGTTGAATCAAGATTTAATTCCCCACAGATGGATACCTCCCCCTGGAATCTCCAGATGTCATTAGCAAAGAATTAAATCAGAATTTAATCCTCCCAAAATGATCCAGCAACAAAAGGGATTAAATCTCGAGTTCACACCTGGCAGGGACAGGTTGAAGTGTATCTGATGGTAACGGTTTAGATTGTGATTTAATTTTAATTGCGTACTGGAATCCACTCCTTTTGTGGAGCTCCATTGAAGCTGAACCATAAATATAATAAACCATTAAGATATTAAGTTATATATGCATAAGGTATATACTATATATATATAGTAACGTTTACAAATTTATAAACACTCAAAGATATATAATGGAAACCTATCTGAAACAACCATCAGTAGTCATCAGTCTGTCACTACCTGTGGCTGGTTGTTAGGGGCCTGGGATCAGACGAGTGACATCAAATCTGGAGAGAAACTAGGGCTGGATTGACTCATTGCCGGAGATGCGAAAAGCCCTGGCGTGGAACCTCAGCCCGCCACAAACCATCAAATAGTCATCAAATAGTCATCAAATTGTCATCAAATGCTTCGTTGGGCTGAGAAGCTGTGGAAGATTTGGAGATGTGAGCATCGGTTACTGGATGGAGTTCAACATGATTCAACATGAACTGAACATGGCTCCACATGGTTCGATTGGCCGGCCAACCCCACCCTCCCAAATCCATGGCCAGGCAACGTTCCGCTGGGCGAACCAACGCCTTGCTTGGCAGTGCACTGGAGGCCGCTGCCTCAGTCAAGGGATTATCATCCCAGGATATGAGGATGTATATGCAAATGGCAGTTAACACCAACATTTGTCATTTATACTTATACAGTTACTTGATGACGGTTTGTGTATGTTGTTCTGTGTTTATTGTCTGACAAAGGCAGAGTTCTTTACCTCGTTTGCTTCAAGGTGTTGGCCAGGCGACTTCCCTTTTGAGGTATTCCTTCAGCTCGTCAAAGCTAATGAATCCATCTTGTGAAGCGTCAATCTCCTTATCAGCGATGGAGCTGTTGGAGCTCCCGTTTTTCTGAAGGTGGACAGTTTCAGCCTAGCTTGACACTGCGGAATGTGGTGAAAGGAAAGCGAGCCCTTCGTGATTCATTGCCCAGTTCGGCCAAGAATCCTTCATGAACTCTTCTACCGTCTTCCCTTCAGGAAGCACGATTGAAAGAGATCCATCAGAAGTGAGGATCGAGGAGAGCTCTTTCAGAGAGATCTTGCCGTCTCCGTTGATGTCAAAGACGTGAAAGACATGAGACAAAGCGCTCTCAATCAAATCAGTGTGGGCATCCAAACATCCTGCGATAAATTCCGAATAGTCTGCCTCAGATCTTGGAGAACGAATAGCGATGTGAAGTAGAAGACTGTGCAACACAAAAGTGAAGTGTCAAAACTGTGAAGCCTGAACGGCCATGCACAAAGATGCAGAGATGGCACACTGCCACTGTGATCCATGTCAAGAGCATCCACCATCTTTTCAATGGATTCTGGATCCAACACTTGCCTGGTGAATGGTGGTAATCCGTTGCGAGACGTTCAACAAACTTCTGCCAGGGACAGCCAGCCTACCTTCAACCTGCAAAAAGTGCTGTCAATTCAGCTGGTAGCGGCCTCAAACCCTCTTTGAACTCCTGCATGGACAGCTTGCCATTGCCTCAACCCCCAGCTGCACTATGCGTTTGGACAAGTGGGCAGGGATCTTCCCTGGCATTTACTGAGAAATTCGAATGGCACATATATCATATTATATATATATATGTATATATGTATATATATATATATACATAAATGTCACGCGCATACACTCACACATCATATATATATATAATAATAATAATAATAAATAAGTAAATTATGTGCACATATATATATATAACTTATATATATATATCTGTGTGTGTGTTTGTTTATTTATTTATCTAATTGTTTATTTACTTATCTATATGTGTGTTCATATATTTATATATTATTTATTTATTGCACACACTGTATATCACACCAATCAGTGGAGAGACCCCAGCGTCTCAGGCAAGGTGCGGTCCGTATCCAAGCGTTTGAACATCTCATTCAAGCCATCCAATTTGGAGGTGTCCAGCTGACTGGCGGCACAGAGATAGACGGCCTTGGAGAAGGTGCTCTTCTTGCTGAAGCCAATGAGTGAAGTCACGTAGCCATCAGGTTGTGCCACCTCCGGCCAATTGAACTCCTTCTGCGCCTAGCAACCATGGCTCAACCGGCTCAACCATTGACTCAACCGGCTCAACCTATGGCTCAAAGGGCAGCCCGGCCTCTTCAGAGGATGGCCGCCATGCCTCCTGTTTCTCCAAGAGCCAAGAGATGAATTTCACCGCAGCCTGCTACGGATCTTGAGCTGCGGCTGGGTGGTGAAACAGTGTATAATGTAGCTGGGATGGGGGAATCATTAAATCTGCAGCTGCCACACTTCAATCTAAGAACCAGAACAAGCCAGAAAATAGCCTCAGGGTTGGATCGTGCCGCACCTGGCTGATGCCTATGTCAACGATGGCCTTCATGTCCACCGGACGAGGTTCGTGGCGACTTTCATACTCCACCACAAATTGAGAGTCGCCAAAAGGTCGGTGTCCACAAAGACATTCATATGCAACCTTGGCATTTGCGCTATGGCCGCTAGGACTATTGAAAAATGACGTCCTTCCTCCTTAGAAATTTGCCCTGAACAAAGTGGGCCTGTTCAAAGCTCGCTTGAGAATAAAAATAGCAGAAGTAAAGGGATATATTGATGAGCTCGGATGTTGCAAACGCTGGCAGAAACATGTAAGCAGGTAGAAACCGGATGAGCCAGAACGACAGCCTGCAGGAACAGTTGGAAAAGAAGACGGGAGAAGAAGAAAGGCCATGTTTGACAAGGATGTCACATGTCCCTAGAAACCTTCCCAACGGGAGGCTTCCAGCCCATCTCAAGCGCTGAGGGTAAGAACACTTTGTGGAATCTTACATATCTTAATCTTACAAATTTCTTACACATTTCTGACATGTGCAGCTCAGCAGCTATCCCGAGAGCCCAAACGTCAACCTTGGGCGTGACGTTGTTGTCATAGCATTCGGGTGCCATGTACGCATAAGTCCCTGTTGGCCCCCTTGACCTCAGAGAATCGCAGAAACAGAAACGCCCAGATCTGCCACGATAACAAAATAAGAAAATACGAGATGAGCAGTTACTTACAAAATGTTAACATCAAAAATGTCAAAGAACATCGAAGAACAAAAATCATCATTCAAGTCTGAACTTAGTGGCGCCGCTGCAGGTGCATCCGGTTGAAATACCTGAGAAATGTTGAGCCTGTTTGCACGTAGGCTCAAAATGCAAGGCGCAGCAAAACAGTTGCCACACTTCAAGTGCAGAAATCGATTCGCATCATTCGTCTGCGGGCCGAGGCACAGTAGCAATTCCGAAATCTGCTAGGAGTAAATGGGGAGGGAACTGGTCCTCAGTTGTTGACCAACCCTGAATGCCAAATAAAGCGATGCTGTTGAAACGTCTCTGTCGCAATTGTTAGGGCTGCAGTGCTCTCTCAGAGAGATACACGTTGCATGTTTTCGGTCATGACCAAAATCATCATCATCATCGTCGTCGTCGTCGTCATCAACAAACAAACAACAAACAACAAACCACAAACCACAAACCACAAACCAACAACAATGACAACGACGACAACAACAACAACAACAACAAAACAACAAAACAACCAAACAACCAAACAACCAAACAACCAAACAACCAAACAACCAAACAACCAAACAACCAAACAACACACAACAAAAAACAAACAACAAACAACAAACAACAACCAACAAACCAACAAACCAACAAACCAACAAACCAACACACCAACAAACCAACAAACCAACAAACCAACAAACCAACAAACCAACAAACCAACAAACCAACAAACCAACACACCAACACACCAACAAACCAACAAACCAACAAACCAACAAACCAACAAACCAACAAACCAACAAACCAACAAACCAACAAACCAACAAACCAACAACACAACAACCACAACAACCACAGCAACAACAACAACAACAACACAATGGCAAAGGAAGGCGAGGCTCTAATTTCGTCAAGATCATATTAGCGGGTTTCACATCCCGGTGGATCACCTTCTCTGAATGGATGTAGACCTGGGAAGAAGGGCTGGTCCTCATTTCGATATGAAATGGGGGAATGCCCTCAGAATACCCTCTGCACTTATACTGCAACTATAATACTCCACTCGAAACATGTCAAGAATGGGATGGGTACAGTATGTGATGATTTGTGATAAATTGATGCGTATATACATATTTGATCATATTTATTTGTCCGCCAATCACTGCCCAAATCAACTGCGAACATCTGCGAAGTTTGAAATCGTGCCAAGCTGCTAAGGCATCAAGGGCTTGCTGAATCAGAACTCGCACCACATTCTCCTGGAGCCCTCTGTGTCCCTCCTGGTAGAGTCAATGGATGTCAATGGTTCAATCATGGAAAGAATGTCATGAAGGAGTCAGACCTCCAACAAAGTTCTGCCAACTGAAAAAGCTGCACTGACTGCGCATATGTGGCGTTGACAGCTCCTGTGCCTGAACTACTTTGAAAGATCGCATAAACAAGGCCTACCAACCCACAGCAGCCCTCAGAGCCACCTGCTTGGCTCGTTGCAGGGCCCGGCCCAGATCTCCCGCCCGTGCACCTTCCATCACCTGAGGGAAAGACGAGCAGCCGAGCATCCCTGCGTTTTTTAACCCATATCAGCCATATCACAATCCAGAAAAAAGCTGGCCATCAGAGTTGATAGTTATACGCTTGAACATAACCAGATCATTTGCATGTACGAGTACATTTGAACATGTTGTCTTTGGGCCCTTTCAGGTGATGGTGGAATCGAAGCACTGACAGCAGCCTTTTTGCCCAAACCGATTGATGCTGGAAGGCGGCTCAACAAGCCGGCCATCGCAAGCATTGCTGAGATCCTGGCCAAAAGAAAGTCGTCGTCTGCCCTCGGAAGACGCAGCATGCCCAGTTGGACCATGCCAGCAAGAAGCACGCTCATCTTCCACACTATGATATATAATTACATATGTATGCACATACATGTCATACCGTGTCAAATATTTCTTGATTTATTCATCTAATTTATTTATATATATTTATTTATGTATTCATTTATATATGTGTTCATTCGTTATTTATCTAGACTTATATTTTTTTATATATTTATATTCATATTTATATTTATATTTAGTCGGTTATATATTGTATTTATTTATTTACTTATGTGTGCGTCAATTATTCACAATTATACTTATAATTATATATAACTATATCTAATTATTCTGTCTGTCTGTCTGTCTGTCTGTCTGTCTGTCTGTCTGTATGTATGTATGTATGTATGTATATCCGTGGGCCAAAGGCTCTCTTAGGACGACTTTTTCACTCACTTAGGACGACATTTTGAGATGTGGACTTCAACCTTCAGGGTTAACTCCATTGGATACAGACCTTTAGGGTAACACTTGGGGACACGGGGCTGGGACATGGGGTGGGTTCAGGGCACCAGCATGCTGCATGCTGGATTACATTAGAGAACATGATATACAGACCTTTAGGGTAACACTGGGGACACGGGGCTGGGACATCGGGTGGGCTTAGGGGACCAGCATGCTGGATTACATCAGAGAACATGATATGCAGACCTTTAGGGTAACACTTGGGGACATGGGGCTGGGACATGGGTGGGCTTAGGGGACCAGCATGCTGGATTACATTAGAGAACATGATATACAGACCTTTAGGGTAACACTTGGGGACACGGGGCTGGGACATGGGGTGGGCTTAGGGGACCAGCATGGTGGATTACATTAGAGAACATGATATACAGACCTTTAGGGTAACACTTGGGGACACGGGGCTGGGACATGGGGCGGGCTTAGGGGACCAGCATGGTGGATTACATTAGAGAACATGATCTACAGACCTTTAGGGTAACACTTGGGGACACGGGGCTGGGACATGGGGTGGGTTAGGGGACCAGCATGCTGGATTACATTAGAGAACATGATATACAGACCTTTAGGGTAACACTTGGGGACACGGGGCTGGGACATGGGGCGGGCTTAGGGGACCAGCATGGTGGATTACATTAGAGAACATGATATACAGACCTTTAGGTAACACTTGGGGACACGGGGCTGGGACATGGGGTGGGTTAGGGGACCAGCATGCTGGATTACATTAGAGAACATGATATACAGACCTTTAGGGTAACACTTGGGGACACGGGGCTGGGACATGGGGTGGGCTTAGGGGACCAGCATGGTGGATCCTGATACGTTGTAACATATTCTGCAAACCACTTTCAAGACGTTGCTGATACGTTGTAACATGACATTCAAGTAAGATGCGCAGAGACACTGACGAATCTCTACTTGTCACCTGTGATTCAGCATGAAATGCATGTGCCAGCATATGATTCAATGACAATGTCCTGGTGATCATCTCTAACACACATGTACAAGCCTCTTGAAATGATGTTCAAATCCATCGATATATCTTTCTATTGAGACTGTAGCCATATATCACCGACGTAGTCCTAAGCGAGAAAAAACGTAGGCCTAAGCGAGGTACTGACCATATCCGTGTGCTATTTGCAATCTAGCCAAGGTACTCGAACCATTCGAAGAGTCTGACAATGTTCGGGTGATCAAGCTTTCGCAAGATGTTCATTTCATCCTCCACTTCTTCTTTGGGAACCTTCACGGAGCCAGTGACTTCGTGAGAAATAAAGTCACACTGTCGACTTTAGCGCCCCACAAGCTCCCACCTGGCTCCGCTTCTTGGCAATCCGCTTTGCAACCTGGGAGAACACTCCACACCAAGGAACAAATAGGTCCAACATGTGAAGAAACTCTCACATCACTGTCACATCACCTTAGATTTTCTTCAAAGCACAAATCCAGAGCCGAGTTGCTCGGCGAAATCCGGTGGCCTTATGCTTCACCCAGAAACACTCACCAAAGCATCCTCGTCCACAGTCGCTTTCGCGCATGTACTCATCCTCCAAACGCCTGAATGCATTAGACGACTGCAATACAGTGCAGTGCCCACAAATGTATACAAATGCTGGTCATGGGAAGTGAAAAGCCAAAAACGCCATCAAATCAAATGCCAGGGTGACAAGACAGCAGAAACAGCAACCTGACCATGTCCCTCTGCAACCGGAAGCCTGGTCTTTCGTGTCACAAACTGTCCTGGCAAAGGATCATGATTGAAAAGAATGAAAAAGTGAAAGCAACGCCTCTGGTCCTACAATCTTCATTCCCGTCACCACCTCATTCCATTCAGCTTCAATCCATTTCTCCCAGTCCAGCTTGCGCCCTCCCTCAGCCTCTTTGAATACGAATGCAGTAGGTGTCCCTGATGCGCCGTAGGACTTTGATCAAGACTTGATGAAACAGATCGTAGGGTATCCTTGGCTGAGAATGCTTTTGACCTGAAATTGACCTAAACTCTCTTGAAAAAAAATCGCCTTGGAGATAGCTGGAGCAAGTTTGGCGTCTGCAAAAATATCCAAGCGTCTTCTCCGGCTTTCGTTTAAAGTTCGTCTCCTTTCGCAAGACCGTCTCGAAAATGATCAAATGCTCTGGTGGGATCTTGAGGCGTTCAAAGACCCCGTGGATGGAGGTCAAAGGCAGTTGGCTTTCCATATCTCCTTCAACAGAGGCATGTTGGAGAAAAACATCCTGGCAGATCTTGTCATAGGCCTGGTGGCATCTGGTGGCACGAATCTGTCTCACTGGCTGATCAACCGACCCAGGTACACAAGGAAAGTCAAATCACTGCCGGCATTGCATCTTAGCCCCCGAAGGTCCCCAAAGATTGAAGATCCCCAGATCTCCAGCATCCCCATCTGCCCTTCTGCCTCTGCACTGCCCAGAAAAACGGCCACCCGATGTACCAAATTCACCACTTCAGCATCTTCCAGCATCGCTTCAGTGTCCAAGGGCGGATAGTGATGACCTGGGCATCTGTCACTAACAGTCTGGGAATGAAGGATTGGAATTTTGGCGCCATGGGCTCACCCTAAGCATTGCAACACCTCCTTGCCTGAACTGGGCTACATCAAAGGGGTAACCATTGTCACCACAAAATCGAGGGGAGGCGAAGGCTAAAAGTCAACATATGACTACAGCATACTACAGCTAAATGCGTTTGAAGGATACTCATCCGAACAATCCCTCTTCGAAGCGCCAGCCCCAGCTCTCATTCCCAATCCATGCCCAGCCTGTGTTGACCAAGGCATAGGTCATATGAGCGATTTCGGAAGCGCCTTCTAGGTCCAGGGGAGCCCTGAGCATGGTGCTGATGTCATGGTGATGCCACCCATGCATTCACAGGATTTTTACATCGCTAGTGATTGAAAAGTGCATGTCGATGCCATGAAACCATGTTGAGACTTCAACCCGCCTTTGAGCTGTTGCACCTTTTTGATGTTTCAAAGGATTTTCCAGGCCTCATATCATCGTCTTGGTTGGCCCCAAGGGGCAGTGGACAAATGTCCACACTTCCCAGACGCGACAGCGTAGCGGCACTGTCGATTTTGGGGGCCATTGCAGGGTCGCAACTTGGCACAAAAAAGCTGTTTTTTACGGATGTTGATCCTTCAAATGGATGGAGGCATCAACTGGTTCACGCTCACGTCTGCATTGCGAAGAAAATTAAGTATACAGTATATACACACTTTGCATCATCGTGTTGTTGAGCGATGCATTTCAAGACTGACTGGGTGGCATCTTTGGCCAAAAGGACAGCTCACGGCAAAAGAAGGGCATGACATTGCAGTGCAAAGATACAAGCTGCCGGGGTGTGTCACATGCTGAATATTGTGAAAGTGCAAACTGCAAAAGGATTCTAGCGGCACATGCTCTGAGTTTCTTTCCGAGAAGGTCCATCAAGTGAATGCACTTTGGCACACTGGAGCGTGGTAGCCTTCCTGTTGCAAGTTCACACTGAACATCAGCAAGTTGTTTAACTTTCATGTTTGATGTCCAAATGCCCTTCTGAAGCCCTTTATGTATATATATGTATATATCCTGGTGTCATCACGCTGTCATCTAAGCTTGGATAAGCCAGCCATACCAATGAAAACCACTGCAGTCAGCATCAGCATGTACTTGCCATAATCTTGAGCTTCTCGAAGTTCAGAGCGGAAAAGTGCAGCTTTCTTTGCATAGCTTGCAGCATGCTGGCGTTGTGCCACCCTGCGTTCCTCCTCATCATATGTTTTCTTGACCTCACTAGTGCTGAACAGAGGGCAGTACCTAGAGGGGTCTGCTGAAGTCATGGTCTGCCATCTGTAGAAGTTCCGAATGCCTTTTGGGCTAAAGCGAAGGTATTGCTGTGATGCAGCGGATATGAATTGGGAGCAATAGATCTCACTACCGATTGCATCTGGGTAAGTCTCGCCGACTTTTACCGGCGCACGTCCTGTAAATCATCCATGTTTTCTCCTGATCTCCATCATCTTGTCGCTACATGTCGCTACGTGGTAGCTGGCAGTATTTAGAGGTGCATTGCTGACACTTTCTTGTCACCAAAGGTCTGAACGGAGTAGAGTAGATATCATGACATATCATGACATATCCAGGCACATACTACACACATCCGACACATCCGACTCCAGGATCTGCCATCCTGACACCCGGCCTTGGCAGGCGAGCCCACCACCAGGGAGAAAGGAGGCACCTCCATCCCCTCCAGCACCAAGGCGCCAGCTCCAACGACGCTCCCTCGCCCAATGACGGCACGGTTCAGAATCGTAGCGCCCATACCGATCAACACCTGGGAGTTACACGATGTTACGGGATTGATGTTGCACATCTCTGTGTGTGTGTGTACAATGAATTATATAATTCAAAGGTGCATCAAACAACCAACATAAGTAACACATAGTAACACAGTTCAACACCTACGTTTGATCTGTCTGCATGCATGTGTAAATTGCATATCATGTCTCTCTTTTCTGGGTGTAATTGTAAGTGTGCTTATGTAGATGTATGGGTTGATTCAGTCTTGTCTCAGCTATCTTCCGCACCTCATCCTCCACAGTGCAGCCATGCAAGATGCATGAATGCCCCACCGTGACTTCTTTACCGATGATACAAGGGCAGCCCGTATCCAAGTGGATCATGGTGAGATCCTGGATGTTGCTGCGATCGCCCACCTGGATGTAGGAATCATCGCCCCTCAAAACGCAGTTGAACCACACGCCCACCTCCTGTCCCAGGCGGACGTCTCCAATGACCCGGGCACCTGGGGCGATCCAGGCGCTGCTCGGAATCATGGGCGTGCGCTTGCCAAGGGAATAGACCAACGACACCATGGCTGTGGATGGCTGTGGATGGCTGAGGATGGCTGTGGTGTAACAAAATGTAGCCACAATAAGCTCGAAATATGCTCGATATAGCTGCTCAATCACGGATGTCCTGTTTTTTCTCATGCGCCATGCAACTCTACAAAAACATGAGTGGCTGTCTCCGCTTGCTTCATCCAGGCATATTTGATGCAATTCTTGATGCTTTTCACGGGGGTGTTTGGAATCCACTGTTCTTAGTCTGTGGCCTGCTGTTGATGCTCTCGATCGCTGATCTTTGACCAAAAATGGCGTCAGTATAGCAATTCAGCTGGCAGAACAATTACAGCAAGAGTTTCAGCTTGTACCTTAGACTCCAGCACTCCTGGCTCCTTTTTGTAGTTTGGCATACCAATAGGTCGGTGAGACTTTGAGTACCAAAGTTGACTTTGCAAAGTTGAAGTTTGAGTTTGGCATTTGCAAACCCCCAGGGTGCCACACATACTGCGTGTCCCCTTGGAAGACAAGTTTCCTTAGTGCCAGGCAGCTGCTGAAGCATCCCAAATCTGTGACCCAGATCCAACATTGCTCGACTTTGAAGTTGGGCACCTGCCCGAAGGGGAAAAGACCGGAAATGGGCGGCTTTGGAGGGCATAATTTCGGCATGGTTAGAGGCATATGGTGACCTAGGGCCCCCGCCATGTCACTCTGGGAGCTTTTTCGCTTCTGCGAAAGAAGCGGCTGCCGCTGCGACAGCAGCGTCTGCCCTTCGGGCAGCTGCTTCAAGTGGTACCTGGCCCAATTTTTTTATTTTCTGGTTGAGAATGGAGCTCCGCCATCACAATCTTTGGGGTTCTCACTTTCAGACACACCCAATCTTCGGGAGAAGTCAGATACGATCAATATCAACAGGTATCCCCAGCAACCAAAGATTCTTGAGAAGAGGGAATCTCCACTAAATGACCACCTATGCCCTATGCAACCAAAAATTGCTGACATATGATTTGTATCCACCGACCTCGGCCTGACAGCAAAGGGGAGCGCGTCAGGGAATAACATGTGTTGAAAGTGATTCTCAAATTCAGCCCCTGCAACGAGTGCACCAAACATGCCCAGGTCTCCATCTGCTTTGCTTCCTTCCAGCTCTGCACTGCAGCCTCAGTTCTGCCAAGGTAGCACCACGGCGTCACAGGATTCTCATCATGTGTCCAAATTGGTAGCCCGAGGATCAATGACCCACGATCCCAGGCATGCCAGAGCATAGCTCCGATCCACCATGCGGTCGTAGTCGAAGTATGGCCTCGCAGTCCGACTGGTTGACTGCACTGACAAAATTGAGTGATTGCCTGGGACGTCAAGAATCACAAAATACAGAGTGCATCCCACCCAAGTGGTCCACAATGCAGTCCAAGGCACAAGGTCAGAGTGTGCTCGAAGGATTGGTGCACATAGGCAGGAATCGCGTATGGATTGTATGCCTCATTGGAACAGCGCAAGGACTTCCAGCTCCAAATCTGTTCCAGCTCTTTGTCCTAGGTCCTAGGTGGGCTTTGCAAATTGTGAAGATTGGGGGCTCCGGCCTTCATCTCTGCCAAGAAGACATCTGGGTCAGCCATCATCTGCTCAGCTGCTTTCCAGTGGATCCTGACAGCGGTACTGACATCAGTGGACTGGCCGCTATGCTGCTTAGCACCCAACAGCCACATCCCTGCGCTGGGTCAAAGACCTTTTGCCACTGACTCTCAGGAGGGCGTGGACCTCAGTAGGTCCAGCTTTCAACTTTCACATCTGCAGATCGCCCACTCTGAAATCAGTCAACGCATCAATCCTTGTAGTAACTGGCCATGGCGCGGCAACTGGAGCTGGGCAACACACGGCACAGCAAACCGACAGAGCTCCTCTTGGAGGATCTTTGCAAAGCTTGGCCAAGCTCTCCCGTCCTGCGTCGCCATGGCCGTAGAGCGTCTTGCAAGACTTTGGGGTGAAGGGTCTTTGAGTAGGAACAAAAGCTCCGCAGCCAATGCAACACCAATTTAGAGAAACATAGAGAAACCATGAGAACCTGCGTACCTGTAGTGTACAGTCTGATGGTTAACGGCTGATGGTAAGACCAGGGCGAACTTGCAACACTTTCTCCAGTGATCAATGCTGCTGTCGAATGCTGCTGCCGGCGCCTTTCTCAGAGTCCAACTGTGACCAAAACAGCATGGTGCGTTTCATCCCTGTTTGGCTCTCTCGAAGCCGATCCATCTGGCCGTAGCAGAGGCAATGCGGAGCCATGCACGATGTACTCAAGGTATGGAACTCTCATATGCCAAAAACTTGCAAAAAAATGCTAAAATATCCGCTGGAATCATCTCCAACAAACCTGGCCAAAGCTGTTTCAACTTCACAGAACCCAACACGTTCAGCGCCCATCAGACCTTCTTGTGCGCAGCATCCGCATGAGCATGAAGGAGCCCTGGTTTTTAGGGAAAGTGAACAGGAAACAGTGGGAATTCTAGGCGTGTGGTTTTTGAGTCCCCAAATGCAGAGGTGTCCTGTGATTTTTCCCTTCGGTTTCGAGGAAAAACGATGCAGCTGAGGTGCTGGAACGATCTGATCCAGTGCCCAGAATCCAAACAACGAATTCTTCCTGGGCCATTTATTGGTACGGGAAAACTGTTGGACGTTTCCCAAGTCCCCTCTTGCCATTGTGATCCCTCAACTGTCGAAACACTCTTCGAACACAAGGTGCGAGGACCCAACATGCTGGAAAACCGATGGCACTTTTTTCAAAGCGAGAATCGACTTGTAGGGCACAAGCATCAAAATGCATCAAGTATGTGTGTGTGTACCATCTGAACAGATGTAAAACTTCTGATTGGTTTTCACTAATTTGCAGGGGGCACCTGGAGCATGGATAGGTCAGGTGCCAACGAAGACACCTATCCAATGCTTGTGATATCACGGCTGATCACCGTGACGTACCTGCCAATTTACTGAAATGGGAAGAGGCTCAACCCAAGAACCTCCACGTCGTCCATTTGAAATTTCAATTTACTGCACTGTTGACGCAATCTGGAATCAATTTTGACATTTACATGCATCAGAACCTTCCTCAGATTTTCGCCGAAACCATATCGCCGACAGTATTATGTTTTTTGACTTATTTTCGCCGAGATCCTGTCGCCGACGAACTATGGGTTATTTTGGGAAACAATCGCCGAAACATTATTTTGGATTTCAACATGCTGGTCAAAACTCTATGGAATCTGGTTATGACTACGTTTGACAATTTCGGATGCCCTACATCGTTTGCGAGAAGTACCTCATGTGGCTCTTTTATTCATCTAATAATCTAGGCTGGTTTGCATGTTTCAGGATTCAGTTCCTGCCGGATCATATAATGATCCATTCTTCTCTAGTGTGATTTCCATGGTGGCTCCGACATGGTGCCATGGAGCCATTGGAGGCAACCCTCTTCAGGGTGAGTGTTGACAGACTTGAATTCTGAATTTACACGTTTCAACTCAGTAATTCATTTAAGTAAAGTGCAACAGCCAGCCTTTCGGTTATTCGCCTTTTGTGATGTCCCGCCGCTCCTATTGTCCCAGGGACCCCAGTGCTGCGTTCTTTCAAGGGAAGCCATTCCGAATGTTCTGAAACCTCCGTTTTTTGCAGCTGCTTTGCAACACCGTTGCATCAAATCATGACAGAGAAATCAGGCAGGCACACGACTTTCAGGTGTGGTGATCCTTTCTTTTGATGGTTGTCTGGTGAGGTGAAACATATTGTGCACCTAATTCGTTGGAACTTGAAAGCTGTTTTATGCCATTGCGGCACGACTTGACCACGGTCCCGGTGCAGGGAATAATTGCACGATTTTGTAGGTAGTTAGGGACTGGATCCTGTATGTGAAACTTTTTACAATTGTCCACTTTTGTTTTGACCTACTGAAGGGATGCATCCGTGGAACACTCCAACATCATGGCCTGCTCCACCACAGCCTTCGAACCCATCTTCGACGTGGCCGCAATCGACACCGAGTGCACATTTATTTGGACATCCCTCGGCTTTGCATCCTACATGGTCATCCTCCGCTTCGCTCATGCCGTCTACATCCGCCCCAACATCGTTGCCGTTCACCTCATTGACTTCGGCTCCTCATGCAGTACCAGGTCCACAACTTGTACCCACCATGCCTTCACCTTTGGCTCCTGAACCAACTATGGTACATACCGCTCCGTCGACTTTTCCATCTCCTATGGCACCTACCGCTCCACCCGCGTGGCCTTCCACTTCGGCTCCATCCCCTACATCGACTACACCACCTACATCGACTATGACACCAACTCCTTTGCCCAGTTCTCCATACCCACCTCACCACATTCAACCTCCATTACAGATGGACGCATCGACGATCCCTCCAAATGAGCCTTCACCACGGCCCCCAGCAGTCAAAGCAGCTCCCAGGCATCGCTCTGACAAAAGACCGGATCGACCGCGCAGACCAGCTCCGAAAACCCCTCCTCACGCTACACCATCGACACCTCAGACAGCACCGACTTCATCCGTTCCACCTGAACTTGCATCCCTGGGTTCCACCGCACAACAACTGGCCGAATCTGTTCGACTTATCCAAGCTCAGCAACTATTACTCATGGATTCTCAACGGGCACAAGAACAACGTCAACTCCTTCTACAACAAGATGAACATCCACCGAATCCTACACCACAGATACCGCCACCTACACCTACACCACCACTGATCGCCACGCCTCCACCTGCACCAAAGGCCAGACCCACCGAACCGGACGTTCAGGACCATCGCATTGTCCCAGCTCCAACCATTGCTCCTCCTCACCAACCACACGGTCCACCACCACCAACACGCCGACCACGATCCCGAACTCCAAGATCACGTTCCCATCGACCTTCTGTACATTCCTATCGCCTTCGCCATTCTCCTCCACGTGCAGAGCGACCTCGTTCTCCTCTCCCTCGTCATCGATCATCTACGAAACCCGACAAGAGCCGCAGAACACCATCTCCATACAGACGACGCTCACCACCACGACGCCGCTCTCCTGTGGTCCCTCGACGTCACCGCCCCCATCCACGCCCACGCTCCGCGACACCACGTCACCGATCCCGAGGCCGTGAAGTCATACTTCGACCTGCTGCAAACCCATCCAATCCGAACTACATTCCTCCTCCTGATGCTGATGACACCTGGGGTACATGGAACGAAAGCCACTACAACGACGCCTACGACCACCACACTGCTCGACCCAATTCTCCTACTGATCCACCACCATCGGAACCACCAACCAACCCACCACCCCACACTTCAGCACCACTCGGCGCGGTGTCCTTCCGAGTTCCGGACGGCGACAGTGAAAATTCTGAGGTTGCTGATACCATTTCGCTCACCAAGTTTGACACGAATGACATCGACCTCGATGAAATGGTGGCGGCGGCCAATGACCCCCATAGAGTTCGATGCCTGACCGAGCTTGGCCCCGATCATGTTGTTCCTCTACGCCAATCATTGACCCCGGCTATCTTGCAGCTCTTCAACCAGTTTGTGGACGCGATGTTCGAACAGTTGGCTAAACCATACCGCACCGTCAACAACCATCGTATTTGGATCAAAGCCAGCCAAGCCACCGTCAGGAATATTGCCAGGGCCTTTGCACAATCCGACTTACTGGACATCGAACTTGCAAAGCAAACACAAGCCTTCTATATCGAGCCAGAGAACTTGCTGACCATCACGGTTCCCACAGGATTGAAGAAGAAACCAATCTACCGTGGCGAACACATGGGCACCTACCTGATCTACCACAAGACAAGTTGGGAATCAGTTGCCAAAATTCTTGCTGAAGACTGCATCCGCCCGGCAACTTGGACAAAAAACGAAGCCGGTATACCGACCCAATACCCGTGTTACGGGTTCTTCGGAATGTCCTCTGAGATCGCAGACACCGACAACCTACCCGGCTATGCTGTCAGGATTTGTACCTCTCAGCTCTACAAAATAGGCAAAGGACAAAACCCATCAGGCCTGCTGGCCATATGCCGCTCACCCAAATGCATCCGTGCCCTAGCTGGAGGAAATGACCAAATCCAACGCTTGTGCAACCTTGCGGGCATCGCCAAGGGCAAAGACAATGCAACGGCTATGAACTCAAGCGCTGCATCTATATGCTACGTCGCCTCCACTCACCAGGCTTTCCCGGGCTTGATCACACACCAGACTGCGGAGACCAATGCACCTTCGGAACCTCCTGATGATTCTGCACGTCCAGTACGACCTGACCCTTCTGCCGACGCCCCAGAACCTTCGGAGCCGGCCCCGGACGCCTCTCACAATACACCGAGCCGCCGCGAGACTGCTACCTCTGGCTCCCGGGACTATGCTCGCCGATCTTGGCATGACAATGCTGCTTGGGACAATTCCACCTACAGCCGCCGAGATCGCCGATCCTCATATTATGACGACCATTCTCGCGACCAGCACCATGAAGGCCGACCTCGTTCTCGACATTCGACCCACCACTCCAAATCTCGTTGGTGAATTCTTTACCCTTGAGGAGTACCAGAACAAGTATCGACTATTCTACGTCGGCGATCCAGTGAGCCTAGTGGCCCTGCCCGATTATTTTGGAGTAACAATGCTTCTCCCGACATTCGGTACTGCTGCCACTTCTTCCTCAAAAGGTTTGTGACTCGCTGTATGCTCATATTGTGGATCCTTGCGCAAGATTCGTTTTCACCTTATGTTTCACACACTGGAACCTCGTATTATGTTTCACTTTTTCACTCGCACACTATCCTTGTCTCACCCTGACATTTCTCGCAGCTTTCATTCGGCAGTTCGAGCGCATTTTGACCTATTGTCTCGTGACCCTCTCTACCTCATGGCGTCCCAGGACCTGATCTCCCAATACAGCGCGGATATGAATGGAATTCCTCCTTCCCAGCCGGATCGCTCGCGCACACCACTTCGTCATCCACATGGTTGGCACCAAGCAGTACCGGCGTTCCGTGGCCCGATGCACTATGCCATGACGACCCATCGACCCTTTTGGAACCCATCCGGAATACCGCCTCCACCGCCTACGTCCCCATCGTTCCCAACACACCCACCATGGACTTCGCCTACGGCACCTTTTCCGCCCACGCCGCCTCCGAGCTCACAGACACCCCCCAACAACGCCAGTTTTGCACCTCAACGTCACCCTTTTACACCGAGATCACCGAGACCTATATCATCCCCAGGAGCAAGTTCTTCTGTCAACGAAGGATATACATGCAGACCAATTGAAATCCCACCAGTTGAGAATTGGAAACCTGATGTCGACTTCCACGTCTCCAACAAGATCAATGGTTTGGACTTCCCTTCTAGAATCCGACAGAGCAGATTTTCAAGCTACAAGGACATTGAAGGGATGGATCCTTTACAAGTCCCCCTCTGGAAGTTCTTGTACCAGGGCTTACACAATACTTGGCTTCGCCGAGTTGCATACGGAAGAGAAACCTTCGTCCTTCCTTTTGACAACATAGGCACTACAGTATTTGTGGCCGAATTGGTGTCACAACTACGCACTCGCAATGTAGACTTGGACAAACTCGCTACATTCCGAGCTCGTTCAGCAGGCCAATGTCTCAACCAAAAGGAGGCCACCCAAAACATGGCCAAAGATGTTGCTCAACTTCTCCAATCTTGGCTCCCGACTCAACCTTCTGCTGACGTGGCCAGCCAACAACGCATTCTTGAACTGGAGGCAGAACTGGCCAAGGTCAAATCGGCCGCTACTACCTCACCAACTACTGCACCTCCGGGCTCCACTCCAGCCACGACACCGATTGGACGTGCACTTCAAGGACAACCTGCCGCGTCTACGACCTTTGAACCCTCAACTCTGCTTATTTCTCCGGGCTCCGTGAACACTTGGCTCGTTGACAACCAACCCACATCATTGTCGGACACTCAATACACCAAGAGGTTGAAAGCTTTGAAGCTACCACAGCCCAAACAGGACATCCTGGAGAAGAACTTGGAAAAGGTCAATGAATGGTGGCAAAACCAACCCGATGATGCTTCGAAAACTATCCAACGCGCAAGCGTGGCTATGGGTATCGACCCTTGCAAACACAAGGAGGCCTCCACGGATGAAGTAGTCCTCAAGGTCATGACGGTGGCGTTATTGATGCAATCCTGACTAGCAGCATATTTGAAAGCACCTGGCTCAAAAGCAGCCAACATTATGCGAACTTTGGCCGTGGCTCATTCCTGTATTCTTGTTCTCGCACTATTGACTCCTTTCACGTTGTCCCCTTCTGTTGATGTCTTTTTTGCTTTTCGGATGCTTCAAACAGTATTGATGGGCCAATATGTATTGTTACATCCACGGGCCAATCCGAAACTCCAAGCCTTGCTAAAAAGGCACTCCGATGCAGAGTATTTTCTTTTGCAGATCCTGGGATGACTTGTCTGTCGCTCTCCAATGTTTCAAGCATCCCCAGGCGGTGTATATTCGTTTCTGCCACATTGCGAATTTTCAACCTAAGTTTTACATTGGCTCCACGTCCTCATTTGTTTTAGACCGCGAACACTCTCGCTATCGGAAATTTCTGCAAGTGCAACAACATAAATTCGTGCTGGCCGAAGTTGCCTTACGGTTTTGGTGTCGCTTTGACAATTTCTGGATGTGGTCTGTTTTCCCGATCTACACCAATAAATCCAACTTTTGGGCCTTGGAACAGGCCTTAATTCAACTGTGGCAACCTCGATTGAACACTCCGTTCATTTACCAGTTTTTCAACTGCCAAAAGCGACTCATTGCACGTACCAAATTTTCTGCCTCTCGGCAATTTGGAATATTCTCCTTGTGGCGGAAGCTTCGTTGGCGATCTACACCCCATCATGTTCGACACGCTCTTCACAGTCCTCTCTTTCATCGACGAGTACAACTCTGGGAGATTATCCAGGATTTGGGCAGTAACTCCGTTCGACGCTTCCACATGGAGAAGAGATTACGATCCAACGAAATTGGAGTTCAAGGCTGCTATTTTATTCGACGTCTTGCCAACAACCTCGGAGAACCCCAAAGGTCGTACGCCGTCAATGCCGTTGACCGAGCTTTGACCTTCTGGAAAGCCAAACGAGTCAGAAAACCGGTTCCTCTTCGTGCGCCTTGGCTACTATGCCCCAATTGGACTCGGGATCTTCGACGCCTACTCACCTCCCACGTTCATCAAACCCGACACTACAACACCACATTACAGACTCCTTCCACGGCGATTGTCTTCACAAAGTTCCCCTCGGTGATGGATAGCTTGTGCAATCACAAAGAAGCCGCTACCAAATGGGCTGACGGCGAAACCCCAAAGTGTGCCTGTGATGCCTTGCGACCTCATGCTCTTCGTGGTCTCCCACCCGATCAACACCTGGTCCTCGACGGCGACAACCTACATTTTGATGATGGCCCACACACATCCATTGCGACTGGTTCGCTTCAAAACAAAATCTTCCCACCTTCCAAAGAAATCCAGACATCGCTTCGCCTGGCTTTGCGGACATGGACTACCCGACACTCACTCCCTTCCTTACAAAAGCCCCATATTGATGAGCTTTGGCATCGTTCTATTCAATCCCACTACCACACACTCAACAACCACATCACTCACAAAGACATTAGCCGTTTCAAACGTCTTTTTCCAGAAGCCGTCTTCCACAACGAGGACAAACGAGCCACATCCCTACGAATCTACTGCCCCGTGCTCTACTTCCAGTGCCTCACTACCACCTTTGCCGACCCGTTGGTATTTCGCAAATTGGAGCAAAGCCCGAGCGACATCATCGAGCGGACCATCGCCGAGATCAATCGGCATTTTGGCAATTCATACCCATGGGCACTTGGTGCTGGACGAGATCTGCCGAACGCCTATGTTCTACCCAAAAGGAAAAAACAGTTTAAGGCGGGACGACCTATTGTCAGCTTCTTCACGGCACCTTTCCGACCTATGTTGAACTGCACCGCCAAGCTGATTTACAACCTTCTACCTCAAGCGTTTCCCCACAACCTGGCCAGGGGTGATGTATTCGATCTCATCAAGCTCCTCAAGGACACTGACTTTGATTCGCTCCCCACTCCACGAATACACAACCAAGATCTTGCGGGCTTTTTCACAAGCATTGACACGGACCGCTTCATCGCGAGCTGGCGACTGACCCTGCAGTTCCTCTCGCCCCTCATGAATACCGCCCCCGATGAGATCATCTCCGTGAAGGCAACTCCGGGCAACAACACAGGGGACGTAGTAAAAGGCCGCACATGCCGTACACTCAATGTGACCAGGAAGATCTTCATTCGGGACATTGAACGCATCATCCTTATGTCCTTGAAGATGACTCAATTCTCCATCGGCACTAGGGTTTTTGAACAAATCCGAGGATCCCCTATGGGCTCCCCACTGAGTCCAGCTTTGTGCATGATGGTTGTCGCACTGTCCGAAGAAATCTGGTACAAAACTTACCGTACCACCCTTAGCAACATGGATCTTACAGCTCGCCTTCTTCGCTATGTGGACAACAGATTGTGCTTGTCGGACCCCAGCTGGGACTACGAAATTTGCTTCGCCAATTTCCTCCACCCGGAGTTCTACGGCCATCCTATCATTTTGGAAACTGAACCGGACCAGGAGTTCTTGGGCTTTTGCATCGAGTTCGAGCCTTTCGCCCTCCGCTACAGCCCTCCACGCGACCTCAACCAGGTCATGGCGCCATTCTCCGCATCACCTTTGGCCGTCCAACTTTCAGGCTTTGTTTCACGATTATTTCTGGTCGCCAAATGTGCGCACCCCACACATGAACGGACACGAGGTTTTGCCGCATTGCATCGTTTGTACAGATCAGCCGGTTTCGCCGAGTCCGATCTCTTCGCTGCTGCCAAGCCGATTCGTCAATATTTACACGTTTCCTTATTGTGGTAAAATCCTGACTGTCTTGCCGCTGACGCTTACGTTTCACTGCTCACACCTTGCTGAAAGTCTCACCCCTTTGGACCTTATTTGCATCTATTTGATCACGGAACAGTGCTTTTCCAGCAGGCTTACCCTCAAACTCGGCTCCATTTACCTGTTGGCCCATACTTGACGCATTGTCATGGCTTCCTCGTCTCCTACGACGTCAATTCCGATCCAAGAACCAGTGTTTCTTCAATTTCTTCATGATGTTCACCATGCTTACCTTCTACTACATCGAGCAATGGCGCTACTACCACCCACTCTCATTCCCAACATTGAACCTACTCCTCTTCCCAGTACAGACGTATGGAATCAACCTGATGGCCTACGACCACACTATTCGGACCAGACCAATGCCTTCATTGACAATGCCCCCATCCCATCGCCGGATCTGGACGAAGAAGAGACACTTATGGATGAACTGGTGGAAACCCATCTTCCCGAGCCGCACCAACATGTTGCTGCTCCGCCTCCTGATATTTTACCTGCACCTTCGAAGCTTTCTACTAGAACACCATCACCGCCAAGTCGCAAACAGAAAGCCAAATCTGCTCCAAAGGCTCCTGCCAAGCGTCGTCGCCGCCGTGACCAATCCCGATCCCGCTCCTCGAGCCCATTATCACTCTGGACCTCTGAAGACAAACAGAAACTACGCACTCTGAAGGTTGACGAAAAATCTCGATTTTCATGGAAGGTGATCTCGACCAAGATGGGCAAGTCTGAAGAAGATGTTCGCTCTATGTGGAATAAGATCAAAGACCAACTTGGCTGACCATTGACATATGCGAATCACAAGGAAAAGGTACGTTGCGGTACGGTATTACTGTTTCACCAACCCGTTGGCCTTCATTTTGGGAATATTCTTCTTGTTTATCTTCAGAACCATGGACGCTGTTGTCCCATTGAATTCTGACACGTCGTTTCACACAACCCGCCAGCCATTTATTATGTCTCTCCGCGTTCACCTGGACCGCTATTGCCAACAGCGAGCTATGTCCCACGAGAGGATCTCACCTACACGACGCTCACGCTCTCCAACTAGGACGTCGTCTTCCGCTATGGGCTCTACGTCATTCCGGCACCCACCCAACCGGTCTTCGCCTCCGACACCTCACCGACCGGTTATTTTCCAGTTGGACCTGAAGCCGATGCAACAACTGGCCGTACGCAACCCTTATTACAACATCTTGACCTCCAATGTCGCGGGCAACCTTCCTACGGCCACCTATGACAGCTTGTTCCAGACGTTCAAGGTCATCTACCCGGACTATGCTCGCAGTCATTTCGTTTCAGACCTCAAAACCGTAGTCACCGACACACTGCTACAACGCTGGTCCATACACCTACCAGCGTCGGAGTTCTACATGATGATTGACCCCGATCAAGGAGCTCAGATGCTTGACGACCTTCCTCATTCTCTTCTGGATGTTTTGAATTGGTTCTACCCGAGATGGAAAACTCATCAACATCTCGATGCCTTCACGACCCGCGAGTGTTCTCCGTTGCTGCTGACACCACATCCAGATGCACAAGACACTGGCTTTGCTGTACATGTTCAAGTGATTCCCCGTGGACATCCATTCGTCACGGCCACCCGATACACTAAAGCCGCTGAGTGATTAGCTGTCTTGATGGATCTTGACACGGCTCACGTCTATGAGGAAAAAGACCAACATTCGTTGTGATGTCCACCACCCCGGTTCTGATTTTCCCTTGTGTCATCCTTTTCTCGTTTGCCAGTGGGTGATATTCGTTATTTATTCCTTCATCATTGACCTTCCCCACGGCCTTTTGGCTTCAGTTTAGTATTTCCCGCCATCATATTCTTTTGATCGTACATGATGACCTCCAACACGGATGATCCTGCTCGATTGGTCTCGCACGGTTTACCACCTACATCCATACATGGCCTTGCCTCACACTTGCCACCGGATGATCCCACCTCGGCATCCTATATTCCTCGTGCAGCGAGAATGATTCCGACCTCTACCACTGTCCACTCCGTCTTCATCAAGAAGCTGAGCTATCCTTTGTCTAACCGTTCAGATGAACTTTGGATCGTGGAAAGAACACTTGATGGTCTTGAAACGTGGAAACCAGTGGAAACATTCCTGGAGAACATGCACCTCACCAACGACCAGGCAACCTTGCGCACTACAGCTAACCATTGGCGCAGATACTATGATGTACCAATTCAACCATCATCCTCCTCCCCTACGGCAACTACTGTTCCCGTTTTACCACACCCTGAACACTCCAACGTCCATGTCTCACAGCCGTACGAAGCGATACCAGACCACCTCCATATTTTACAGTCATGCTGGGGACGCTCCGCCCAACACCATTCTCAAGGAACCACTACCTCTTTATATTGGCCACCTTGGCGGTCTACACCACCGTCTTCCCCACCGGCAACACTACACCGTACTGTATATCTCACTCGCCCCGCTGTCCCTCCTCAACAAGTACATGGTCCGTTGGATGCGAACGATATTGACCCGATGGATATGTCGGATTCAAGTGTGTAATATACCACATTCTTTGTCGGCGAAAAAAGACCTGTGATTCATCGTCTCTTTGTGTGACCATTTACTAGGTACACCGTTTCTCTTTTATTTCTAACACTTTGTGCTTGTTCCTGTGGCTATTCCAACCCATTTTGCAGCTTGGGCTTTGCGCTTTATCCTCGATACTTCACATTCGACGCAATGGCTCGTTCTTCTCGACCCAATCCATATCGCGCCACATCTACGATTGAGACACCGCTTGGTACACGAACCGTTGGGTGGATTGCTGGACATCGAGGCCGCCCTGGTGATGTGAACCCTCCTCCAAACAGACCTGTCCTTATCTTGGTTGACTTCTCTCCCTTACAGGCATTGACTCACCGAAGCGAACCTGACCGTGAACACTACATGGCTTTGGTGAACTCCAATTTTAGACATGTCAGTGGCTTTGAACTTGCAGCTTTGTTTACCTGGTCACGTCAGATGGAACCAGTTGAAGCCGGCCTCATCCCAATTGCCGAACTCCGCTTTTGTATCTCCAAAAGATTGAGGTCCCAATGGGACATCCAAATTGATCCCTCGAACCTGGAGTTTCGCTTTTGCGACTTGGACGGTGATACATTCCAAGTTTCCAATGATATTACGGTCTTGCAGCTTTTGGAGGCATACCGACCTGAGTGGCGACTTCGGCAGTACAATTCCCGCGAATCCTCTTTCCTCATCCCGGGTACCAGACAGCCTTTCGTACTACGCTTGAAATGCTACAAAATTAGCTCCGGTGTGATCCTGCCCTGATGCACTAGTCGGCCAAAAAAGACCATGCTACAGGGTTTTCAATTCCTCCTTGACACCCCACTAACACAAAGGATTTTTCGATTTCTATTTTATTTGACTTGGAGCTGTGGCTTCTCCGTCGCAACTGACCCACTTGATTGAGGACTGGATTTCACTTTTTTTCATTTTGTGAATATTATCAATTTCGGGATTGGCTTTCTTCTGCAATTCTTGATGCTTCAGCCGTTGTTGCACTATTTCTCGTATTTGTGACAGTTTCACCCATGGAACACAAACGGGACGCGACCGTGGCGGGCTTGTCTTGGCCTGCGAACTCTACTCGTGGACTCGCTCCTACCGACCCAGTTCAAGTACCAGACGCCTCGACTTCTGCACTATGTCACTCAGGAGCTCCCGACACTACGACCAACCCTACTCCGGCACCTTTGGTAACTGACAGTACGGCACCTGCTACGGGTACACTGGCCCATTCTGATACATATTCAGGACCAGCACCTCCTGGCGTTCCATTTCCGACAGACTCAAGTTCTACACACTACTACTTCCATCGTGTTCAGTTCTCTTCTCGCGTGGTTCACCAGATCCAATTCAAGGTCATTACCCACTCCAACAACACCAGGGAGCTATTCATTGAAGAAATTCCTTTGTTAGGGCATTCCCGATGTCGTGACCCTGAACACTATTTCTATGGTCTCT
>CAMXCT020000631.1:212632-228889 GCA_947184155.2 Cladocopium goreaui | reverse complement strand
ACTATCTACTACTACTACTACTGCTACTACTACTACTGCTACTACACTACTACTAACTGCTAGCTACTAGCTACTACTACTACTACTACCACTACCACTACCACTACCACTACCACTACCACTACCACTACCACTACCACTACTACTACGACGACTACTACTACTACTACTACTACCACCACCACCACTACTACCACCCCCCCACCCACCCACAGGGGGGGGCGGGGAACACAGCTCCTGTATACCCATACCCATTCGGGGGGGGGGGACCTGGAGGGCTGCATCGTGTATATATATATAATATGTGTACCATCCAGTATTTGTGGATTATCCAATTTCATTATTATGGGAAATCGTATTACAGCAACCGACCAGCAAAAGGAAAGACAAAGGATTTTGAACATTTCTCAACCACTGCTATCACATAATATATCATGATCTATTCTCTTTTGGAATCTCTTGGAGACTGAGGTTCAAATGTGGCTAGACACCATGATCATTGGGATGGGTTTGTGCCCATGGGCAAAGCCTGCCAACGAGGCGGGTCTTCGACAATCTGTCTCTTGCAAGTAGATCTTGTATCATTTTGTGGCACAAAAGTATGGCACCATTGAAAACTGCAACATGCCGCAGCCGCACGAAATCACACTTCCCTGGTTGCCCGTGGCAATTCTCCTGGTGCACCACAGTCAGATGGTTGCCGGGTGTGGGAAACACAATTCTGTCTCAGTCCGTGCCCGGTAGGGATTCGTGTTTTGCACTGCGCAAAGTTGAGCTTTGAGGCCGGCGGCATCCGCATCGTCACCAGCTCTGCCTCCACTCCTCAGGAAGTGCTTGAGGATTTGCAGAGAGAAGCAAAGAAACTTCAAGGCGCTTGGATGTGCACAAAGAAAGTGTGGATTTGTTTGTTGATGTTTGCATGATTTTTATCAGCATAGTTCATACATGGATCGACAGTACATGTGAATACACGTGATGCATTGTGATGCTATGATGTTATGGATGTGCACTGGCTCTTGGACTTTGAGGATGGCTGCCAGAACCGCAAGCTGGATCTCCTGTGACGACCCTCTTGGTGTGTCCAAGTGTTGAAGAATGGCGTGACTTTGAAAACTTTGATGCATTTCGTGAAGAAATTCTTTTGATGCTTGGAGGCATTTTTTTGTGAAATCTCTTGAATCAAGTGGAGGTAGTGAGATGCAAGCGGCCATGATTTGCTGCCTGCACACTTGCCGTACACGCTCGTCCTTAATGTGCCGTTTAAATGATTGATAAGATCCTGGCAGTTGATCAGCAACAAGCTGTCAAAAGCTACTGGTCGCAAAAAGCCTTTCGTGGCCGATCCCCTAATTCAAAACATGCTAGTTGGTCAAACATCAACTGTTATTTTTGCCAGTCTTTTCTCCCCTTTTTATCCCCTTTTCAAGTCTCCCTGCCTTGCAACAGAGCAACCTGTGACGTGCCGTTCTGATTGGACTGGTTTGGAGGGACATGAGGGACACACACAGGGAGAGAATGGCCTAGCTTTACACCACAGGTGCTAGGCTAGTATCATTACCAGTAGTACCGCACAAGGCGGTGGCGGAAGTTTCAAGACTAGGAAACCTATAGGAGAGGTTGGTTGTTGTGAATCACGGATGGCAGAGCGAAGCCACTGATGGATTGAAAGGTGATTGATGTCTCCTCTCTTTCTCTCTCTCTCTCTCTCTTTTTCTCTCTTTCTCTGATTATCTACCTACCTACCTACCGATCTATCTATCTATCTTTCTATCTATCCATCTATGTATCTCTCTCTCTCTCTCATCTGTCTATCTATCTATCTATCTATCCATCCATCCATCCATCCATCTATCCATCTATCAATCAATCTGTCTAGCTGTCTTTTTATCTATCTATCTATCTAGCTATCTAGCTATCTAGCTATCTAGCTATCTAGCTATCTCGCTGTCTATCTATCTAGCTATCTAGCTATCTAGCTATCTAGCTATCTATCTAGCTATCTAGCTATCTAGCTATCTAGCTATCTAGCTGTCTATCTATCCATCTATCCATCTATCTATCTTTCTAGCTATCTATCTATCTAGCTATCTAGCTGTCTATCTGTACATCTATCTATCTATCTGTCTGTCTATCTATCTATCTAGCTGTCCCTCTCTCTATCTATCTATCTATCTGTCTATCTATCTATCTATCTATCTATCAATCTATCTATCTACCTGTCTATCTATCTATCTATCTGTCTGTCAGTCTGTCTGTCTGTCTGTCTATCTATCTGTCTGTCTATCTATCTATCTATCCATCTATTTATCTCTCTCTCTCTCTCGGTCTGTCTGTCTGTCTATCTATCTACCTGTCTATCTGCAAGCTTGAAAACCTAGCTATTCTGCGAGACTTCTTCATTTTTCAAAGTTGACAACCGCAATTCTGCGTGACTTCCTCATTTTTCAAAGTTGACAACATCAAAAACGAAGCAATTCTGCGAGACTTCCTCATTTTTCGAAGTTGACAACATCAAAAACCAAGAAATTCTGCGAGACTTCTTCAATTTTTGAACTTGACAACATCAAAAACGAAACAATTCTGCGAGACTTCCTTCAAAAATAAAAAGTTGAGTGCAGAGCTGACAGCCTCGTATCAATGCGTTTTGCGATTTTTCCAGTCTGCCACGAAAAAGTGATGCCAGGTCATACGAAGTGCTGCACCTGTCACGCAAAATCGTCTCAGCACACCTGAAGATCTGATGCTCCAAAATGTAACGCGTCTCAGGAAATCAGCGCCCTGACCTCCTAACATCTCTGATGAACATGTCTTTTGTACTGCGCCTGCCACGCGAAATGCATCTTTGAAGATCTTCTTCAAATGTCCCACGCCTGCCATCGTTTTTGGAAATGCCACAAAACCCTCACGTTTTGCTCACTTTTGACAAGGTGCACAATCCCTTGCGCCTGCCACGCGAAGGCACATCTGAACCTCGAAAAGTGGTCCGAACATGGTGTGTTTTTGTACATTTTGACTTCGAAATGTGCTTCGCGCCACAACGGCGTGCACTTTTTCGACATCTCAACTTCCAAAAGTGGTCCGAGAATGGTGTGTTTTGTACATTTTGACTTCGAAATGTGCTTCGCGCCACAACGGCGTGCACTTTTTCGACATCTCAACTTCCAAAAGTGGTCCGAGAATGGTGTGTTTTGTACATTTTGAAATCGAAATGTGCTTCGCGCCACAACGGCGTGCAATTTTTCATCTCTCATTGGCCAGATGGCTCCGCACCCGCCGCTTTAGCGAGCCTACTTTTCGACCCTCCGGAGCCTCAAAACACACGAAAAACACAGTGTTTCGCGACTTTCCTACCTTTTCGCGCGCCTATCTTATTTCTTTCTGATTCTTTCTCTTCTCTGATCTTCTCTCTTCTACTCTTCTCTTCTCTCTGACCCTCTCCATCTCTGCTTTTCATCTGTCCAGATTGTCGGAAGTTTGACTTCTAAACTTCCTTCGATCATCTAGTATCCGCACATTATCTTCCTGCGGAACCGCTTGCGCACGGCCAAGCGCTTGAAATGCACGACTTCGCCCGCTGTGTCTGCAACAACCGGCAAAGTCTCATTGAAGTGTCGGATACATTACATGAACACATGAACAACTTTAAAGTGAAACTAACACTAAGTGCCAGTTTCCCAGAAAATTTGCTTTGTACTAAGGAACGGGGAGGTGCTAACAGAGGAGTTCCAGTGCAAGATCGTATGCTTTCATCCACGCCAACAAGCCATTTGGACTCATGTTGTAATATGTTATAGACACTTGACTCGACCCTTGCATACCCTTGCAAATGATATGTCAGGCTTCACTAGGAATCTTCACCTGCAATTCTGCCAATGAGCTTCAGGGCTGATGTCAGATAGAGAAAACAATTTACATTTCCTTTGAGCAAATATTCGCTGAGGCCTCCAATATCTATGGACTGAATGTTGGCGACGAGATTCTTGTCGACGTGCCAGGGACAGGCCATTTGGCACTATGTCAAAATAATAATGCTTGAATAGCGTTCAAACATTTTTAGACCTTTGGCCGATCTGCTTTGTGCCAGTCACCGAATACGATTTTATATGTTCTTGAGGTGAATTTGCTGGAACTGTACTCGAAATCCTTGGAATGGAAATGAAGCCACCGCGTGAGATCAAAACACAGTTGCCTGTCAGCACATTTTACAAATCCTGAGAAATCAGAGGTGGAGAGATGATGCGAAATGCTTGTTCCAATTGAGACTGTACTTCATTGTACATAGCTATTTGATGATTCGACCCGTCATTGTCGCAGCGAGCATTTTGGGCGATGGCCCTGCTTGCTACTTCATGTTGAATCACCCAGTCAAGCTACAGCACAGGGAAATCTCCTCATGTGTCGCAATCCTTCACCGAGAGGTTCGTGTTTTTGCCGTTTCTTGGTCCCAGGTTTTTTGGGAAAGTCGACCAAGGCAAGGCCCCATGATGGCCACGTTCATTTCAAGTTGATGCAATTGATGCAAGTTGTCTATGTCCCGCCTCTCTGTTTCCTGGACTCCGTGTTTCCTCGGAGTTCCCAGCAGATCTAAAAATTACATGCTTGACCAGGAGAAGACGGTGAGATGGTGATTGAGCCATTCCTTGACTCGGATCACATTGCCACCATTTCTGAAGACAACGTGCTTTTGCTGAATGGTTTCGATGTGCAGACCAGATGCCATTGCTGCAAGCCTTGCAGTAAACAACAAACATCATCTATTAATCAACACGGTCAACATCTTCCAAAAACAAATGGAAATAGCCTGCAATAGCTTTGTTCTTCAGGTGGTGGTGGTGGTGGTATGCTGTGAACAGATGTGAACAGCGGGTTTGTATCTTCCTTCCTGACTGAAGGTCACACAGCTTCTTGGCCGCGAAGCCCTGGCGCCAGAGGTCCCGCTGTGGGCAATGAGTTTGCAACGCAGCAGATTGATGCAGAAAGTTTGACCAGGATGGATGCCGCAGCATCTTGGGCCGCGCACCGCGGGTTGTGCTACATCTGCTGAGATCCAAGGATTTGGAGGTGGGCGCCCGGTTCATGCCTGTTCCTAATAACATCCTGCTACCTTACATTGCAAATCATTGTAATTAGCCTGCTTGTTCCAATGTTACCTGTGTTGTAATTATTTTACACAATTCGTTCAATTTCGACATGCTTTTGTTTGCAAATTTCGAAAGAAGGTTGACTGATGTTGACTGATTCCTGGGAGACCACATACTGTATTTATATGTATTTTGTACTGACCTTCCATGTCCTTGCATGCTATGCCTGATTGTGCGTTTGCTGTTGGTTCCCCATCACCCTTTACATTCATGTGCAGAGTCAAACTCCATGGCTTCAGCCAAAATTGGATTCAAAATAGCGTGTTTGAGTTGGCTTCGGAAGGCTGTTGATGACAAGAAGGCAGGGCATTGTTGGGGCAAGGCAAGGCAAGGCAAGGCATCAAAAACAGCATCATGTGCATAGAACCCAACAAGACCCATTGACCTGGAAAGTGCAGAGCACAGACACCTGTGTGCTTCGTTGATGGTTTTTTTCGTGCTGAAGACAAGTCATGACATTGGAACACCTGAAGAAACGTGCTACGATATGCTGTTGGAGCAAGAACCTCCAAGGCTTTATTTAGGCTAGAGACTTGACTTGGCTTTGGCATCAACTTTGCTGTCAAATGCAGACGAAAACGGGTTTGAAATGGTTGGAAATCTTCAGAAGAGAGAGAGAGAGAGAGAGATGTCGACGAAGTTTTCGATTTATACATATAAGATCATCAGTAAATTCATGTAAAATCAAATGAGCAAAGTGACACGACATGACAAGGTCAAATGAGCAAATCACAGACATCCAACAGCAGTGGGGTGCAGAGGGATACGGTGGAGACTGCTTCCAGGCATTCCAAGCTTTGGAGCGGAATGAAGAGGTCTCGGCGCAGTTTGCCAGAGGGTTTGACCATCTGCCACACCCTCTATTTGTATAGCACAAGTATGCATGAGTAATCTTCACACCATAGGCTGGGGGAAGATTAGTTGATTAGTTGATTATTTTTAGGCTCAAGTGCACTAGGGTTCTTGTTTGGGACCCCCCGCTTGTTTTCCGTCTCCGCACCGCACTCCCATGGCGCCGCGTGAGAAGACCCGTGAGAAGAGTCGTACGCCCACAGAAAACAGAGCAAGACAGAAGCCAAAAGAAGAAGCACAAGAACCCAAGCCAAACAACGATGGGAAGGAAACAAAGACAGAAGAAGTTGAAGAAATGGAAGTTGACCCAGAAGCCAAGAAGAGACTAGAGTTCCAATCACCAGAATGCAAA
The DNA here is from genome assembly GCA_947184155.2 of Cladocopium goreaui. Classification (NCBI taxonomy): domain Eukaryota; class Dinophyceae; order Suessiales; family Symbiodiniaceae; genus Cladocopium; species Cladocopium goreaui. The sequence continues at coordinate 222,544 of CAMXCT020000631.1, read as the reverse complement.
GAACCACTCAGCACAGGTGAAGCCCCAGAACAGATTGCCAAGAAGCCACGAGCAACAGTTACTTTCCAAACACTCTCAGACAGTGATGAAGAATCTCAGCAATCCAAGGCAAGAAGCTCCAAAAGCCAACAGTCAGGCAGCGAAACAACAGAAACAACACAGATTACCAAAGCCACACGCAACATGGAACTGATGACCATGGAATCCCCCATCAGAACTGATGGCACAAAGACACCCCTGAGGAGACCTGAGGAGAAACGAAGAGAGAGAAGCGTCAGTCGCACATCAGACCACTCAAGCATCCCAGACACAAACGATGAACAGCTTCAGCGCGAAGAAGAAGCGCTACACAACAAGGCTTTGACAACAGATGACTTACAAGCAATCTTGAGAAGCGAACGTCACCGCAACAAGAGAAGAATTGAGCACCTACAAGCCACAGTCGACCATGTCCAAGACAACCTACAAGAAGCCATCTACGACATCGAAACCCAGTCCAGGATTGGTGCACACCTTGTATACAAGAGACTCCAAGAAGACGCAAAACAGGCCTCCCTTTCTTTCACAGTAGAAGGATTCCCCAAAGAAGCCACCCCCACAGACAAACACGCATTCATCAAATGGATCCTTGAAGCATCAGGATGCAATGATCCGGATGTCAAGGCCAGCTTAACAAACACCCGGGGAGAGATTAGCAACACCATCCTAGTGACGTTCTCATCGGGATGGCACAGGAACAAAACATTCCAGTGGTATACAGACCAGTACTCCCGCCGCAAACAACAGTTGTGGTGGTGGTCCCAAGCCACTGGACGTCAAACCCACAACCAAATCCGGATCCGAAAAACGCTGTCCGAAGATGCCCGAATCCGGGGCCGCTACCTCAAAGCCGCAATGGCTTGCATAGGAGACAACACCCAACAACGCATTGACATCTACCCCGTTTGGGGCGAAAATGCTGTCAAAGAAACCAGCACTGGAGAGTATTTAGTATGGTGTCACTTCTCTTACCCCAATGCGACTTGCCAAGTCTTCATCCACAGTTCAGTGTTTGACCTCATCCATCCCTTTATGGAAACCAAAATTGAAGACCTATACTCAACAGCTGGCAGCAAAGGAAAAGGACGACAGAGCAGACCCCCAAACAAAGGCCGCGGCAAAGGCGCTTTCTCCAGCCTTGACACGCCATTTGATCCTAGAGACCCATTTTGGTTGAAGTTTATCAAAGTTACCAGCTGGAAAAAGGATGAGAAAGTTCGCTCAGCATTGCAGGACGAAGAGGACGCGAGATCGAAGTTTGAGATGGCCGAGGGTTGACTCAATATGAAAAAACTCTATGTGAAAAGACTCCATTTGAAGAAGCCTGATTCAGGATATACTCCATTTGAACAGTCTCAATTTGAACAGGCTCCTTTTGAACAAAGACCGCTCAAAGGTTTTTGGAATGCACACCACCAATCCGTGCGAAAAAGTTCCGCGCGCCGAATACATGTGAGTGGGCACCCCCAAAAAAGAAACGACCAAAATAAAGCCCGAAAGGGAAGATCATTTTATAATCACCCTACCTTCCAGAGGAGAGCCGGGTTGACAGCGCGAATGGTTTTTCCCATTCAGCAGCGTCATCAGAATGTGCACCCATGCCAAACTGCCCAACACAAAAGTAGCGTAAAAAGAAAAACCAGGAGAGGTAACCGAAACAGTGCTAAACAACGTGACAAATTTGAACATTGGAGAAACCTTCGGAAAAATAATCGCAGGAACTGGCGTAAGTTCAAACAAATTGGCAGTACAGCAATGAGGAAAGTGGTTGCAGCCTCATTGTTGGGCACCGCAACTCAAGAACCTAGCCTGCTGAAGCAAACCCTCACACTTGAAGAATACAGATCGAATAAGTACGCTGACGGAGGAACGCTTGTACCAAATCAAGTTAACAAACTCTGCAAAAAGAAAAAAACTCAAACCATCTCCAAATGGATTGAGACATGCGAACTCCGCAACAAACGCAAAAGCCAACGTAGGTATAGTAGAATGATAAAACGGAGAGCAAACTATTTCATCAGCAAAAATGATGCCAGCCCATCCCCACCCCAACAGGGCAATAACAATAATTACCTACCCTATGCCCACAAATGGCGTATGGGCACGCTGAATTGCCGTGGGCTTAACGAGCAATCAAAACGAGAGCAAATTATGGAAATCATGCGTCAACTCAAAATTGATGTTTTGGCATTGCAAGAAACCAAAGTCAACCACTGCAGTGAAGAATGCCGTGTTAAAGAAGGTTCCAACGACCAGTACAGGTTCTTTTTCAGTTCCGCCAACGACACTCAGCGCCATATCGCGCAAGCGCCACAAGCCAAAGCAAAGGCCAAATGTGCGCAAAGAACTGAACACTGCGGGGTAGGATTTGTGATCGGTCCACGCTGTATTGACATTATTGCAGATTGTATTCCTCATAATGGTCGTTTAATAGAACTGCACTTGCACAATAAAGGTCCAGACATATGCATTCTCAATCATTACGCGCCACATAGTGCAAAACCATCAGGGGAAAAGGATACACATTGGGGCCTGCTAACCCAAATCACTCAAGCACGCTCCTGCTGCATGCCTACATTTGTAGTTGGTGATGCAAATGCGCGCTTACATGGTCGCGCACATGAAATCGAGGAAACCGTCGTTGGTCCGCACGTTTTTGGCTGGGGCCAAGGTTTTGTAACAAGGCTTCCTGAAGAGCAACTTGAAAACCGTCAACTTATGATTGATTTTTGTATTGCAAACGATTTCATTATCTCCAATACTTTCTTCAACAAGGCCAATGAACACAAATGTACTTTCAAAGATGCCAGAACTGATGGCTTCAAAGCTCCATGGACGCCTGACAGATTTGCCCAACTGGACTTTATTCTTGCGCCACAACGATGGAAAAATGCAGTCCTCGATGTCCACTCTTACACAAACATTGCCTTCAATAGTGATCATGCGGTGGTTGTTGCAGACATGCGCCTGAAACTACGCAAGCACAAAAGTAGAGGTAAAGCGGCCCAAAATGCAAAAAGATTTTTCCAACCAACCGACGTTCAGCTTCAAAGATATAATCAGCAGGTCCATTCTCAGTTCATTTTTAAGACCGGTACACTGGATGAGAAACTTAGTAACTGCTGTCGTTTTGTATCTCAGTTGCATAAGGCGGCGCTGGAAATCTTTGACGAAAAACATGTTGTACAAAATCGCGATTACCTTTCTCGTTATACCTGGCACTTAATTAATCAACGACAAATTGCTAGACAAAGGAGAGATACCCAAGCCGAGCAAGTCTTGAATCGTGAAATCAAGAAAAGTGCTAAAAGAGATAAAATACAATGGCGCATTAATAAGCTCGAAGATCTAACGGATATCAAAAATTCTTGGAAGCACATCAAATATGAAAAACGTGATTACATGCCCAAATTCTATGACATCAAAGACATCCGAGGAAATCGAGTCCCTCTATCAAAAAAAGCAGATGCAATTGCTGAATATTTGTTTGAAAAACAATGGGGGCCTACTAGCCCATCACCCCCACCTGAGAATGCTCGAGAAAACGTGTTTTCCCACCCCCTACCTTTCTTTACAGGAAACCTCTCTGCAAATGAAGTTAGAAACGCGATCTCCAAACTAAAAACCAACAAAACGCCAGGACCCGATGGAGCAATCACAGAACTCTTCAAATGGCTTGATGATCACACATTGGAGCAGCTCACCGACTGCTTGAATGTTTTCTGGACTGAAAAACAAGTTCCTGATTCCTTTACCCAAGCACAAGTATGCTGTATATACAAAAAAGGTGCGCACGACAATCCTGAAAACTATCGTCCCATCTCGCTCCTGAACACCAGCTACAAAATTTTTGCAAGCATCATTCAAAGTCGCCTCGCAAACATCCTGGAGCCTCTACTAGGGGACACTCAATATGGTTTCCGCCCCAAACGTTCCACTGCAGAACCACTTTTCTGCGTTCGCAGACTCGCGGATTTCGCTGAACAAGGCAACGACCCTCTTTTTTTAATCTTTTTAGATCCCGGTCTGGTGGTGCTGGCTGAAAAGGGGGGAGCTCTACCTCAAAAATTTAGCCAGCTGCAACTGTTACCTGACACTTGTACCCATGGTTTTCAGCCAAGCCCCAGATAGCATCATTTCTGAGAAATAGAGTTTCAGGATGCAATTGAGCATGTGTTCATGTTACCTTGGTTCCACAGTTTTCAGCCACAGCTCGACTCGATTCCATATAATTTATGCTGACCTCAGATCCATAGTTTTCATCCAACAACATTGGGAAAACAGACGCATCAACCAAGAGGTGAATCCCAAGTTTCCAGCCATTGCGCAATAAATCCTAGGGCCTAGGGTTTGAGACTTTGCAGTGGTCAGGTCATTGGATTCCTGAAAAGTCAGCGTGGGAGAAAATAATTGTTTTACAATGACCTTGTTGAGGCAAACCATCAACAAGACAAATCGTTTCACAATGGACTTGTTGAGTTGAAATCCTGGAAATGTGCTTCGCGCCACAACGGCGTACACTTTTTCGACATCTCAACTCCCAAAAGTGGTCCCCACCTGGTGTGTTTTGTGCATTTTGACTTGCAAATGTGCTTCGCGCCACAACGGCGTGCACTTTTTCGACATCTCAACTTCCAAAAGTGCTCTGAGACCCAGGTGTTTTGTACATTTTCGCTTGGAAATGTGCTTCGCGCCACAACGGCGTGCAATTTTTCATCTCTCAACTGGCCAGCTGGCTCCGCAACCGCCGAGCTGGCTCAGAGGATTTGGCTGAAACCTGGAGAGACAGTTGGTATCTCTGAGATACCTAACGCTGTGGGTAAAAAATTGGTGTTCCGGGGAGGTTCAACAGGATGTGAAAGATTCAACAGGATGTGCGTGTGTTGGCCTGCATCTTAGGCACCTATGGTTTCAGCCACTTGTAACATGTAAGTTGTAAGATGCAAGGTAACCTCACATCCCCTAGTCTTCAGCCACGGGAACATACTAGTATTTTTTTTACTTTGGCTATATTTTTGGGGTTGGGGTCATGTTTTCAGCCCATGGCTTTCAGTCTTGGCACCTACGCTTTCAGCCAGAATATTGGCTGGAATGGGGGCTGTAGACCCTAAGAGTTCCATCCATCGGGGATTTTTTAGATTGGGAAAAAGCCTTCGATAAAATTGATCATGAAAAGATGTTCCTATCCCTTTCTAGACTACAGATTCCACCTAACATTCTTGACAATATTAAGAGTCTTTACTCGAACCCGACTTTCCAAGTCCTCCAATCTGACCATAGCAGCGATTGGCAAAAACAGAACTGGGATTCGACAAGGTTGCCCGCTTAGCCCCTACTTATTTATCCTCACGATGCACGTAATGTTTCATGATGTCAAAAATCAGTACCATGACCCCCTTCATAGCAAAACTTTCCAAGGCATAAATTTCCAAGAGCTGCTTTATGCTGATGACACACTTATCATTGCAAAAAATTCGGCAACAGCAAACGCTTTCCTTCATTTGATTGAAAAAGAATCCGAATACCTGCATCTTAAACTTAATCACGATAAATGCAATTACATCAAATTCAACGCACCACGAGGGAATATTCGTTTCAGAAATGGCACCGAAATGAAACCAACCACAGAAGCAAAATACCTGGGCTCAGTGATCACAAATACGCCGAATCCGGCGCAAGAAATTAGGCGCAGAATCTCCAATACGATGCCAGTTCTCAAAAAGCTAGACATTTTTTGGAACAAAACCCGCTGTAACAAAAAGTGGAAACTGCTAGTCTACAATTCGGTTATAGTGAGCCGGGTGCTGTATGGACTGGAATCCCTGGAGCCTACAGAAAATATTGGTCGGATGCTCGACGTTTTCCAACTAAAAGGATTACGCAAGATTCTGAACTTACATACCACTTTCGTCAACAGAAACAACACAAATGAGTTTGTTTACCAACAAGCAAATGATGCCTTAGAGGCCCCTTCAGTTGGTCCACTCCGAAAAATTAAACCGCTGACTGAGATCCTTGAGGACAAACGTTTGAAACTTTTGGGGCATGTACTCAGACGCCCAAGATCGCATCCTCAGCACCAAGTCACTTTTGATTCGTTCCTTGCCAGACCAAAAGTCCCTACACTGCGTAGAGTAGGCAGACCCAGAAAATTCTGGACAACAGAAAATATGCGCAAAGCTTGGGAAATTATCCAACAGGCTGACAACGCTCAACCACATGTTCCTTTTGATCCAGCTAACCGGACAATTCGCGAGACATTAATTGCTGCGGCACGAAACTACCAAGCGCCTTTTGACTAGTTACCACCATCTCGTTTTCAACATTAACAAAAATAACGGTTTTTCTTTGCCGACTAAGGTAATCCGCCAGTGAACACACTCCTTTTGAACGTGCTCTGTTTGAACATGCTCTGTTTGAACGTGACTCTATGTGAATGCTGTTTTTAATTTATTTTATTTAGGATCTCGCGAGGAAAGCTCATGGCAGTATATGACAGTTACACATATGCCACCACTCAATTTGAACATCTCTCTGTGAACCTCTCCATGTGAAGTGACAATTCTACATTTCAAACCTTCTTGCAATGCTACTTGATAGTTTGATGATCTGTTACTGATTCTGGATAATAAAAGCGTAGCCTGAAGTGAGAGCTATGATTGTACAGCGGTAGTTTCCTTTTAGTTTTCCTCTTGTCCATAGATTCTTCCGTTTCGTTTTGAACCTTGTTCACACAGCAGGACCTAGGGCCAACGGCCGCGTGCGTTCAGCAAAGGTGGCTTAGGCTAAGAAAAAAAAAATCGTATTTTATTTTGGGGATCACTTTGAGTGTTTACCACTGTATGACGCCAACTACAGTAGCAACAGTTGCAGGAACATATTGGCTTCGCAGACTTGAAACTAGATCTGCAGCAACCAATCAAGACTTCCTTATCTTCCTTCCACAAAACAAAGAACTCTTCCGGCCAGCTGCAGGTGGTTGAGACTCTTGGCCTTGAAGGATTCGACGACTTGGTGAAAAAATGCGGCTGATCGAAAGGCACGCACTTGGCATGGCCTAGCTGCAAAATTGCCTGCTGCAGCAATCCACAGCGAGACTCCCTGAAAGCCAATGAATTGGTAACGTGCGGCGGCAAAGAGCACGCCTCTGAGCAGGAGTTCAAGATAGCAGCGAGAGAAAAAAGTGGTCCCAAAGAGAAAGGCACATTTTGTTGACACCGGGTACTCGTATTTGGATCGGTTCGGCATTTGGCACAACCAGCCACGGAATGTCACATGGTTGCACTTGATTTAGTACATTTCTTCAGGATTTCTTACTGTTATGAAATCGAATCATTGCTGCCAGACTTGGAGCGCGGGGCCTTTCTACGGCCCGATGCAGTAAACAACACCAACAAGTGTGGGCCTAGGATATGTGAAAGCAGGCAGAGATGTTTGCGGCACCAGGGTTCCTGAAGGGTTCAAGACCCAAGAAAAGCAGGAAGACATGACGATGATCAACAAGACTCTGCAAAGTGCTACCCGCACTCCCCACAGCAATCTCGAAGACCCAATGTCCACCTCATGCAGCAAAACTGCGCTACAGAAATGCTACAGATGCAAGGTTGCTGGACATGACATAAAAGGAAAAGTAGACAGAGAACTACGAAAGACCAAACACGTCAAAGATCAAGAAGCCGGTTGGGATGTATTTATATGTATTTATTGTATTTCAAGTGGAAGCTGTTTCTGCACCCCCTTCAAAAATTAAGAAAATGCCCTCACTGCCAGAGCTCTGGAAATTCTGGGACTGAGGTTGGAACTCTTTTGCTTTTCGAATGAAGCCGGGGGCTTTGGATGCGATGCCATGAAGGCTAAGTGAAATGGGAATGCTAATGCCTTATTTGCTTGATTGATTTTTCATTGCATGATTCGATTCAATCTTAAGTAAAACTAGTCTGTTCTTCCTTTTGTACATACTAGGGTCTTGACTTCAGTCGCATCTTCTTGTTGAAGTCGCATCTTGATTGGCGCCCGCCACAAAAAACACAGTTTTGCTTAAATCTTGTGATTTGATATTTGTACTAAATCATACATGATTGCCGTTTTACCAGCGTGCCAGCTCGCTTTTTCCATGGCTGACCTATAGTTCCATAGTTGATTTATTCCTCGTGTAAGTTTTTTTTGCCCCAGATAGCGAAGCTATTGGGGTTATTACTTCAACTATAGGCAGAGTTGCATGTTTGCGTTTTGGAGCTGGGCTGCTGGTGCCGTTGCAGGGTGCCGCTGCAGGGTGCCCCTGCAAGGTGCTGCTGTCAGAGCTGTGCGCATTTTGGAGCTGGGTTGCTGGTGCAGCTGCAGGGGTGCCGCTGCAGGGTGCCGCTGCAAGGTGCTGCTGTAAGAGTGCTGTTTGCGCTTTGGAGCCTGGTTGCTGGTGCGCTGCAGGGTGCTGCTGACAGAGTGCTGCTGTCAGAGTGCTGTTTGCGCTTTGGAGCCTGGTTGCTGGTGCGCTGCAGGGTGCTGCTGCAGAGTGCCGTTGCTGGTGCTGTTGTGGCAAGCTTCGCCAGGTGCTGTCCTTTCATTTTCCCTCCTCGTTTTCAGGTCCAAAAGGGCCTTGGTGGGTTGGTATGCCTTTAGGCCTCGTTTTGGCCTCGTTCTGGCTGCGTTTCTTTTTGCTTATGCTACGGTTGCGGTGGTACTGCGAGCAGCACAACCAGCAAAAGCAGCACAAGCAGCAGAAAGAGCAATACACAAGCAGCAGCACCAGCAGCAGAACCTGCTCGTGCTGCTGGCGCTGCTGGCGCTGCTTGTGCTGCTCGTGCAGCTTGTGCTGCTTGTGCTGCTGCTGGCGCAGCTTGTGCTGCTTGTGCTGCTTCTGCTGCTGGTGCTGCTGGTGCTGCTTGTGCTGCTTCTGCTGCGTCTGCTGCTTCTGCTGGTAGTGCTGCTTCTGCTGGTTCTGCTGCGTCTGCTGCTTCTGCTGCCCGTGCTGCTTCTGCTGCTTCTGCTGCTTCTGCTGCTGCTGCTGCTCCTGCTGCTCCTGCTGCTTCCGCTGCTTCTGCTGCTACTGGCTCTGAGTGGCGCCGCGTCGCAACCCTAAGACCCTAATAGTGTATAATGACTGCGCGCGCGCATTGTTTTGTTGATTTCCGCCGGTGATTTGGAATGTTTCATTGATTCCAACCACTTTCTATGATGTGCGGAATTCATTGGCGCCCGCAATGAATCATTGCAAAAAACAATGCTCGTGATGTGACTTCAGCGGCGTGATGTGCCTAGTGTTTTTCGCAGCGCCTGCCACGCAAGATGTGCCTTCAGCGGCGTGATGTGCCTAGTGTTTTTCGCAGCGCCTGCCACGCAAGATGTGCCTTCAGCGGTGTGATGTGAGTTAAGTCGACAACTTGTAGCAAAAGGCTCTGCAAACACCTGGCCTTGCGCAAGTTAGATCTTGTTGCTGCTAGTTTGGGAAGGGGTGCTTGTGGGCCCTGCCTACTGTGCAGTTAAGGACAAGGGAACTCTCTGGCTGGCAGCACGTTTAGACAACCTGGGCAAGGCAAGAGGTCGGAGTTGAATGGGATGCCTCGATTGAAAAGGATCAGCGCTGCATCCACGATGTTTGTTGATTCCACTCCCACGAGGGGGGACACCTCATTGGTAGAAATAACAAGAATAGACATCACACAAACTAACATGTAGTCTATCTCCGGGTTTTATGCTAGGAAAACGTGCATTTCAGTCAACTTTCTTTAGACTGCTGTGCCAGGGTGCAAGTGGCGCCTGCGTCCAAAATCTCAATCTGGCACTTGGATTCCCAGAGGCCCTATTGCTACTGCAAAATGTTGCAAGCCGCTTCAAACTATGCAATCTCAAGCTGGTCGCACATTAGTGGCACATATC
>CAMXCT020000631.1:185876-212264 GCA_947184155.2 Cladocopium goreaui | reverse complement strand
GCTGCTCCCCAAAATTCTTCCCGAAATCTGCTCCCCAAAGCTGGTCCCCGAAGCTGCCCCAGAGCAGCTCTCCACAATCCCAAAGCTAGTCACCAATGCTGTTCCCAAAAATGCTCCGGAAAGCAGCTCCCCAAAGTTATCCAAAATTGCTACTGAAAATTGCTCCCCGAAATTCCTTGTAAATGCGTGCCCGAAAGTTGCTGTTCTTCAAAGCAAGTGAAGAAAAAATTGTCCAAAGTTGTTCTTAAAGCTGTTCCTGGACAGCAGCTATTGCCCCAACGCTGCGATTCTTCAAGTTTATACCCCCAAGTCACAAGTCCTGAAAGCTGCTCCCCAAAGTTGCTCCACAAAGTTGCTACTAAGAGCTGCTCCCCGAAATAGTTTGTAAAGTTGTCCCTGAAAGCTGCTCCGCAGAGTTGGTGTTCTTCAAAGTAGTTAATCCTCAAAGTTGTTCCGGAAAGCTTGCCAAAGCTGCTCCCTAAAGCGGTTCCTGCTTCCCAAAGCTGTTCCCCAAAGCACCTCTGCAAAGCGGTTGCCCCAAAGCGGCTATGCTTCAAACCTGTTCCCTAAAGCTATTCTCCAAAGCGGCTCCCGAAAGCTGCTCCCCAAAGTTGCTGCCGAAAGCTGCTCCCCAAAGATGCGTTCTAAAGCTACTTCCGAAAGGTACTCCTCATTCAAAGCTGCTGTTCAAAGCTGCTCCGCCTCAAAGCTGCTCCGATCAGCTGCTAAGCTTGCCCCCCGAGAGTTGTTTCCGAAAGCGGCTTCCCAAAGTTGCTTTCTGAAGCTTTTCCCCAAAGTTATCGTTTTTCAAAGCAATTGTCCGTCAATGCTGCTTTCAAAGCCGCAAAGTTGCTCCCCACAGTTGCTCCCCAAAGCTGCTCTTCAAAATTGCTACCGAAAGCCGCGTCCCAAAGAAGCTCCCCAAAACTCCAATGTTGTTGCCCGAAGCTGCCTCAAAGCTGGTCCAGAAAGCTGTCCAAAGCTGCTCCCAAAGCTGTTCCCCGGCGCTGCTCCCCAAAGTTGTGCCCCAAAGCTGTTCTCCAAACCTGTTGCCCTAAAGCTGCGATTCTGCAAACCTGTTCACCAAAACGGCTCCCCAAAGCCATTCTGCAAAGCGGCTCCTGAAAGCTGCGCCTCAAAGTTGCTACCAAAAGCTGCTGTCCAAAGCTATTGCCCCAAACCTGCAAATCTTCAAACCTATACACCAAAACGGCCCCCCAAAGCTATTCTGCAAAGCGGCTCCCGAAAGCTGCTCCCGAAAGTTGCTACTGAAAGCTGCTCCCCGGAGTTGTTTGTAAAGCCGCCCCCGAAAGCTGCTGTTCTTCAAAGCAATTGTTCCTGAAAGTTGCTCCGGACAGCTTGCCAAAGCTGCTCCCCAAAGCGGTTGCCCGAAGTTGTTTCCCAAAGCTGTTCTCCAAAGCACCTCTGCAAAGCGGTTGCCCCAAAGTGGCTATGCTTCAAACCTGTTCCCCAAAGCTAGTTTCCAAAGCGGCTCCCGAAAGCTGCTCCCCAAAGTTGCTGCCGAAAGCTGCTCCCCAAAGTGCGTTCACAAAGGTGCTCCCCTAAGCTGAGGTTCTTCAAAGCTGCCGTGCAAAGCTGCTCCTTAAAGCTCCTCCCTAAAGCTGCTCCCCAAAGCTGTTCCCCGGCGCTGCTCCCCAATCGATGTTCCCCAAAGTTGCGCCCAAAGCTGTTCGCCAAAGCTGTTGCCCCGAAGCTGCGGAAAGCTGCTCCCCAAAGTTGCTGCCGAAAATTGCTCCCCAAAGTTGCGTTCTAAAGCTGCTCCCCAAAGGTGCTCGCCAAAGCTGAGATTCTTCAAAGCTAGCGTGCAAAGCTGCTCCTCAAAGCTCCTCCCCAAAGCTGTTCCCCGGCGCTGCTCCCCAAAGTTGTTCCCCGGCGATGTTCCCCAAAGTTGCGCCCAAAGCTGTTCTCCAAAGCTGTTGCCCCAAAGCTGCGGAAATCTGCTCCCCAAAGTTGCGTTCTAAAGCTACTCCCCAAAGGTGCTCCCCAAAGCTGCGGTTCTTCAAAGCTGCCGTGCAAAGCTGCTCCTCAAAGCTGCTCCCTAAAGCTGCTACCCAAAGCTGTTCCCCGGCGCTGCTCCCCAAAGTTGTGCCCCAAAGCTGTTCTCCAAAGCTGTTGCTCTAAAGCTGCGATTCTGCAAACCTGTTCGCCAAAACGGCTCCCCAAAGCCATTCTGCAAAGCGGCTCCCGAAAGCTGCGCCTCAAAGTTGCTACCAAAAGCTGCTGTCCAAAGCTATTGCCCCAAACCTGCAACTCTTCAAACCTATACACCAAAACGGCTCCCCAAAGCTATTCTGCAAAGCGGCTCCCGAAAGCTGCTCCCGAAAGTTGCTACTGAAAGCTGCTCCCCGAAGTTGTTTGTAAAGCTGCCCCCGAAAGGTGCTGTTCTTCAAAGCAATTGTTCCTGAAAGTTGCTCCGGACATCTTCCCAAAGCTGCTCCCCAAAGCTGCTGTCCAAAGCTATTGCCCGAAAGCTGCAATTCTGCAAACCTATGCCCTAAAACGTCTCCCTAAAGCTATTCTGCAAAGCGGCTCCACAAGTTGCTACTGAAAGCTGCTCCCCGAAGTGGTTTGTGTACAGGCAGATCGTAATATTAGTAGTAATAAATTGAGGGCATGCCGTTATAGATCGCGGCTTGCAATTCTTGGGGCGCAACAGTGAACAGCCATGCGGTCTACACCGAGGGCACCGCCACAGGGTTAATATGACTAAATGTGTAGCCGTATGAAAATATGCGACTGGTTAAAACATGTTAAAACTACTCCCCAAAGCTGTCGTTCTTCAAGGCAACTGTCCGTCAATGCTGCTGCAAAGCCGCAAAGTTGCTCCCCACAGTTGCTCCCCAAAGCTGCTCTTCAAAGTTGCTACCAAAACGTCCCAAAGAAGCTCCCAAAAACTCCAATGCTGCTGCCCGAAGCTGCCAGCTGGTCTGGAAAGCTGTCCAAAGTTGCTCCACAAAGCTGCTACCCAAAGCTGTTCCCCGGCGCTGCTCCACAAAGTTGTGCCCCAAAGCTGTTCTCCAAAGCTGTTGCCCTAAAGCTGCGATTCTGTCAACCTGTTCACGAAAACGGCTCCCCAAAGCCATTCTGCAAAGCGGCTCCCGAAAGCTGCGCCTCAAAGTTGCTACCAAAAGCTGCTGTCCAAAGCTATTGCCCCAAAGCTGCAACTCTTCAAACCTAGAAAGCTGCTCCCGAAAGTTGCTACTGAAAGCTGCTCCCCGAAGTTGTTTGTAAAGCTGCCCCCGTAAGATGCCGTTCTTCAAAGCAATTGTTCCTGAAAGTTGCTCCGGACAGCTTGCCAAAGCTGCTGCCCAAAGCTGCTGTCCAAAGCTATTGCCCGAGAGCTGCGATTCTTCAAACCTCTACCCTAAAACGTTTCCCCAAATCTATTCTGCAAAGCGGCTCCCGAAAGCTGCTCCCGAAAGTTGCTACTGAAAGCTGCTCCCCAAGTGGTTTGTGTACAGGCAGATCGTAATATTAGTAGTAATAAATTGAGGGCATGCCGTTATAGATTGCGGCTTGCAATTCTTGGGGCCCAACAGTGAACAGCCATGCGGTCTACACCGAGGGCACCGCCACAGGGTTAACATGACTAAATGTGTAGCCATATGAAAATATGCGACTGGTTTGGTTGTGCAACTTCATTCCGCTAGCTTGGCGAGCCTATATCAGCGGCCTTTTTCCAATGCAAAGTCAGCGGCACCAAAAAGACACTCGTACCCACGACCAGCAAGCTTGAAATATCTGTGGGCCCCCTAGTGAATTCAAGAGAGCGACAGTCGCATGCGGTAAATTCAAAATAACGGAAACGCAAAACGAAAGTTCCCAAAGTTTGTATTCGTGAAAAATTCCAAAATTGTGGCAGATTTTTGGGAAAATTGGGCCCGGGGTGAAAGTCCCAAAATAGTGGCAAATTTTTGGGAAAATTGGGCTCGGGGTTAAAGTGCCAAAATTGTGGCGAACTCCGCGCGCGCGCCAAATTCAAGAGACACATATTCAAACTCAACTGAGAGACCTACCGAGCGACAGTGGACCAGGGGGGAATCGAACCCCCGACCGACCCTGACCGACCGTACTGCATTTGCGTAGTGGGACACTGATTGGAGAGAAGAGAATTTTCCCAAAAAGCATCACATTTTTGGGAAAATCAAAATTGAATGTCCCAAAAAAGTAGTAAATTTTCGACCTCCGAGCAGGGGGCTCAGGAAGCACGGGCTTAATTTGTATTCGCACAGTCTAAGTTTGTATTCGCCAATTTTCCCAAAAATGTGGCAGATTTTTGGGGAAATTGGTCTCGGGAAACTGCGCGCGCGCGCTCTGTGTAAGGCCAGATCGTAATATTAGTAGTAATATTTTTTGTATATTTTTGGGTTTTTTGGTATTAAAATAAATTTAACGATTCAATGAATCTGATTCAATCCAAAGAAAAATTGTCGTAATAAGGCCCAGAGGCCCTCCGATGTCAGATCGCAACCCTCTGGACGGCTTAAGTAAACTCTCGACTCGAATTAATGCATAATTATACCTCACCAACGACCAAAAAGGAAAGATCACCATATATTGAAAGATCCTGAAAGCATGTCCTGAAACCTTGCCATCTTTCATGAGTCAATATGAGTCAGTGTCGCTTGACAGCAGTCTGTCTTTCGAGCAAAATTTAGAAAGGAAGACTCAAACGAGTCAACCCTATGGACGCTGGCTACACACAAGTCATAAAAGGTGAGTCCCCAAGACAGCGGGCAGCAATTCAACATAGTGGCATTCGACGGGTGAAACGGTGAAACCCGAAAAAGGCCATCTGTTCCACTTTACGTAGACGAATTACTAGAATTACTAGAAATTAAAAGTGAAAATTCAGAGGCCAAGTCGAAGGATGCAACATCCTACCTAGACAGGTATTCCCCGAGGGGCTCACGACATCTTGTCGAGCCGACGTGAGTAACACACTTGCTCAAATTTTTTCAGTGCGAATTTTGTTGTGGAATGCATCTTACGTGCAAAAACACTCCAATTACACCTGACATACGCTTGACAGGAGCTACCATCGCCATAGCCAGTGCCGAGAATGTTTGAATGAAAGCTAACCCTTCCCCTTTCCCGTTGAGATTTAATTTGAAATTGAAATTCGACGTGCCCGTTCTGGGCTTAGCCGGTTGCCATGACAGAAAAAACGGAATGGAAAATTGCAGGTACGTTTTCACCCCCATGCTGTCTGGTCTTCGTTGGCCAGGACAGACAGTCATGGGTTCCTGGCCCCCTGCCATAACTGAAGTTCATAAAGAAGCCATGAGAATGGAAACCTAAAGTTAGAAGTTTTACATCTCTTCAGATAGTTCACACACACACGCACACACACACAAAAGCGCAAGTCCATCACAGTCTTGCATTGCCCCGCCCCTTTACACTTTGTCGGTTCTCGCTGCTACCTTATCCATCCCTTAAACACGCTGTTTCACCCACATCCCTTTCACGCAAGAATCTTTCACGCACAACTCTGTCACACACAGCTCTTCCCGTGTTCGCCTTTCTTGTGCTACTTATTGGACGAAGTTGACATGTGGGGTTATCCGGTCCTTTGATTTCCCGATTTGATCTTATTTTATTACATTCTCGGGCGATTCCTTGGTCAAGCAATGGATATTTGTGTACATGTGGATCAATGTAGGGTTGGCTGCAGGATGCTGCAGGATATTTCTGTATATAGTTAGTACGGGATTGCAATTTAAAAGCTTTCATTTTGCAGTCCTTCGCAGCATCACTGAGCGCGGTGCTGCTTCAATCGGATCCGGAGTTTCAGACTTGAGACCTGAGTCATGCATGGACAACGCTTTCATACACCGTTAATGCCAATCTACCTTTCGAAGATTTTCGTGCAATCCAAAATGCATCTGTGTGGTATACGATCCCAGTTGACAGTTGGGTCAGTGTAGAACCCCTGAATCTACATCACGTCAAAGAATAGTGGCTGCATGTCACCGTTTAATCTCACTTCAATCTGCACTTGTAAGGGTGAATTCCTTCGAGGTGCTGGCATCAAATTTCAAGCCTTTGCACTGCAACAAGCGGAGAGTCCTACAGTAATTATCGCACAAACGCACCGCGGAAGTCTGAGATTCCACACTTCTTCGTCGAGCTTCACCGTCTCAGTCTGCACGACATGCAACACGTGTGCCTGCACCTCAATGTCAATAACGGCATGTATATATATATATGTTATTATTATTATCATTATATATTCAAAAAATAAAGTAAAATAGATACTAAGTCCAAGTTGGCTTTCGGGTCTCAGGTTCGACTGTCTTGGGTGAAAAGTACGAAACGTATGCTTTCATATGCTTTCTGGTTTGTTCCAATCTTTGCATCGAATCAGCACACGACGTACCTTCGAGAAAGCAGTTATGCAAAGGTCCTGCTCCCACAGGGAGCACATTTTCATGACATCGGACTCCGTCGCTCATGAGACATTCCCCGGCAGCCCCCACTGTACAAAAAACGATTTTAGACATATACAATTACAATGCATATACAATGCATACAGACTCACCATGATTCACCACTTTTGACTCCAACAAAAGCTGTTTGAAGCCAAATCCAGTGGAACATTGCCATTGACGATTGCAAGCTCTGGTGGCTCATCAGCATCCAGAGCGGAAGAAGTTCACAAGCAGGAAGGACTCTGTATTGCAATATGCTGCAAAATCTGCCCATTTGCAGCCATTGTCAGCTGCCAGCATTGCTGCGGCGCAACTGATGAAATCCTGGATCCATCTGATGTGAAGGCAAATGCAATCCAGTCATGTCAAGTCAAAGATATTCAAAGGTTGGGTCATACAATGAGTGCAATCCATTTCCATTTCGCGGGTTTTGGGACGCAGCCTATAAATTAACATAATTGGCAAGCTTGCTGCGGCAGCCAAGGATCTGGCTCGACTATACGGGAGGACATCGAGTGAAATATTTGCATTGCTTCTCCCCATTGACCGGCCTGGGAGCAGAATTGCATGGAGTTGCACGTCTGAGCATCATGATTTTCTGGAGAATATTGCTACTTGCCGATACCAAACCTGATGAATGTATATGAATGTGATGGGATGAACATGGATGAACATGGATGAACATGGTTCCTGCATCCCCCGGCCTTTTCAGAAGCTAAAATCGCTGCATTGCAGCAAAATTGATCTGGCTGCTTCTCGGGCATCATGTAGAAAAGGCCCAAGGCAGTCTGCCACCGACGTCCTGTGTCACAGGCACTGATTGCACTGCCTGCAGTCTATGGCGTCTTTAGGGCTGGCAGCGTCCGATACAGCCCACGACTTCCCTTGCTTGTTGGGTTTCTCATGGCAGAGGTATGGCAGAGGTATGGCAGAGGTATGGGGGCGATTGTGGGAATGATGGGAATGATGGGAGGTTTCCCCGTTTCCCCTCAACTTTGGTCCTTAAAATTCCACGGCGCCACTAAAAATGTGAAACTAGAAATATCTGTCAGCTACTTTTACAGCTACTGTATGACTCTCGCAATTCTATTGAAAATCCTGATGCAAGTTCCAGCACATTTTGCATGAGGGCATCGCATTTTTTTGTAGCACACCCTGAGATTGCTTATCAAAGAACAATGGATCCATGAAGTCGCTGGAAGTCCCGATTCTGAGCCCGGCCCCGAACTACCCAACAATTGGAGTCTAAAGCCAGTAATTTGAAAATGCTAAGGCTCTGAAGGTAACATGGTTCGGTGTGAGGGTGATGCTGGGCATCTTCCTGAGCAATGCTAATGTTGAGCGCCATTCGCCACCTGCACCGCAAACCAGCTCTGAGCCATGCATACTTTGCTACTAGGGTCCTGGCCACCCTCCTCTTTTGAGGAAATGATGAGAGAAGCACATCTTTAGCACATCCCTTTCTTTGGTAGTCCTTTGGCACTTGCTTCCTTCAGCGATTACCTCTGTTTCCTTCTTACACCCCTGTCATTGATCCATTGATCCACAGTGTCTGACCTTGTTCGCACGCACTCATCAAGCTGCTGCAGCTGATCACATCCATGGGGACACGCATCAGAGCCATGCGATCACAGAGTTGGAAAGCAAGGTGCCACCGGCTCCCTGCCATGGGATACATTGGGATACGATGGGAAGAGAGTGCAAGGTGTTGGCTAAAGCTAAGTAAGAAGCTGGGGAGGAGATTGCTATGTCTTTCGCAGAACGGCTCCTGGGATGACGGCCTCAAAACCGGCCACTATTATGATACTATGACCTCACTACTTGAAGACTTACAATTCAAGACGTCCAACACCTTACAGTAGCGTCTACTCAAGGGCAAATTGCACATTAAATAAGAAAGAACCAGAATATATATATATATATAGAAATGTATACATCTCTCTCTCTCTCTCCCCACATATATATATATATAAATGGGTGTGTGTATTATATAGATAATATAATGATTATATATATATATATATCTTTCCACTCATCAATGCTCGATTTCAGGCTGCATTGCCCTTCGCCATGCCTCTCTCGCACGCCAAAATGACACCACTGTAGCTCACTGCCTCGCATGCAAGGGGAGTGTGAGGAAGCACAAGGCTAACAAGTCTCAAACTTTCAAAGTTCCCCGGCTCTAAGGTTCGAGCATCTGGGGTAATCCTTTTCTCCATCTCTTGCAGCAGTCCCAAAGCGAGCTGCCAATGACTAGAATTCGCACATGCGCTGATAGTAGCATTGTAGCCTCAAATAATCAGCATAATCAGCCAATGAGGCAAGATAGGCAAGGCTCCAACAATTGTTATTGCTGATGGGGCTACTTATGGTAGCACCCTAGGACCCTAGGAAATAGACATTTTGTCATCAGTTCTGCGCGCAAAAAGTAGCGATTTCTACGTGCCAGAATGTCGCGGGCATTTCTGCTGTTAGAATTGCTGGATGCATATTACAAAAGCCACCAGAACTGCCAGAATGCAAGCCTGCAATGGCCTGCAAATAAAATTCATCAGCAACAGCAGCAGTCAGCAGAAACAACAGCAAATGCTGGTCAAGCCAGAGAGCCCGCAGCAAACCCCAAACAGTCAATAGCAGCACCTGCCATTTCAAGATATTTCACATGTATGGAAAGAAGACTAGCCGTACATAGAACCGCAACAAAAGCCACCAGAAATTGCTGAAAACAAGCCTGCGCATGAAGTTTCATCAGCAACAGCCCCTGATCAGGAATGCCAGAACAAGACAAGCAGATAGAATGGCAGCAAAAGCCAACAGAACTAGCAGAACACGCACATGAAGTTGCATCCGCAGCAGCCCGTCATCAGGAATAATTACAAACGGCAAATGGAATCGATTCCGGGAGCTTTGTAATCAACTCTGGCAACATTGTTTTGGAACTTACTGCATTGGTTTGGAAGATTCTAAGTGTCGAGTCAGTACTTCGAGGCCAAAGTGTGACAACGATTCTGACTGCAGCCAATAGTATCACTTAGAACTTCGAACGCAATTCTAACTGCGTCACCAAAGTAGCCGACTGATTCCAACTGCGAGGCCTCCACTATACAGATCTATACAGTAAGATGCTAATTTCTAAACGCAGCATGCTTCGACAGCGGCGTCTAATCAAAGATGACGATTGTAGACGCGGATTTTAAATGCTTCTACGATTTGTTGGCTCTGACCAGATCCAAGTAGCTAACATCATCGGCCGTCAAGCGTTTTTTTGGTAGCTGCTCCAGCAAAGCTAAAGCATTCTGCCATCGTTTGGCTTTCTCACAAGCACTCAGAGCTGCATTTTGCGCCACCAGATTAGGCTTCATTGATGCCTCCTACAGACCACTTTGACTGACCATACCAGGGGGAAAGAAGTTGAAGATCCATTGAAATCCAAATACATCCAAATACGGAGTTGATCTGTTGTGGGCCCAGGACTTGCAAAACAGGTATCTGTGCACACGATGCACGAAAAGGTGTCCTCCATTGACTGCAGCAGGTAGAGAGCTGATTGCCATTGGGCACATTTCCTCACAGATTCCACGTGGCATGCAGAACCATCTAGATAGAACCATTCCTCAAACCTCGGTATCTTAGCAGCAAGGTACAGTAAGTAGCTTGAAAAGCCCCTCATCCTGTTCCCCGTTGTCGTACCGTCGTACTGTTCATTCTTATCTGCTAAAAAACTGTTCCCATCAGGACGAGATTCTCGCATGAGCTGATGGCACCGCTGATGCAAATGACATCCGCCTCCACCTGTCGTTTTGAAGTTGAAGCGCTGTTCATGGTCAGCCAGTAACTTTACAACAATCCTTTATAGGTATACTTCACTCTGACCATCTCTGACTGATTCAGAAGGAGATATATATGGTATAATTAATATGGTATAGAACGGAAGCTAAAAGGAACGTGTCTTTTGGGGGGTCAAGGCAGCAACACCGCTTTGTGTCACAACACCCTGCAGAGATATCCTGTCCTTCAAAGCTTCCATCACCTCCAAAAGGCCAAGGGCTCTGTGCCATTGGCTTCCTTTTTTGCATGCCTGGGCCCACTGGGACACTGGGACACTGTAGAGCAAACGCCAAGTTTCGATACACTACAGTAGCAGGGAATGCTCATGTCGACAATTCTGAACTCCGGGGAATGATAATGAATTATATATAATGATGTGTATAAATAAATAAATAAATATATATATATATATATATTATATCACTATATACAATGTGTTCATGTGCGCGAGGTGCCGCGCACCCTAACATGCACAAACATACCAAACCAACCTATTTGCCAGCCATAGTGACACTGATGGCACCACTGAACGCGAATGCATTGACCTCTGGAGCTGCAGCGCACAGCAGTGCCATAGCCTCCTGCCAGCGACAAGCCTTTTCGCAGCAGCTGATCGCGGAGCCAAACGTGTATACCTTGAGACCATCCAATCAAAGACTCGCGATGACTCGCTGTTCAGAGTCGCATGAATCAAAGAAGTTGTCGTTCAGAACTATGCAAGGCTCGTGTAAAGCTCCAGAGGCTTTGTCTCACAAATCCACGGTTCAAACAAGTGTTCAAGCATGCAACAAACTGATCCAAATTCACGCCAGGATTGATACAGTTATGCCGGTTATGCCAATAGCCAGCAATGTGCTGTGCTGCATTCGTTGTGAAGAGTCGAGGCGCATTTGGCTGGATGGTTGCGGATGGCATCTCTGCAAGAAGTTGCAGGACCCGAGTCCACTGTCCAGACCTTAGCTAAGTAGGATTCGGAGTCAAACATATGACACTTGAAGGAATCTTGAATGCGAAGTTGCCAATGGAAAGGTTCTCAAAGGCTGCTGTGCCAATTGTGTCAGAGTCTGACGCATGACATCTCAAAGAACCTTTTCTCAAGCAAGGCTCTTTTCGCACGCAGATGCAGCTGTTGAATAATGGAAAACGTTGGCTTCCACACTGGCAAGCCTCAGCAAGTCACATAGCAAAACAAGCGAGAAAACCGCCGGGTTCCCAAAACCTTCAGCATGACTCAGTACAGTGCCAATTTGCACTTGCATATTTTATATATAGATATATACACTGTCCCTGCTTCAAGCTCAGCAACTGCATGACATTCAAGACTTGAAGGGCAAGCTCGGCACACCTGCGGCCACAATGATAATCATGTGAGAAGCCTTCATGCCCCCAGGAGCAACACAATCAAAGACATTGTATCATGTTTGCAATTGTCCCAACTCAGCTCAAAAGAGATCCTGGTGGCACTTTCTAGCTTGACGAATGCCGAAATTGTATACTAAGCAAACAGACTTGCTGTAGCTGTAGTAGTAGTAATAGTAGTAGAAGTAGTAGAAGTAGTAGTAGTAGTATTAGTAGTAGTAGAAGCAGGAGCAGTAGCATCTGATACTGATACCTGCTTACTCTTGCTTCCTAGTTCGAGAGCTGCAGCGAGCTGCACACAGCAAACAAAAAGCCTCAGTTTGGCCAAGCCATTCAGTACACATGTGGCTTCTGCTGGCCGCTGCATCCAGCGCCCCAAGGCGCCACCAGAACTCTCCGATGCCAACAGCTGATACACCTGGCGCTCTGGCTGAAGCAAGCGAGCATGAGCATATACGGATATACGCATATAGAGACTTATAGAGATATAGAATATAGAATTATATGACATGATATATTTATATAGATGTAGATTAGATGTAGAACGTCATAGACATAGGTGTCCGCCATGTATATATTCATGAATGTAAGGAGAATGAAATCCTGATGAGTCAGGACCGATACCTTGAAAGCCCTGGCCAAGTGCCGAATATGTACACTTTGTCCTTAGTACATCTTAGTACACTGTTATTTGTGTCAAGTCCCTGCGTGAACCAGGTGCCAGGCAGACATCCTCTTTCTTTTTCGGACTGTGCACCAGCAGCAACTCGACTTCTGGGACAATCCATTCCTGCCAAGTCGAAGAGCTGCAAACTCTTGAAACATGACGTGTCCGACGTGTCCCCCGGAGCAAGTGTCTCTGCCACTGCATGTTGCCTTAAAGCAGTTCGACATTCGAACCAGTTGAAAGAAAGATGTTGTAAGATTTCCCTCCTCTCCCTTTCATCCCCCTTTTCCTCTCTGAAAGCAGTTGTGTGCCACTTTGCTTTGCATCCCACCTTGTTTTTGCGGCTTCCCATTCGATGGATCCACCATGGCACTTGCTTGCCTTCGGACTACTGTGCTCGCTTGACAACTAGGTCAAGAGGGAAATGCTCTTCTCTTTCAGCTGAGCTCAACTGTTCCGTTCAACGTTGAAAGAAGATGAAAAAAGATGAAAGAAGTAGTTTCAGCATCGCCACTGTATGTCACTACGTCCTCAGAAATTTCATTCATGCATTGTCTACTGAATTGTGAGTCTAGGTCCTGTCGAGGTGGCACACTTCATTTCACCCAAAGCATACCATTCCAGTTCAGCAGTTTGAGCACCGTACTGCAGGAGCAACCCGCCGGCATGTATTGGTTCAAACCAAGGGTCTTTGCCAATTTGTACTGGGCTAGAAACTGCTTCCAACAAACGTATATTGATTATATAATATTATATATACATTGTATTACATTGTATTACCTCTCTGTGGAAGGACTGACTGTATCTCATACATTCTCATACATGTATATCACATGAAAGAAATAGAATGGAGTAGCAAAATTCAACAAATTTGTCATTCGCGGCCCCTGTCACATTTTCAATCAGCTCTCGAGAAGCGTGGTGAAGAAGCCAGAGCCGATAGTTGCCAAAGGAAGACACTCATACTGCAGCGGCGGATGCTTATGCCTTCGCATCCCAGCCAAATAGGGCACATGGCATCATCATGAAACAATATGAAACATCTGTGTTTAATACGCGCGCACCAAGACATGCTTGACATAGTTGAGAGATTATGGCAGATTCTGACAGCATGGCAGTTGCATAGAGACTGGGTGCCATACAGGTGATTGAATGTGATTGAAATCATCCAAGGGTGCCGCAGCCCTACTGCTGCCTGACAACCAAAAGGCCTGGAAAATGCCCCATTAGGGTTTCCCCATGAGTTGCTTGATTCTCTGAACGCCTGCCCTCGGAACACGAAGGAAAAATAGGAAAACTTAACAAATTTGATGTGGTTGCCTCTGTTTGAACGAGTTCTTTAAAAGAGAGCAGGATCGAGATCTTCAAAAGCCTGTGCGGTGGCATGCAAACGGAATCCATTTCACCGGGTGCACTGCCGGTGCAGTTTCAGATGCTGTTCAAAGATTCCTTCCTGATTTTTGGTGGAATAAGAAAAGCATAAAGAGTCATGAGCATTTTGTTGATTTTAAGTGCACTTCTGCTTCCGGCAATGTACCAGAAATGGCCTTCCTCGTCGACTCGCGGGGAATTCTTGTGGCAGGCTGGGCGGGAGTTTATCTCGCTGAGCAATGGTGCAAGAGATCCGCAACGCCGACTGGTGAGGCTTTGTCCCCAAAGGTTGAGCAACAAAAATGAGAGAAAAATGCCAGAAGAATCTGCCAAACTAGAACCACTAAACAACCCAAAAGAAATGCTGTCAGCAAACACCCGATACCTAGTGTCATGTGCCAAGCTAGTGCTTGGAAGCTCAAGTCTAATCAAACACACGACCCTGTAATCACTGTAATCCATCGAACTGCATTAGGCTTGTATGAGGCCAATGTGCCACACCTTGTTTTGTACAACTGCTATAGCCAGGGCCACAGCTTTGAGATAGCGACATTGCATTTGTCTCAATGCCCGTGGCGGCTACATGCAAATTTGATGCACGCCTTAGTTTTTTATTTGAAATTAAATCATACTTAGTCATACTTGTATATATGCGCTCAAGTACCGCGATTCCATCGCACTTCTGAGCTACGCTCTGTGGCCCTCAGGCGAAGCCCATGATGCTGAGACCTTCACGAATGTCGATGCGGCTGGTCTGCTCCTTGATCTGCGGGTGTTCTTTCGGCTTGATCTTATCATCTTTCTCTTGAGAAGCCTTTGCATCCTTTGTGTCTTTCTTCTTGATGGTCTTTCCTTTTGTGTCTTTGACCTGGCACTTGCCACTCCCTTTCACTCTCACTGGGGTTTTGCGAAGCATCTGCAAATGGGAAGCATCTTCATCCTCCTCTGCCACCACCGTCGTCCACTGACACTGGGTGTTCGAGCGAATTGTTTGCCCGCAACCCTTGGCCACATGCTTGGAGCGTGCTTCACGGGCAAGCTCTTTCGGATCTGGAAAGGGATCTTCCAAAGCCAAGCTGCCGGGAATGCTTTCCACATCAAGAGTTTCTAGGCTCTCCACAGGAGACTTCTCCTTGATGACTTTCTGCATTTTCTCACTGTGCGCGATCTTGTGAGCACATTGAGCACCAAGCAGACGGGCTGCCCAGGTCATTGGTTCCTCCGAGTTCTCGTCGGGGAATGCAACCATTGCCATTGCATGATTTGAATCCACCAACTCCCATTCCGCTTCGACGGAGAGAGCTGGCCAGTCTCCTTAATGAAGACAGAAAAAGTATGGCATCATTCATCCATCAATTTACGCAATAGTACACTGTGCATTAAATATCTATGCAGATAGCGATGGATGCACATGCATGCAATCATAGATGCAGTGACACGTGCACTATATCTTGGACTCATGCAACACTTCTTGTGTCACGCTGGACCTGAAGGTTTTCTTGACCATCTGGCTTAGCCGGTATGTCCACAAACTTTCTTTCCATTCTCAGGGCCAAAAGGCATGGACCCTTTTATCTTTCAGAGCTCATTTGCTCCCAAAAGGCATGGGGCAACATGGCTCGAGCCTGCCTGCTGTTCAATTGGCATGAACTCAGGACAGCTCTGAAATAAAAAGTAAAGTCCTGCTCCAGAAAATTCAAATTTCACTTGGCTCTTCCGGGACGGGAAGGGAACAAAGGATAAACTGAAGAGCCTAAAAGCGGAACAGGACAAAAAGGTGTGATGATTCGTCCAAAATGTCGATGCGACAGCTATGGACTCATGCAACACTTCTTTTGTCACGCTGGACCTGAAGGTTTTCTTGACCATCTGGCTTAGCCAGTATGTCCACAAACTTTCTTTCCATTCTCAGGGCCAAAAGGCATGGACCCTTTTATCTTTCAGAGCTCATTTGCTCCCAAAAGGCATGGGGCAACATGGCTCGAGCCTGCCTGCTGTTCAATCGGCATGAACTCAGGACAGCTCTGAAATAAAAAGTAAAGTCCTGTTCCAGAAAATTCAAATTTCACTTGGCTCTTCCGGGACGGGAAGGGAACAAAGGGTAAACTGAAGAGCCTAAAAGCGGAACAGGACAAAAAGGTGTGATGATTCGTCCAAAATGTCGATGCGACAGCTATGGACTCATGCAACACTTCTTGTGTCACGCTGGACCTGAAGGTTTTCTTGACCATCTGGCTTAGCCAGTATGTCCACAAACTTTCTTTCCATTCTCAGGGCCAAAAGGCATGGACCCTTTTATCTTTCAGAGCTCATTTGCTCCCAAAAGGCATGGGGCAACATGGCTCGAGCCTGCCTGCTGTTCAATTGGCATGAACTCAGGACAGCTCTGAAATAAAAAGTAAAGTCCTGTTCCAGAAAATTCAATTTTCACTTGGCTCTTCCACGGTCCCTTTCTCACGGCCGCATGGCTGTTATAAGAGAATTGACAACAAAAGGAAAAGAAGTTGAGCTTCTCTCGGTCGAAAAGTTGTCTCAGGGCATTTAGCAGCAAAAGTCACGAGTCGATCTGTGTCAGTTGAATTGATCCGCAGATGCGGAATCTGCGCCTGACCATCTTGTAGGTAGAGGCGGGCCACAGAAAGTGACCGCCATCTACCACGTAATAAAATAACATCCAAAGGAACCCCACATTGTAAGAGGTATGTTGCTCCCCCTCGCCGGAGGCTGTAAGGTTTGAGATTTAAATCAGCAAGACGAAAGAATCCCATGTATCGCTTAAGGGTTTCCCGAAAGAACTGGGCCGAATACGGCCACAATGTCTCGCCAGGACATGGTTTCTGCACGGCGACTAAAGTAGCCAGCAGGTTCAACACTAAACTGTCTCGTATTGACACCGCTTCTTGTGTACCAGTGCGCAGGCCAGATTTACTGCTATAAAGGCTAATGATCCCACAAGACCTGGATATCTCAAGATCTTTAAACTGGATGGCCAACAGTTCCCCAGTTCGTAGCATGCAGTGAAAACCTAGACCTATCAGGCAAGCAAAAGGAAGGTTATTCAAGTCAACCGCGCGGCCAATAATAGCCTTTGCAATACAGGTGGTCATAGGAGGGGCTCGTTGAGGTGCTTCAACTCTCCTCCATGAGCGAAAACATTCGCCAGCTTTCACGATCTCCGGCCAAAAGAAATGTAACCCTGAGAGGGCGTCAGCGATCCAACCAACGGACTCGCCCCGCGCCCATTGCATTTCTATCCAATCACAAACAACATGATCCAAATCCTTGAGGTCAGCCTGTTTTTCTAAGAAAGGCAAAATACGGGCAACTGCAGTTTCATAACGTAAGCGGGTTTTATTAGTCACAGTATGTCACAGTGAAATCACATAGGCGGATTCCCGCTCGTTGTCTTTGGCGCGCTTTCTGCGTCTTCCCTGCCAGCACTACCCGTGGGATAGTGCGCGGCATTGCCGTTAAAGGCGACTGGCTGCATCGGTGGGATTCTCACTGGATCCCACGTGTCCATGAAGGAGGGTTGAGCCCATGGCTAGTTGTAAGGCACCAATTTTATTGCATATGGGTTGAAGCATTGCGCTTGAAGTTCTTCCCTTGGAGAGTATGTAAAGACAAACCATACTATCTTCAAGATGAAGCCAACGCTTGTTTATCTTTGAGGTGCACCTTGATTTCCAGAGGAGTGTATTAAGGATCATTTTCATCTCAAGGTAATTGATATGAGAGCTTGAACCCCATTTAATATTGAATAGTTGCTTCCATTGCCACCACACGACCACAAAGCTTTGACTGACGCATGGCTAGGGGCTTTTTGTCCCATTGCTTCTCCTGTAACAATCCGGACATCACACCCCGTATGATTCACACTCAACCCCAGTTGTTGAACCATCTCTTTCTCGGTAAACTGTGCCTCAGTATTTCCCCCATAACATAGCCACCGGCTCATGGGTACCTGTACTTCGGGGTGTGCACTAGACCCAGGTGCCGATCCGAGGCGCTTAACCATCTGGTCCGGCGTCATGCGTGGCACCATCTCAGAGCACATACTGCTGGCCATGATACCAAAAGAAAGAATGGAGAAGCTGTCTCCGCAAAGAGAACATCGGCTATCTTCATATACTTCTTTACTTTTCTTCATGTCTGAGGCGCTCATGCAGGAGGCCGCATGTGCGGGTCCAAAACCCAAAAGTAATTCTCTTTCACTGGAATCCAGGAGTCGAGGTTGTTGCCCTTCACAGTGAGTGTAGCAAAAATTGAGGTCCATATTGGTACGGCGGGTACCTGTAATGATCTGATGCCCATCGCACACGTGTATCAGCGCTGGCTCTTCTCAGCCCCGCCGGCTGCACTGGTGGCTGCACTCGCTGGATGCATTTCATGAAGGTGGGAAAAGTTGTTCCCGGGGCCGCGTCCCAGCGCCAGCCCGGTCTGATCCACTGACAATTATCAATAGGTTCTGCACTGACATAGGCGCGAACGTACTCACGTTCTTTCCAAAGTTCAATCCCTGTCATTTCGTATAACGGAGCCGAGCACCAGGCAAGTCTCGGCCTACTTACTGGCATACAATCTGCGGGGTCAAGTTTCACTGGCATAATTCCGAGCTCATCAGAAATGGCCATCCTAGCGTCTTCGTCCATTGACGCTACGTTTTCAACACAGTGCTTTACTTTACAGAAACTGCCAAAAATTTCATGTATCCATTGGAGAAAGATTTTGCTTTGCATTCAAGGGTCCAAAAAGACCCAAGGGTCCAAACTGGGTCCAGCTGATGAATCTCGCGCAAGCCTCGCTCATGTCCTTTTCTCGCTCACACCCAAAATCATCCAAGTAAGGATTTGTCAGGACAAACAAATCAGTGACAAAAGGTCTGCTCAATTATGGGGCATGTTACAATTTGAATTCTCTTTTTTGATCTGTCCTGATCACATTTGCCTGCTTAAATGTATGCAAAATGCAAAATTCGTGGCATCGTCATGTTGCTACTCGAGCTTGGATGCTTTCTGCATCACTGGCCGGGCTGCTCAGCTTCAGCTCGGACACGCTCGGATGTTTTTGCTCCGTGCCCTGGACCTGGACCTGGACGGCCTGTCACGGAGAAACCGCCCGGCTTGCGACAACGGGGAGGGCACGGAGCTGGGGAGCCATGGCTGGCCAGGGGTAACACAACGGGAGAAGAAGAACGGGAAAGTGATGCAAAATGAGAAATGTCACTTTTATAGTTTGTAAACTAGAAAAAGTTGCTTTTGTAACATATTGAAATTGTAAAATTATGCATATTTGCTGAATACTTTGATATTTTTTGAAAAGTAATTTCTATCCATATTTTTTGTCCACAACCAATCTTAAAACATTCACTGGTTCATTTTCAAGGTATTGGAATGAAATTTAAAAGTTTTTTTTTTCAAAATATTTTTTGTCAAAATATGTTCAAAAAACTAATTTCTATCCTTAAATTATGTCCAAAATCAGGTTTAAAACATTCAGTGGATCATGCTCAAGTTATTGGAATGAAATTTAAAATATGTTTTTTTCGATTTTTTTTTGGTCGAAATTTGGTTCAAAAATGACATTTCTATCAAAAATATGTCGTGTCTAACCTTAAACCCTACATCCGTTAATAATCATAATGCACAATATGCACATAAGCACGCTATTTCCACACAACGGGGTGTTACAACGGGGAGACACAACGGGAGAAGAACAACGGGGAAAATGATGCAAACTGCGAAATGTCCTTTTGCGAAAAACCGCCATGCCCAAAAATATGTTTTGCGAAAATCTGGTTTCCCCAAGGATGTGTTTGCGAAAATCCTGGATATCCAGGACCGTGGTTTGCGAAAGATCAGGGTCAGATCTTTCTCAAAAGATTTGCAATTGTTAAATTATTTGTTGCTACATGTGCGCATATATTGATAAATGAGGAAAACAACATGTTTTTTGCGAAATGTGGGATTTGAATTTCACTCTCTGAATAGTCTTTTTTTCATGAACAGTTTGCGAAAAAACAACATGTCCAGGATTCTTTTTTGCGAAAATCCTGCTTCCCCAAGAATGTGTTTGCGAAAATCTTGGGGAATCAGGACCTTGGTATGCGAAAGATCTGGGTCAGGTCTTTCTCAAAAGATGTTCCATGTTTGTATGTCATATTAAAATATATACATAATGTATGTATATGTGATGTCGCTATATTATATATGATGACAGGAAATCACCTTTTTTTTTGCGAAAAACTTGTTTTCTCAAAAATGCTGGCCACAAGTCGCTCAGATTGATCGCAAAATGGCAGCTGGATAACATCTATGTTGAACCCCTTGTTTGCGAAGAACCAGGGCCTGGTTCTTCTCAAACAACTGCTTGTTCCCTAGCACTGCTTTGCGCAAGCCTCTGGTTTGCTTAAAACACCCCAGGTATCAGCAGCCTGTTTGAGAAGAATGTGTTTGCGAAAATCTTGGGGAATCAGGACCTTGGTATGCGAAAGATCTGGGTCAGGTCTTTCTCAAAAGATGTTCCATGTTTGTATGTCATATTAAAATATATACATAATGTATGTATATGTGATGTCGCTATATTATATATGATGACAGGAAATCACCTTTTTTTTGCGAAAAACTTGTTTTCTCAAAAATGCTGGCCACAAGTCGCTCAGATTGATCGCAAAATGGCAGCTGGATAACATCTATGTTGAACCCCTTGTTTGCGAAGAACCAGGGCCTGGTTCTTCTCAAACAACTGCTTGTTCCCTAGCACTGCTTTGCGCAAGCCTCTGGTTTGCTTAAAACACCCCAGGTATCAGCAGCCTGTTTGAGAAGAACCAGGCCCTGGTTCTTCGCAAACAAGGGGTTCAACATAGATGTTATCCAGCTGCCATTTTGCGATTAATCTGACTGACTTGTGGCCGGCATGCTTGAGAAAACCTACTTTTCGCAAAAAAAATGTTGTTTTCCTCATTTATCAATATATGCGCACATGTAGCAACAAATAATTTAACAATTGCAAATCTTTTGAGAAAGATCTGACCCTGATCTTTCGCAAACCACGGTCCTGGATATCCAGGATTTTCGCAAACACATCCTTGGGGAAACCAGATTTTCGCAAAACATATTTTTGGGCATGGCGGTTTTTCGCAAAACATGGGTAAAAACATCTTTTGAGAAAGATCTGACCCTGATCTTTCGCAAACCACGGTCCTGGATATCCAGGATTTTCGCAAACACATCCTTGGGGAAACCAGATTTTCGCAAAACATATTTTTGGGCATGGCGGTTTTTCGCAAAAGGACATTTCGCAGTTTGCATCATTTTCCCCGTTGTTCTTCTCCCGTTGTGTCTCCCCCGTTGTAACACCCCGTTGTGTGGAAATAGCGTGCTTATGTGCATATTGTGCATTATGATTATTAACGGATGTAGGGTTTAAGGTTAGACACGACATATTTTTGATAGAAATGTCATTTTTGAACCAAATTTCGACCAAAAAAAATCGAAAAAAACATATTTTAAATTTCATTCCAATAACTTGAGCATGATCCACTGAATGTTTTAAACCTGATTTTGGACATAATTTAAGGATAGAAATTAGTTTTTTGAACATATTTTGACAAAAAATATTTTGAAAAAAAAACTTTTAAATTTCATTCCAATACCTTGAAAATGAACCAGTGAATGTTTTAAGATTGGTTGTGGACAAAAAATATGGATAGAAATTACTTTTCAAAAAATATCAAAGTATTCAGCAAATATGCATAATTTTACAATTTCAATATGTTACAAAAGCAACTTTTTCTAGTTTACAAACTATAAAAGTGACATTTCTCATTTTGCATCACTTTCCCGTTCTTCTTCTCCCGTTGTGTTACCCCTGGCCAGTCATGGCTCCCCAGCTCCGTGCCCTCCCCGTTGTCGCAAGCCGGGCGGTTTCTCCGTGACAGGCCGTCCAGGTCCAGGTCCAGGGCACGGAGCAAAAACATCCGAGCGTGTCCGAGCTGAAGCTGAGCAGCCCGGCCAGTGATGCAGAAAGCATCCAAGCTCGAGTAGCAACATGACGATGCCACGAATTTTGCATTTTGCATACATTTAAGCAGGCAAATGTGATCAGGACAGATCAAAAAAGAGAATTCAAATTGTAACATGCCCCATAATTGAGCAGACCTTTTGTCACTGATTTGTTTGTCCTGACAAATCCTTACTTGGATGATTTTGGGTGTGAGCGAGAAAAAGGACATGAGCGAGGCTTGCGCGAGATTCATCAGCTGGACCCAGTTTGGACCCTTGGGTCTTTTTGGACCCTTGAATGCAAAGCAAAATCTTTGGAGAATTTCTACTAGTTTCCAAAACAGATTTGATCCTTCACCCTCCAAGTTGAAGCGATTAGCGCGTGCTGAGCTGAGGTGCACGCATGGAAAACCGCCAAATACATGTAATTCAGAAACATGCGCAAAAAGATTTGCCCATCGTCGAATCTCGTCTTTCGTAATGTTGTTGACGTCATGAAATTCAATAGCATCAGGCCAGGTGGTCCTCGTCACCCGATTTCCCTGTTTGCTCACATCAACCGCAATCCTTCCGTGTGGGATCACACCCAAGATGTCATAAATTCTAAATGTTCCCCCTATGCCATTGAAAAGTGAAATAAGCAACACGGGGCAGGAAATACCATGAAGACGGGAGTCAGAAAGCCAACCAACGTAAGACTGCCCTGACCATGATAAACCGCGGCTGATTGCTGCTGCTCCCCCAGACTCTGAGGCGTCTGAGCAAGTTACTTGCCCGTCGTATTCCGACGTCAGGTCCCCTTGTAAAAGAGGCCCTAAACATAGGAGTTGCAAAAGCTCTTGATGCAGCTTTCTGATTTGCGTCGCTTGTGGCCACTTTCAAGACATTGCCATGCTTTTGAAAGAACCCCCATTGCTGCTCTTCTGTATTGTAATATAAAAATCCACCTTCCCAGAATGGTCTGTGCTTCTTTCTTGCTCCAAGCAGGGTTCAACAAATGATACATAGTGACATAGTGGCCAAGCTTGTTTTAAAGATACGATCTGATGAAGCTCCTACAAGACCATTAATTCCGTCAATCCTTACCCCTAATTCCACAACAGATTTACTCCCCAGAACTTGCTTATCTTCCGCTGTCAAAATTCCAGTTGAATGCCATGCCTCCAAAGCTTTCTGCTGTAAAGCCACATTGTGGGAGAACTCTCCCTCAGCTCCGATAGGAAGTTGTCCAGGTACACTTGCCACCACGCTCGGCTCTCGGTAGCCGCGCTTGCGGCCTGAGTGAACCAGGGTGGCGGCTTGACTCCCCTTCTTATCTCTCTATCTTCAGGCAACCCCCTCGATAAAAGGACTTCTCGGGATATAGCTTGCATAATACCTACTGATGAACTCCATCCCATTGGCAGGACACGACATGTTGGCCTATAAAGTTTGAAAGCAGCGTCGCCTGTAAACCCCAGTTGATGACCCTTAACTGAAAAATTGAAACACATGTACTTCTGCCACTGCACCGGCAATTCAAAGAGGTAAAAAGCAGCTGACATATCGGCCTGTGACATGGTGATCTGATCTCCCGATTGTAGAAAAATGGGTAACCACTGTGTTGCACTGGGCAGATAATTAATATCACCCCGCAACACTTGGAACAACCCATTTATAGGTATAAGATTCATTATAACTCTTAACACCGGACGTTTATTTATCGTATACTTGTTTGGTTTGACGACTCCAAAAAGACCCGATAAATAAGTCCCACGTTTGTCGGTGTACGCAACGTCTGCAGGCACCCAAGAAATGATACCCCTTTCTTCCATCAGTCTAAAAACATCCATCTCTTGTCCTCTACAGATATGTACTTTTGCTGAAACTGCACAGGCTCCTCTTTCGTGCTCAGGTAATAATGATTCTTCAGGGTGCTCCAGCAAAAAACGAGTTCTTCCCTTCAAAAAAGGAAGAAGAGGGACAGATCCACCATGCCCCTTAGGGGGTAGGCCCCCTTCAATTTGTTCTGCACTCAGCGGATGAGGCTGAGAAATCTCTTCCCCCGTATAAGAAACTTTCTTTTCTTTCAAATCCCTAACCACATCATCAAAACAAATTTCGGGGGCAGGCGCTCCTAAAAGAAACCGCCTCACTTTCCCTTTCAAACCCTCAAGCACGGCTGCATGAATTTTTCCAGGCTGTCTAGTCCAGCCCTCGTTGGGGTAGCCGTACAGCGCGTTCATAGCCGCGCAGCCTTTAAAGCAACCCAAGCAGCTGTTCCAAGCTCCATACTATAGCCAGTCCCTTGACTGGCATCCACCCAAGGGATATCGGCTGGTATGACAAGTGGCAGGGGGAACAGCCTGCCGCGTAGGTCCAGCGCGGTGATCAAACTGTGTGATCCAACCAGCTTTCAGCCCCCATGCCATCTTGACTCCCAGCTCAATCATGCTCTTGACTGCACAGAGCTGCTTCAGCCACTCAAGTCGCGTCGAGGGTGCTGCGCCGCCAGCTCCTAAAGGGAGCACGGCTGGTACAGGCCTCCCCACTGCGAACTCTGGATTATTCCCATCACGGGAATCCAGCACAGACGATGTCGACCCCAACAACGGGCCGTCACCCAGCTGGGACATGCACTGCTGTACCTTGGGACTTTCTTCCCGGCTTGCTCTCTCCAGCACTGAGCTTGTAGTGCAAGGAGGAGTCATCAAGTCTCCCCCTCGCCCTTCTTCGCCTTCTCTCCTCCTTTTTCTCTGTTCTCCGGGCTCCAGTTGTTCCAACCTCCTTTTCCTTTTCCTTTGCCCTTCTTGCCTTTGCCTTTCCCATCCTTGAACTTGTTCTTTCCTTTGACGTCGCCGCCCCAATCTCCTCCGTAGGATTGCGGCCACCTCTGCCAGGAACCCTTTCCTCCGGCCTTCTCCACCTGTCTGGCGTGCTTTTGAGCACTCAGGAGTACGTGCTGGGGCACACTCTGACACTCCCCGTGTCCTCCTCGCAGAAGGCTTCCAGATGCCTGGCCATCGCCCAGCCTTGTCGCGTCGACGTGTCCACCGCCAGCAGCCGTACTGACAGCACGTCCGCGAGTTCGGGCAAACGGCCTTCTCGAAGGAGGTCCAGGCACCTCGCCAGCATTGCCAGTTCTTTTGCATCGCGGCTTTTGCTGTCCAGATTTGGCTTCAGGATCAGCTGATAAGATAGTACGTTCCTATCTTCGGCCTCTGTCCTCTTTGCCCTAGCTGCTCCTAATCCTCCTCCAAAATCCCGTCGGCTGAGAGCTGTTCTATGGCTTGCTCTTCCAACATCTGAAAGACTGAGCCCGGCGTCTTCCTGGACTTTTTCTTCAGCGGGGCCATCATTGATCCCTCGCTCGAAGAGCTGTCCCTGCTCAAGCCCTCTCCGCTCTCGGATTCCGAGCTGTGCCTCCTTTTCTTTCTCCTTCTCCTTGACCTCGAGCGACTCCTGCTCTTCTTTTTCTTCTCCTTGTGGCTCGAGCTGCTTTCAGGAGCGAATCGGCCATTGTCTTCTTCTTCTGCTTGCTCTTCTTGTTGGCCTCGGATGCAGTGTCGCTGAGTATTTCTTCCACTTCCTTCTTCACCAAGGGGACCACTGCCGCAGAGGGTGATTTGGGGCGTGCGCCAAACCTGCCAGCCCCACCCTCCATGCGGGGTTCGTCTTCCCGTTGACGTCCTAGCCTTGCCGCAGATGCGGAAAAAGAGACTCTCTCCGGAACCCGCTTTCGCAGGGCTGATAGCCGAGTTTCCACCTCGCTCTCGCCATGCACCATGTGCTTCCTTCCTTTTCTCGTCTGCGGGATCGGTAGTTGTCTTTGCCGCCAGGGCCTTTCCATCTGTAACCGCCTTCCTTCCATGAGCGGTCAACCAACTGGCAGTGAGATCTCCCGGGGGATACCAATGAAATTTGGACAGGTGGAGGCCCTCGTGTTCGTCTTGGAAACATTCTTGAGGCTTCCGATAACAAAGGTGTATCTTCCGCTTCTTGCTTTTGAAATAGCCCATCACTTTCTTTTTCTCCTCCTCGGTGCTGGCCCCTATGCCCTTTACTGTCAGCCAGATGCCTTCCTGCAGTGACTCGGTTTCCAAAACCAGCACAGCGGCATCGGGGACATCTGGGCCTTCTCCCTGGGAAGGATCCTTGAACACCAAGGTAGATCCTGGCGGCACATGTCTCCTTCTCCAGAACTCTGCCTTGGACTCGGACAGGTCGTAAAACTTGGGTTCCTTGAAAACTGGTGCGGCTGCCAGGCTCTCTCTGATATCTGAAGGTGAGGGAAAGTATTCCACTTCCTCTTGCCATCCGACAGGGGGATCAGGGGGGAATGACATTCCCTCCGGACCGCCTAGGGCCCTTAGGCCCGGTGTTCCAACCAGTCACCTGCCAAGTCCAGCTTGTGGCTGTCTAGACGGCGGTGACTCTTCCTAAAGGGATCCTCTGCGTCCCTGTACCTCCTCTGATGTTTCTTTCCTTCTCGTCGCTTCTTTCCTCTCTTTTCTCCGTGCTGTCGATGAGAATCTCGTGGTGGATACCGAGGCTCAGCGGGCCTGTGGCTCCCCCTTCTCTCTCTTTCCTTATCCTTTTCTTCTACCTTCACTGGGGCGTCTCGTGCCTGATCTTCTTCTTCACTCTCCTCACCTTCTGAATAAAGGCTTTCCGGGCTAGGTTCTCGCTCTCCTCTACGTGGGGGTGCTGGCGGTGGAGGCGCACGAGG
>CAMXCT020000631.1:102944-185776 GCA_947184155.2 Cladocopium goreaui | reverse complement strand
AGAAGAACAGCCAAGACCCCACAGAGAACCCCTGCAGGTTGTGTCCCTGAGCGACACTTGTTGCAAGGGGCCGCAAGCATTAAGAACTAAACTGAAGAGCCTAAAAGCGGAACAGGACAAAAAGGTGTGATGATTCGTCCAAAATGTCGATGCGACAGCTAGTGATATTCTATGATCATCTGTCTGTCTTTGGACAAGGAGATGATTACGGATGTGTCCCTTCTTGCCTTTGCCTTTCCCATCCTTGAACTTGTTCTTTCCTTTGACGTCGCCGCCCCAATCTCCTCCGTAGGATTGCGGCCACCTCTGCCAGGAACCCTTTCCTCCGGCCTTCTCCACCTGTCTGGCGTGCTTTTGAGCACTCAGGAGTACGTGCTGGGGCACACTCTGACACTCCCCGTGTCCTCCTCGCAGAAGGCTTCCAGATGCCTGGCCATCGCCCAGCCTTGTCGCGTCGACGTGTCCACCGCCAGCAGCCGTACTGACAGCACGTCCGCGAGTTCGGGCAAACGGCCTTCTCGAAGGAGGTCCAGGCACCTCGCCAGCATTGCCAGTTCTTTTGCATCGCGGCTTTTGCTGTCCAGATTTGGCTTCAGGATCAGCTGATAAGATAGTACGTTCCTATCTTCGGCCTCTGTCCTCTTTGCCCTAGCTGCTCCTAATCCTCCTCCAAAATCCCGTCGGCTGAGAGCTGTTCTATGGCTTGCTCTTCCAACATCTGAAAGACTGAGCCCGGCGTCTTCCTGGACTTTTTCTTCAGCGGGGCCATCATTGATCCCTCGCTCGAAGAGCTGTCCCTGCTCAAGCCCTCTCCGCTCTCGGATTCCGAGCTGTGCCTCCTTTTCTTTCTCCTTCTCCTTGACCTCGAGCGACTCCTGCTCTTCTTTTTCTTCTCCTTGTGGCTCGAGCTGCTTTCAGGAGCGAATCGGCCATTGTCTTCTTCTTCTGCTTGCTCTTCTTGTTGGCCTCGGATGCAGTGTCGCTGAGTATTTCTTCCACTTCCTTCTTCACCAAGGGGACCACTGCCGCAGAGGGTGATTTGGGGCGTGCGCCAAACCTGCCAGCCCCACCCTCCATGCGGGGTTCGTCTTCCCGTTGACGTCCTAGCCTTGCCGCAGATGCGGAAAAAGAGACTCTCTCCGGAACCCGCTTTCGCAGGGCTGATAGCCGAGTTTCCACCTCGCTCTCGCCATGCACCATGTGCTTCCTTCCTTTTCTCGTCTGCGGGATCGGTAGTTGTCTTTGCCGCCAGGGCCTTTCCATCTGTAACCGCCTTCCTTCCATGAGCGGTCAACCAACTGGCAGTGAGATCTCCCGGGGGATACCAATGAAATTTGGACAGGTGGAGGCCCTCGTGTTCGTCTTGGAAACATTCTTGAGGCTTCCGATAACAAAGGTGTATCTTCCGCTTCTTGCTTTTGAAATAGCCCATCACTTTCTTTTTCTCCTCCTCGGTGCTGGCCCATATATGCCCTTTACTGTCAGCCAGATGCCTTCCTGCAGTGACTCGGTTTCCAAAACCAGCACAGCGGCATCGGGGACATCTGGGCCTTCTCCCTGGGAAGGATCCTTGAACACCAAGGTAGATCCTGGCGGCACATGTCTCCTTCTCCAGAACTCTGCCTCGGACAGGTCTCTCTGATATCTGAAGGTGAGGGAAAGTATTCCACTTCCTCTTGCCATCCGCCAGGGGGATTTGGCTAAGCGCTC
Organism: Cladocopium goreaui; assembly: GCA_947184155.2. NCBI lineage: Eukaryota > Dinophyceae > Suessiales > Symbiodiniaceae > Cladocopium > Cladocopium goreaui. Next base: position 184,066 of record CAMXCT020000631.1, on the reverse strand, counting down.
TTCTCGCCGGTAATCGCACAGCGCGAAAATTGCAAAACTTTTCGCAAAAAGTCAAAAAGTCAAAAAGTTTTCGACTTTTCGAATTTTTCCGTTTTTTTCGACTTTTCAAGCAGAAATCTCCTGGAATGTGAACTTATCGACTTTTCGAATTTTTCGAACTTTTCGACTTTTCGACTTTTCAAATTTTTCGAACTTTTCGACTTTTCGAATTTTTCGATTTTTTCGACTTTTCGACTTTTCGAATTTTTCGAATTTTTCGACTTTTCGAGCAGAAATCTCCTGGAATGTGAACTTTTCAACTTTTCGGGTGAAACTTTTCTACCACGGTTGGAGTTTTCAGCGAAAAGTTGCGTTTGAACCACCCAAACAATACACCAAACTGGGTACGCAAGGGTTCCTGTCTTATCATCTATCCTCCACCCCAGAACTTCCATTCCTCCTTATTTAAGGAATTCCTCCTTATTTAAGGAATTCCTCCTTAAAATTCCTCCTTAAATTAAGGTGGATTTTTGAAAAATTCATCCTTAAAATTCCTCCTTAAATTTTCAATTGCAAGGAGATCTTGCACCTCCTTCAGCAGGAGACTTGAAACCTCCTTATCCCAGATCCTGGCAGCAAAACTTTTCACTTCAGCTCTGGAATCACTTGTGCTCGAAAACTTTGCAGAACACTCATGACTCATGCCTATGGAATAAGGGTTGTGGCTTCCACCTTTCACAGCTCCTAAGTGAGCTAGGAAGCTACCAAAGTCTTCGTCTCGATATGTCCAACTGTCTGATGGACAAGAGTTCTGGAGCAATAAATCTAAGAAGCTGTGGTGCTTTGGTTTGATCTTCCAAGTATGGTCAGTCTCATTTTCCAGGCTCTTGCATAACAGCAAAAACTTTCTGCCATGCAGCAGCATGGACTGGTGATTCCATAGATTCTTGGACAAGAAAGAATAACATTGCCACAGTTCTGTGGCAGCCATCTTGATTGTATATTCAAGCACATTGTCATCAGTCAATCAAAATCTCGCAGATTTGTTTTGCAAAAGTAATCAACCCTCGAGCTTCTGCAGCTTTGGCTCAAAGTTTTGGACTTGAACTGGCTTTCTTTCTGATCATGAGGACTGTCAAAGTAGGAAGCTTGTTTTCCACACCTTCAGTCTTGTAGTAGCTTTGAATTCTGTGGAACAAGCTTTTCACCCTTTCTTTGACATTGTTGCCAGGCAAGTGATTTCCAGAGGCAATGAAAAAGTGAAAAGCATTGCCCATAAAATCTGCTGCCGCGCCCAAGTCCACAATGTGAAGCCAGTCCAAAAGAAATTGTTTGCTTGTCAGTCCTGGTGTTTGAAACAATTCATTGATGTCAATGCCAGAATTGGAAATGGATTGCAACAAAGTGAAATGGTCCAAAGGATCAAATGCCTTGCAGCTTTCAAAGTTTCGAATTTCAATTGGTTTGCACAAGCACAAATGGCAGCATCCTTGTTTGTCCCGCCATCCAGGAAATTGGAAAACTTCTTTTCTCATAGCCCAATCACCTCTGACTTCAAGTAAAAAAGCAGTGAAAGGCAATGCCTTGCCATTGAATGTGCTTCGTTTTTTGTCGCCTGGGTGCCAAAAGCTGCCATCATGCCTTGCTGAAGGCCAAGTGCAATTGGCTAAGTGGATAAAAGACCAAGCTAAAATTCCTAACATCTTCGACAAAGTTGCTCCCTTGATGCACCAGTGCTTTGGAATACAGCACTAAGGGATTCGCAAAGTACCATTAGGTGGAAGTAAGCCAGGAAAATTCAATGAGATGCATTCCAAAGTTTGACTTCTGTCATACTTGTAAGGTGTGCCATCGATCCAAAGGCCAAGTCCTATGGCTTCTCGAACTTGGAACTGCATTTGCATGTTCGCCAAATGTTTCTTGCTGAGTTCACACATGCCACCAGTCTGCAGCAAGTCTTTCTTCTCAGAGCGCTTCGAGGACAAAAAGAATCTCATGTGGCAAAAGAAAAGGTATCTTCTTCATCTCTTCTGCTTGTGTTCCAGGATTGTAGCAAGGGATCAATGCAATGTATTCATTGAACCACAGGCAATTCTTCAACATTTTCTTTTCATATCCCTTGCCAAATTCTTTTCCCAATTGGCTTGCTTCTCACCACTGCCAGATTTCTCTGCACCTTTGACCAAATCTTTCACACCAGTGGCTCCAGCTATTTGTGCATCTTTCATGAGCTCATTGGCTCTTCTAGCAGAGACAGTCTTGGTCAAAAACAAATTGGAAACATTGTGTCGAAACCTCTTCTGGTCAGGTTCCCTAAGGGTAGACAAATCTACCTTTCTCTTGTGAAACATGGCTTGAGCTGGAAAAACATGTCAACATAAAAGTTCATAAGATCTCAGAAGACAAGAAGTTACACATTGTATTTAGTTAAGTTAATGCTAAATTTGGCCAATGCTTTGAAACAGGGAAACAGCAAAGGAGATCTTACACCTCCTTGAGTCTTGTACACCAGCTTAGAAGCAGGCTCTTTTTCCAGCGACAGTTACCAGCTGCGCATCTTCCAAGCAGATCCCTGCGATATTTTAATCTGCATTTCCACATTCCAAAACTGACAACTGCACCAAATGCGCTTTCCAAAATCTAAGGGCCAAACAGCTCCTACAGCAATGCCTGGTGAGTTTTCACCTTGGCTTTTGCTTCTTGCAGCTTCTCTTGGCTGGAAGCACGCCATGCTTTGGCAGCAGGCAATGGTTTCGAAAGGCTTTCAGGTGAAGTGTCCTCAGGAGCAAGATCTTCACTGGCTGCGACATAGGATCGAAGGTTGGCAATGGCTTTCAACTGCTCTTGACACGCATTCCTGGGTTGGGCCACAGGTTCAGGGATCTATGTAATTCTTTTCTCATCAAGCCAGCTTTATCAACAGAAACTATGAATTTCATCCATGAATAATGTGCTTACAAGTCTCAGATGTTCTCAGGTACTCATAGTGCTTCAAAAGCTTCTTTGTTGGCATACATTTGATCATTGCGATCTGCTTGTCCATTGGGTCCACAGGGTTCTTCTCAATGGTGGCCAGTGGCTGCTTCCTCCATGGAGGCAGTTCCTTTGGAGGTTCCATTGAACCTTTCATTGAAAACTGAAAAGTGTAATGATGAAGTAAGTTGGGATGTCTATGAATCTCCAGTTCCAAATCCAATGGTTTCTATTTTGGATCCGAGGTGATTTTTATTGGAGGTTAAAATTGGTTAAAATTAGAATTGCCAATTTTAATTTTAACCTATCCTGCCTTTAAAAGTAATACATAAACTGGTTAAAATTAAAATTGGCAATTTTAATTTTAACCAATTTTAACCTCCTTATTTTTCCAATTTGAAACCTTTACAGTCATCATGCATGACCTGAATGAATTGTATCCAGAGTTGCCAAGAGCCACTCAAACAAAGGAAATGGATGGGCATCAGCTTCGGCCAAGGAGATCTTGCACCTCCTTTTTGATTCCAGCATTGGACACTAGTGCAATGATTGTGATACCTCAGGTTCAGATCATCAGCTCTCATCATCATTCCAAAGCTGATCATGTGCATCCATCAAGGCTTCAAAAGTGATTCTACAGGTCCATCACCACTACATTGATCAATATGACTTGGCAGCTTCAGCCATGCAGAAATGCTCATATCACAGATATCATGGTTTACTTAAATTTAAAATTAGTTTATCAAGGAGATCTTGCACCTCCCTAAAGAGTCGCTTGCGCCCATAATCTCCAATCATTTTTCCAGGGAAGCTCAATTGACTCAATCTACATTTGAATCCTCATCCTCTTTGGGTTTTTCGGCTTGCTCTCCAGCATCAATAGGTGATGTAGGAGAATATGGGGTTACAGCAGGGCCTGATCAGGAGGCATGATGATGAACACATTGCACAGTGCATGGTTGACATGAGGTACTTTCAAATCCACAGTCACAGAAAACTCCAGCCTGTGTAGATCATTCCTTCAACCAGGAGCTCTAATGGAGTAGCATGCGCAGTAGGTGCAGTAGATGGTCCCCATGATGCATTGAAACTGAAACAAAGGAGGTGCAAGATCTCCTTATGCCCAAAACAAAAAATCATCTGAGGAGGTCTTGCATCTCCTTCATAACATGATATATCAAACCATATATATAAAAAATCATTATCTAAATGATTCAAGTTTCCATAGATTTGAGAAGCTCTCACAGCATAGAGGATTCTCATTCGTCTTCTTGCTTCTTTAATTTAGATGACCCCCATGTCAGCCATGTAAGTGAGTTGGGCTGCTGCACCTCTCACTCCCTCCCCCAGTGGTAGACCTGCATCCAGTGTTGGAAAAATATATAAATATTCAAATTCCAAATTTCAACATTCCAAATTCCAGACAAAACTTCTCAAATCCAGAATTCCAATCCAACATTAAACATTAAAGCCACATCCTATGAAAGTCTACAAGCCATTTTTGAAATCCACCCAGGCACTAAACGCTCAAGTTCCAAATGTCAGGAGATCTTGCACCTCCTTAAGACAGAAAAGAGGAAAGACTATTCCCTATTTTCCTATAGAGAACTCTCAGGAGATTTTACACCTCCTTGAAACATGCAACAGAAACCAGCAGCCATTTTTTTTGCAATTTCATCCAATCTAATCCACATACTGTCCAACCTTCCACTTTCGAATTTCCTCATTCAAAAATTCAATCACAGATTGTTCAGTAGCACCATTGTGCAAATCAGCAATGCATTTCTGGGCCAAATCCAAGCCAACTTCTCTTGAAATTTTGTTCAAAGTGAAAGATTTGATTTGTTTCTTGTCTCCAAAATTTCGTCTGACACCTAAAGCACCATACTTTCGACTGCCTTTGGCAGGATAATCTTCCAAGCGATACTCAGGAGATGCCAAGTCAACAGCAGCAGGTTCAGGATCAGCAACTGCAACAGCCGGCCGAGCTTCAACATCCTCTTCTTCAGAAGTGCCAAGTACTGCTTCACATGCAGCACGCTTTTTGAAGATTGCAGCAGGCCTTTTCAAGACTGCAGCAGGCCTTTTCAAGACTGCAGCAGGCCTTTTCAAGACTGCAGCAGGCTTTTTCCCACCTGCAGATTGCCTATAGATCTTCAAAGATTCATTGGGAATGTCAGATTCAAATTTGTTTTCACCAAAAGCAGCAATGGCAAAGCCATTTGGTCCCTTCACTCATAGTAGCTTTCTCCACCTTGCTATCCACAAAGCGACATACCACCATGGCAGTAGAATCGATCCAGGTTCCAGCACTCACAGGCTTCTTAGGACTCGCTTGGCTGTCTTCACTCGACACTTCTATCAATTGATGCTCTTGGTTATCCAATGTTTCTGAGCTGTGGCCTGGAGGAAATTTTTGCAAAAGTGGTTCATTCACAGGCAACTGTGGGATGGAGCTCGCATTGGAGCTTTGTCTCATGAGCCTTCGCTTGGCAATGGCTTTCTGAACAAACTTGCCTTTCTGTCGGTTCCCATGGAATTCTGAGCATTCCAGATAGATCTTCACAAGCTCACCCATCCAAGGCTCATATTTCTTACTTGAAATTGACCATTTTGCTTTTGTTCTGATGTGTTGCACACATTCGACAGTTGCAGAAGACCACTTCTTCGCTTCGTCACTCAAAGTGCGAGGGTTGACTTTCAAGGCAGCTTCCTTCAAGCAGGCTTTGGATGGTCGAATTGTTTTCTGGAACATCAAGCCCAGAAATTTTCGATAATGCTTGCAAACTTGATCAATTTCAACATCCAAGTAATCCTTGGGATCCAAACAAGCCACCTCTGCTTTCAAACATTTGCAAAGGTCTTGAACAGAAGCAATGTTCTTAGCTCTACTCTACTCATCTTGAGAAATCAATTGCAGATGCGATGCACAAACATTACATGCAGGAAATCAAAACACCAAAAGGAGATCTTCCATCTCCTTGAAGCAACCTCCAAAGGTTGGTCTTGATGCAATGATGATGTCAAAGATGTATCTAAAAACAGTGAAAAAAATCATCCTTACAAAAAAAATAAGGAGGAATTTTCAAAAAAAACACCTTAATTAAGGAGAATTCCTCCGTAATTAAGGTGGAATTCCTTAATTAAGGAAAAATTCCTCCTTAATTAAGGGAATTCCTCCTTAATTAAGGTGGAATTCCTTAAAAAAAACTCCTTAAATTAAATAAGGAGGAATGGAAGTTCTGGGACTAGAAGGCAAGCGAGGTCCAGGTTTTGTGGATCGCGAAAATGCCCAGCCAGAAACCCACAAAAAGGCCGCATCGATTTGGGTTGAGATGGGTATTTGTTAGGATGTGTAAATAAAGTAATAATATCCCGGTAAGGCTACACATATAATACTATACCATGTTATTTTATTTAATTTGACATTAAGTTGCATTATGCTACATTATGAAATATTTTTCTATAACACACAACACATCACAAAACCATATCATTCTATATGACATCCCATGATGTTACCGGTCTGTTATATTGCATTATTATTATTTTTTATATATTTTTATTGCATTATAACTAAAACATATTGTGTATAAACATATTTTACCTATGATATTATATTATATTATATCGTATCAGATGATATTTTACCATATTATATTATACTATGCTATATTATATTATTTTATATTATAGAGGATCTTATATTACTTAATATTATATTATGTGATATATAATATATATTGTGATATTATAGCATAATATTTAGTATTATTATTATACCATATTGTATTATTATAGTTTATTATATTATATATCATAATATATTATCATTGACTATGTTTTATTTTATTGTATTTTATTTTATTATATTGTATTATTTTATATTAAAGTATATTATATTATGCTATATTATATTGTATTATATTATATTTTATTTTTTATATATGACATCCCATGATGTTATGATATATTGCATTATTTTCAATTGCATTATCACTAAAACATATTATGTAACAAATGTATAAACATATTTTACCTATGATAGTATATCGTACCAGATGATATTTTACAATATTATATGATACTATGCTATATTATATTAGTTTATATATATAGGATCTTTTATTATGTTTTAATTTATTATGAAATATATTATTTATTGTTATATTATAGCATAGCATTTTTTCATATATTATATTATATTATATATTATTTTATTGTATAATATTATATTATATTGTATTATATTCTATTTTATTTTATCATATTGTATTATATTATATTAAAATATATTATATTATACTATTTTATATCATATTTTTAATATGTGATATTGTATTTTATTATGCTATATATTTTTTTAGTGCTAGTCAATATATATATATATTGATTAATATATACATTATCAGTATCATGATAACTCAGAGCTATGCAACTGTTCCTTACTTATTTATTGTTATTATTTTATCAAGAACGCATACATGACTTTCAAAGTCCAGTTTTGTTGAATATGAAGTGCATTGCACATGTCATGTCCAAGCAAGATCAGTGGACTTTTATATATGTTGTTATTCTTTTTTTGCCACGCTACTGAAATTTCTCTTGAACTTTCCACGCGTACGTCATGCTACGCTACTGTAAGTTCTCTTGAACTTTCCACTCATGCCTAATACCACGCTACTGAAAGTTCTCTTGAAGTTTTCACGCATATGTTATGCTATGCTACTGTAAGTTCAATTGAACTGTAAGTTCTCTTGAACTTTCCACTCATGCGTCATGCTACGCTACTGTAAGTTCTCTTGAACATTCCATGCGTACGCCATGCTACGCTACTTTAAGTTCTCTTGAACTTTCCACTCATGCGTCATGCTAGGCTACGAAAAGTTCTCTTGAACTTTCCATGCGTATGTCATGCTACGCTACTGAAAGTTCTCTTGAACTTTCCATTTATGCGTCATGCTACGCTACTGTAAGTACTCTTGAACTTTCCATTCATGCGTCATGCTACGCTACTGTAAGTACTCTTGAACTTTCCATTCATGCGTCATGCTACGCTACTGTAAGTTTTCTAGAACTTTCCACGCATATGTCATGCTACGCTACTGTAAGTTCTCTTGAACTTTCCACTCATGCCTCATGCTACGCTACTTTAAGTTCTCTTGAACTTTCCACTCATGCATCATGCTAGGCTACTGTAAGTTCCCTTGAACTTTCCACTCATGCCTCATGCTACGCTACTGTAAGTTCTCTTGAACTCTCCATGCGTACGTCATGCTACGCTACTGTCAGATCTCTTGAACTTTCCATGCATGCGTCATGCTACTCTACTGTAAGATCTCTTGAACTTTCCATGCATGCGTCATGCTACGCTTGTAGGTTCTCTTGAAGTTTCCACTCATGCGTCATGCTACGCTACTGTTGGTACTCTTGAACTTTCCATTCGTGCGTCAAAAGATGACGCAAAACATGTCACGTCGAATTAGTTTCAGAATCGGCAAAAAACCAAAAATGTTAGTTTCGTCTAGGCGAAATGCCTGCTTTGAAAAACTGCACCAGAATAAGGGGTTAACGGCCTTAAATATCACATCAAACAAATTCCTATTTGCACGAGCGCATCAAATATGATCCATGACACCCCGTTGATCACAAAAAACCCACGGCCTTCTAGAGGCCGTGCTCCTAGTTAGTAGTTGTAGGCAAAACCCATCAAAACCCTGTTGGTTGATCAGGGTCATGCTGCCCCATCCCTGTGGAATTCCTGCGCCACAACCAGAAAGCCTCAGTTTGGCTGCGCCGAACACGGTTTCACTCCTCAAACCGGCACAGTAGCTGGAAACAAATCTTGAGACGCTTGGAGAGTGCTATTTGCCCCCTAAACTGGTAGCAAGATGTGGCAAGCTGAGTTGCATTGGCCTCTAAATTGGTTGCAACTCAAGACAGTTAGTGACAGCAGTGGCCCTGGTAGCCCTGAGCCAAATACCTGCTCAGCAATTCTGTGGGTTTTCAGTATCCAGCTTTCAAAAACCACAAAATCAACACAAAAAAATAGAGAAACCCACTAATTACATTAGCAACACAAAATCTAATCCTGATACACTGATTGCAAGTTTCCTGCTCCCCTGGAAAGTAACCAACCATTCGACCGGGAAAGAGCAACCAAACAACCATAAAAAGCCCTGTGCGTGGATACTGCCTGTGCTCCAATGCCTCCAAAACCCACGGGGTTTATCACTCTTCCAGGGAAATTTTCGCAAAAAGTCAAAAAACCAAAAAGCTTTCGACTTTTCGAATTTTTCGAATTTTCGAACTTTTCGACTTTTCGACTTTTCGATTTTTTCGAATTTTTCGATTTTTCGAGCCGAAATCTCCTGGCATGTGAACTTTTCGACTTTTCGACTTTTCATAGTGATTTTCACGGTGTGACCGATACCAGCCAGAAGAGCACACAGCAGGGGGGAATGACATTCCCTCCGGACCGCCTAGAACCCTTAGGCCCGGCGTTCCAACCCCTCACGGAAGTCACCTGCCAAGGCTGTCTAGACGGCGGTGACTCTTCCTAAAGGGATCCTCTGCGTCCCTGTACCTCCTCTGATGTTTCTTTCCTCCTCGTCGCTTCTTTCCTCTCTTTTCTCCGTGCTGTCGATGAGAATCTCGTGGATATCGAGGCTCAGCCGGCCTGTGGCTCCCCCTTCTCTCTCTTTCCTTATCCTTTTCTTCTACCTTCACTGGGGGCGTCTCGTGCCTGATCTTCTTCTTCACTCTCCTCACCTTCTGAATAAAGGCTTTCCGGGCTAGGTTCTCGCTCTCCTCTACATGGGGGTGCTGGCGGTGGAGGCGCACGAGGGATATAGGTGGGCGCTCGTCCCTGGGACTCCTTGACCTCGGACGCTCGGCCTTGCTCTTGGCTGCCGTCAAGAGGGCGCGACCCTCAGCGGAGCCTGAGCTAGATGCCAGCGAGGAGTCCAGGTTATACAAAGCTCGCACAAAACGTGCTCCAGACAGCGCCGCCTCCTCGGCCAATCCACGCAACCCAGGCAACCCCCACTTCTTTTTCAGGAAATCCTGGCTTACTTCCAAAGAAGAACAGCCAAGACACCAAGAGACCCCTGCAGGTTGTGTCCCTGAGCGACACTTGTTGCAAGGGGCCGCAAGCATTAAGAACTAAACTGAAGAGCCTAAAAGCGGAACAGGACAAAAAGGTGTGATGATTCGTCCAAAATGTCGATGCGACAGCTAGTGATATTCTATGATCATCTGTCTGTCTTTGGACAAGGAGATGATTACGGATGTGTACATTGTACGTTCATCTGTTCTTTCCGCAGCGATAATCATCATTCTTCTTGCGCTACATGCTACGAGTATCAGCAGGAAGCCACGGTTTTGAGTCAATATTATACCACATGTGTGTGCAGAATAAACCGCCATCTATAGTATCATAATAATATACATTTATATATATATATGTCTATATATATATTATATGTGTGTATTATATATATATATATGTATATATATATATTCAGACATATTCTAGCCATGACAAACCAAATTTCCAGACACAAATATATAAGACAATATCGGTAGCAGGCACTTTCAACCGAAACGAGGGACGGCTGTTCAGCTTCATCACCTGAGTCATGGCAATGGGAGCCATTGGATCTTCGCAACGTCACAATGGGAGTGCGGGCACTGATAGCAGACTCAAAATGGGCACTGGCGAAAAAGTAAATCACAAGCTCAGAACAATTCATAGCACAATGATCCAAGATGACCCGAGGCAATTTCAAGTCATTCGGACCAAGCAAGAATCCAGAAACATCAAGAAACATCATCAATGATCCAGAATGACTCAAAACCATCAAATTGTATCAAATTGCCATGTTTGGTGGAAGGAAGGTGGATGGTTTAAGCACTGGCGCCCTCAGGACACTGAATCATGGCTCAGCAAGAGCAATTGATCTAACGACACACGCGCAATCGCCGCACCAAACGCTTCGACCAACTCAGACACTTCCCACTTGCGCGCAGTGTACAAGGTAGCAGCTTGTGATGAGCAGTGCCAACTTCAGAATCTCTAAGGACCCGTCAGTGAAGCGGTGAAACTGCAAGGACTTCGCGCACTGCACACGACGCCAAATCCCAATTTCGAGGACATAACAGGACATATGTTTTAATATCCTTAAATGCTATGCAATGTGCCCCATTGCTTTGGCTGACCCTTTGTTCAGCGGAGCACATGTGCAAGTCTTCAAACACTACGAGCATTGCAGGGAAGGCTTCTACCCTGCAGTACGCAGGAGGAAGATTAAAGCATTAAAAATAAAACGTAAACAATCCCATAGTAACTATATCATACTATATCTGTCCTTCGGGCAACCGGCGCAGAATGGCAAATTTGGCTTGATGCAGAATGCTAAGAGCATGCACCAAAAGGCCGCCCTTGATGCATGCCTTTGCGATGTGATGCAGCGGCAGTCAAAATCATTGCAGCGAAACAAATCACATGCGATACGAACACTGAAATCTACTTCTGACGCCGGGACACATTGATGGCAGCTCTGCAAGTCACTTCATTGGCTTTCGGTAGGGTCGGCAAGCTAGTCAACCACCTGTCCAAAAAGCTCAGAGCCCAGTTCCTTGGGCATGGGCAGGCAAGCATGCTCAAGCATGTCTGTGTCCAGTTGACCCTGGGCTCCTTTGCAAAGAGGCTCCCTGTATCTGTTGTTTATACTTTACTGATCCATTTGATAAGCTTCCTCTTGCCCCCACACTCTCATTGGGCAGGGAAAAGTCAATTATCTCAATTTAGGTCTAGTGTTGCCCCTCAAGATTCTACATAACTCATCTCTGTCTGGGCAAATTCATCCCGCAATCATGTCTTGATCTACAGTTTGTTCACTTTGTCTTGCACCTTCAAATCCAGCTAAAACAGCGCAAAATGCGCACATTTGCTTGTACTATTCTGCACACTTCCCCGTTACACATCGTTACACTGTGTATATATATAAAAATAAATATAGGCATTGAATTTCAACTGAATGGCGCTCAGCCTCCATCGCTCGCCTTTGTCGCAAGCACTGATTGCAGAGCTGCAAGTAACCGCAGTAGGCGTCAACTTTGCCCGCGGCATCACGTCAAGCAGTTTGAGAGCCGCCTGCCAGCATCCACAAACTTCACATGCACTGATAGCAGAGTTGAAGCTGATGACCTTAGGCTCAAGGGAACTTGGGAGGAAATGGCGCTAGGGAGAACCCGAAGCTCGTTGAGTACTGGCAGGCTGTCTTTATCAACTGTGACGCGCCTACTCGGAGCAAAAACTCCAAAGCTGCTCATGAATGCTTTCGATAGCTTGCATTGGGCTGTTGTGTTTGGGCTGTTTCGAGTCTTTAAAAGAGCCATGCGAGTTGCAGTGCTCGTTCTTTCATTCTGATAGCTTGCAGCCTGCAAGATCTCTCCCTCACAATGCAGCCCAGGATCACTGGGCCTCAAAAATGCAAAGGGCAAGCCACAGCGAAGCACATTCAGTGCTCGCAGCCATTGGCCGCCCTTTTCACATGCACTGATGGCTGAGTTGAAACTAATTACCTCAGTGGCCGTGGCCAATGCCTGGCCACAACAGGCAACAAATTCCTTCTATGCTTGTGCCATGCGCACCCAACAATGGGCATCTAGAATCCGACGGAAAAATGGCACTGCCATGTGACTAGGAATACTATGACATGATGAAATGTGACATTGAATAATTATCAATATTATTGGGTATCTAATGCATCTATATGTGGGAGTTGACCGAATGCACACCTGCCGGTACACCCACGATGCAACACAACACAAAACTACACAAAACAATACACAACACAACCCAACGCAACACGACGCAACACGACACGACCCCGCCCAACCCAACCCAACCTGACACACAACACAGCACACAGCAACACTCTTGACAAAAGCACACTGCATTGCATCACATCACATAAAATCACACGTTCCATGGCATTGCATGAAGCTGCATACTCATACGTATTATATGATTATGCATATGATTGCATGTGTGCAAATGTATGCATATGTGTACATCTCGCTCCGCCTCTTTGTATATGTGACCTCCGCATAGTGATGTACATTTTTTGCCAGGGCTTCTCAAAGGATTCTTCCCACCACAATGTACAAAGATTACACAGCATATTCAGGCACATCAATGCAAACTGTTTGACTTGCTTGCAACGGCTGAAAGCGCAAACAGGCCACGATTCGCTCAACCTTCGCATTCACCATACCCTTGAGAAGTTGGATAGCAGTACCCCACTGCTCACCCTTCTCACAAGCACTGATGGACGAGTCAAAAGTGATGAAGTCCGGTGCAACTACAGCACAGCTCATGCAACCTTGGAGGCATGGCTTGGGGCAGAGGCCTGCAGCATGTAACACGCAAGAAAATTTGAAACGAAACAGCCAAGTCCTAGCCGAAATGAACGCAATTGGTACTCTTGTGATCTGTTGTCCACGTGTGGTCTTATCATGATTCACCGCATTTCACCGCGAACAAGTTACTGACACTCTGCCTATTTTTGGCCGTGGCTCCGAGTGTTTGGACGGCAAAGTGCCAGCGTCCAGCTTTTTCACAAGCACTGATTGCGGCATTGAAGCTGACGTCAATCCTTTCGACTTTGTCTCGGCACATGGAGTGCAACAAGTGGATTCCAAGCTGCCACTGTCCTGCCTTTTCACCAGAGCTGATGTACGCATCGTAGGTGATCGTGTTTGGAAAAACGGCGACTTCGCGGGAAGAATGGAAAACAAATGATGCCAGTTGCCATTCACCCCCCTTCTCGCATGCAGAAATTGCGCTGCCACAACTGACAACCGTTGGTGAAAGCTCGGCCCGTTGGCAGGACTCCAGCAAGCAGAGAGCAACTTTCCAGCGAGTAGCACTTGCACATGCATTCATGGTGCTATTGTAGATGATGATGTTGTGCCTGAGTTGCAAAGAAATTACCCTGCTTGGTGTCTTGAGTGTGTACGCTGACCAGCTCTGCGGAAAATCATGTCATAATGGAAAGAGTCTCCAAATGTCTCAAGCATCGAACAAATTCAAGTGTTCATCCCTCCCAGCCTCAAACGGTCCTTGGAGGACAATTCAAGAAGTCGCACAGCACGCTCCCAATTAGAGCCTTCACACGCCGCAATGGCACTACTGAAGCTGATGATAGTTCGCTCTAGCCTGTTGTCTGACATGGACGACCTTGGCTTGGAAATGCTGATCATCACACCAGGGGTGGCGGCTTTGAAGGCTTTCGGTGTGCAACTGGGGCTATTTGTCATGTGACTCTATGACACCATGACGCTAAGTAGCTGTTTGAAATCCCTGAAGTGATTTGAAGCTGAAGAATGGATTGGAATACATCACCTCCTCAAAGCTTGGTCATCAGAGACTCAGACTCAGCTTTGGTCACTCTGCGATTTCCTGCCTGCTTCAATTAGAGCAGCACGGAAGTTGTCCCCAGCCGCTAAGCCCTTGTCCCATTGGTTTCAACATGCTCAGCAGTTTCTACAGTGCCGGTAGCAAGATTTGAAGTTCATTGAGACATTTCCATATATTCCTAATCCACCGCCAAGCTTCAGCAAATTCAACGCAGATTGCCACATTTCAGTGGTGGCACAAGCATTCATAGCTGCGTTGTAGTGGAAGGTGGAGGTCTCAGCTGCGCCTATAAGCCATCAACAGCCATCGTGAAGTTTGAAGAACTAAGTTTATACATATATATATATATCTGTGTCTGTGTGTGTGTGGTATTTATTTATAATCCGCCGGCCTGCCGGCGTGTCTGATTGTAAGGTGTTGTTCTTGTGTCTGTTCTTGTTTTGTACTTGTTTCTGTTCTTGGCTTGCACTTGTTCCTTTGTTCTCTTCCCGCGCGTTTTTGCTTCGTCTGAATCAAAGTCACCCCCCCCACCCCCCCTCCTACTACTACTACTACTACTAACTACCTACTACCTACTACCTACTACCTACTACCTACTACCTACTACCTACTACCTACTACCTACTACCTACTACCTACTATCTACTAACTACTATCTACTATCTACTATCTACTATCTACTATCTACTATCTACTATCTACTACCTACTACCTACTATCTACTATCTACTATCTACTACCTACTACCTACTACCTACTACCTACTACCTACTACCTACTATCTACTATCTACTATCTACTATCTACTATCTACTATCTACTATCTATCTACTATCTACTACTATCTACTACTATCTACTACTATCTACTACTATCTACTACTATCTACTACCATCTACTACTATCTACTACTATCTACCTACTATCTACCTACTATCTGCCTACTACTATCTACTACTATCTACTACTATCTACTACTATCTACTACTATCTACTACCATCTACTACTATCTACTACTATCTACTACCATCTACTACCATCTACTACCATCTACTACTATCTGCTACCATCTACTACTATCTACTACTATCTACTACTATCTACTACTATCTACTACTATCTACTACTATCTACTACCATCTACTACTATCTACCTACTATCTACCTACTATCTGCCTACTACTATCTACTACCATCTACTACTATCTACTACTATCTACTACCTACTACCTACTATCTACTATCTACTACTATCTACTACCATCTACTACTATCTACTACTATCTACTACAATCTACTACCATCTACTACTATCTACTACTATCTACTACCATCTACTACTATCTACTACTATCTACTACTATCTACTACTACCTACTACTATCTACTACTATCTACTACTATCTACTACTATCTACTACTACTTGAGAGGGGGAACACGAAAGGTAGGTGAGCAAGAAAGGAACCGAAGAAAAAAGAAAGGAGAGAGGGCAAGGAAAAAAACATGAAGTGGAGTCTGGTAAAAGCGACGCGGCCTTTTTCTCTCTAGAAATATAAAGTGGAGTCTGGTAAAAGCGACGGAAAGGCTTCGGCGGTGTGGTTGGGGTTGGCGGTGGTTGTGGTGTTGGTAGTGTTGGTGGTGCTGGTGGTGTTGGTGTTGTTGGTGTTGTTAATGCTGGTGTTGTTGGTGTTGGTAGTGTTGTTGGTATTGTTAGTGTTGCTGGTGTGGCTGGGTTTGTTGGTGTTGTTGGTCGTGTTGTTGGTGTTGGCGTTGTTGGTGTTGTTGTTGTTGTTGCTGTTGTTGTTGTTGTTGATGCTGTGGTTGTCGTTGCGTTGTTGTTGTTGTTGTGGTTGTTGGTGTTGGTGTTGTTCTTGTGGTTGTGATTGTGGTTGTTGTGGTTGTTGTGGTTGTTGTGGTTGTTGTGGTTGTTGTGGTTGTTGTGGTTGTTGTGGTGTGTTGTGTGTTGTGTTCTATGTTGTGCGTTGTGTTCTATGTTGTGTGTTGTGTGTTGTGCGTTGTGTGTTGTGTGTTGTGTGTTGTGTGTTGTGTTGTGTGTTATGTGTTGTGTGTTATGTGTTGTGTGTTGTGTGTTGTGTGTTGTGTGTTGTGTGTTGTCTGTTGTCTGTTGTGTGTGTTGTGTGTTGTGTGTTGTGTGTTGTGTGTTGTTGTGTGTTGTTGTGTGTTGTTGTGTGTTGTTGTGTGTTGTTGTGTGTTGTGGTGTGTTGTGGTGTGTTGTGGTGTGTTGTGGTGTGTTGTTGTGTGTTGTTGTGTGTTGTTGTGTGTTGTTGTGTGTTGTTGTGTGTTGTTGTGTGTGTTGTGGTGTGTTGTGGTGTGTTGTTGTGTGTTGTTTGTGTTGTTGTTTGTGTTGTTGTTTGTGTTGTTGTTTGTGTTGTTGTTTGTGTTGTTGTTTGTGTTGTTGTGTGTTGTTGTGTGTTGTTGTGTGTTGTTGTGTGTTGTTGTTGTTGTTGTTGTTGTTGTTGTTGTTGTGTTGTTGTTGTTGTTGTTGTTGTTGTTGTTGTTGTTGTTGTGTGTTGTTGTGTGGTGTTGTGTGTTGTTGTGTGTTGTTGTGTGTTGTTGTGTGTTGTTGTGTGTTGTTGTGTGTTGTTGTGTGTTGTTGTGTGTTCCTGTGTGTTCCTGTGTGTTCCTGTGTGTTCCTGTGTGTTCCTGTGTGTTCCTGTGTGTTCCTGTGTGTTCCTGTGTGTTCCTGTGTGTTCCTGTGTGTTGCTGTGTGTTGCTGTGGGTTGCTGTGCGTTGCTGTGTGTTGCTGTGTGTTGCGCGCGTTGCGCGCGTTGTGCGGGTTGCGTGGTGTTGCGTGGTGTTGCGTGGTGTTGCGTGGTGTTGCGTAGTGTTGCGTGGTGTTGCGTGGTGTTGCGTGGTGTTGCGTGGTGTTGTGTGGTGTTGCGTAGTGTTGCGTGGTGTTGCGTGGTGTTGCGTGGTGTTGCGTGGTGTTGCGTGGTGTTGCGTGTTGCGTAATGCGTGTTGTTGTTGTTGTTGGTGGTGGTGGTGGTGGTGGGGTGGTGGTAGTGGCGTTGGTGTTGGTGTTGGTGTTTGTGTTGGTGTTACCCCTGCAGCGTTTTTTCTCGGTTCCGTAGTGGCCGAGAATCGTCAAATATGTGGTGTTTTCGCGTGTTTTTGCAACTCGCTGGTTGTTGTGTGTTGTTGTGTGTTGTTGTGTGTTGTTGTGTGTTGTTGTGTGTTGTTGTGTGTTGTTGTGTGTTGTTGTTTGTTGTTGTGTGTTGTTGTGTGTTGTTGTGTGTTGTTGTGTGTTGTTGTGTGTTGTTGTGTGTTTTTGTGTGTTGTTGTTTGTTGTTGTGTGTTGTTGTGTTTTGTTGTGTGTTGTTGTGTGTTGTTGTGTGTTGTTATTGTTATGGTTGTCATCCGTTGTTGTTGTAGTTGTTGTGGTTGTTGTGGTTGTTGTGGTTGTTGTGGTTTTTGTGGTTGTTGTGTGTTGTGTTGTGTGATGTGCGTTGTGCGTTGTGCGTTGTGCGTTGTGCTTTGTGCGTTGTGGTTGTGCGTTGTGCGTTGGTGTTGGTGTTGTTGTTGTTGTTGTTGTCGTCGTCGTTGTTGTTGTTGTTGCTGTTGCTGTTGGTGTTGTTCTTGTCGGTGTTGGTGTTACCCCTGCAGCGTTTTTGCTCGGTTCCGTAGTGGCCGAAAATCGTCAAATCGGTGGTGTTTTCGCGTGTTTTTGCATCGCTCGGAGCAAACAACACCGTAAATACCAATGTTTTTGGCGGGTCGGAAGCCCAAAACCACGGTATTTACGATGTTTTTTGCCTCTGGTAGTAAAAAGCACGGTATTTACAGTGTTTTTTGGCCAGCACCTAGCAAAAACACTGGTATTTACGGAGGTTTCACCATGTAACAAAATGTGGTTTCTTGATCCGAAAAGAACAAAAATACTGTAAATTACAGTATTTTGAGTCTGCTCTTAGGGTGCGTGGGAGGTGTGGAGGGGGGGGGTACTAAAATGACTAGCAATCTCCTGAAGAATCAGGTAACGGGGCTGGCCGCCCTCCCCTTTACTTCGTAAAGTAAAACTCAAGGTAGCCCCTCTGGAGCTACCTTTCGTGACAATTTTTGTCAAAAAATTGGCAAAAAAGGTCCAATTTTCCCAAAAAAATGGGGAAATAGGACTACGATCCCAGACAATTTAATTGTTTGTGTATACAAATATATATATATATAGATATATATATGTATCAATTATTTATTGATATATATGTATATATACATTTTTTTCAGGGGGCTCAAGTTTGCGAGCACCATCTTATTGCAATTACCATATATATATATAATTTATATATATATATATATATATATATGTATCAATCATTTATTGATATATATATATATATATACATGCCTTGCACGGTTTCCAGAGCAGCTACACCGTCACCGTCGCTGAGTTCCAATCGCCCTCTGGGACTTCCAGCACAATATGCCCGAACCGAATTTGGCTTGTATGGTGTTTTCTGCTGCTAATCAACTGGGGGTGCCTTCAAAGTATCGCCAAAGCTTGTGCCACTGCCTGCAAAAGATCACATGTGCTGTTTTGATTCCGTGTAATGTTCAATCGTCATTCGCATGTATGCTGTTAGTGAAAAGCGGCACGTCGCAGCAATATGCCCTAACCGAATTTGGCTTGTATGGTGTTTTCTGCTGCTAATCAACTGGGGTGCCTTCAAAGTATCGCCAAAGCTTATGCCACTGCCTGCAAAAGATCGCATGTGCTGTTTTGATTCCGTACGATGTTTAATCGTTATGGAAATGACCACCAACGATCAAAGCTTGCAACGGAACCTGGAGCCGGTTAGTCTGCTCGCAGTGGCCTTGCCCAGTTGGATGCAATTTCAAAGTGTTGATGGCAGCAAGTCCGGAAAGTGTCCTTTGGGAATGCTTTGATGACAAATGATAGCCTGATTTTCTTCAGGGCTCAAGTTTGCGAGTCACCATCTTATTACAATCACATATATATATATATATAATTTATATACAATATATATATATATAATTTATATACAAATATATATATATATGTATCAATCATTTATTGATATATATATATATATACATGCCTTGCACGGTTTCCAGAGCAGCTACACCGTCACCGTCGCTGAGTTCCAATCGCCCTCTGGGACTTCCTTCAGGGGTGGATGGGAACAACCTCACCAAGCTGGTACGGCTGTCTTACAATGACTGAAGTCTTTGTAGTGCAAGTGTGAATCAAATCCAAAGTCACTTTTTGTTCTCGAACAAAGCTTGAAGTGGTAGTGCATTCACCTTGAAGGACCTTTCAGTCCTTTTGCTGCAAAGATCCCAGTTCCTGTCTGAGATGATGACGAAGGGACCGAAGGCGCGATCACACCGGAGGAGCTACGGCAAATACTACCAGATCCAAGAAGTTGTTCAAAAAGAAACGATGTTCCGTGAAAAAACGACGATGTTTTGGAAAACCGCGATGTTGTCATATGTTGCTAAATTGTAACAATGCTGTTCAGTTCCAATACTATAGCTAAAGAAGGCCAAATTGTAACAATGCTGTTAAGTTCCAATACTATAGCTAAAGAAGGACGCTAAGTGTCAACTGTGAGCCTCAATGCAGCAGCCAGAAATAAAACCCCAATGCGTGAGGCTTGTGCCAAAAGCACCAATTTTCGGGAAAATTTCGCGGTTCCGTCGAAATCCGGAACCAGCAATTTTCCGGAAAATTTCGCGGTTCCGTCGAAATCCGGAACCAGCAATTTTCCGGAAAATTTGCCAGTTTTGGAAATCCAAAATCGCCAAATTTCCGGAAAAATTCGGGGTATTGGCCGAAATTTCTGGAAAATTTGGGACTTTTGGCATAATTGTATTATGTATTGGGTCAATTCCGGCTACAATTGGCGGGTTTCCGACAGGGGCGCCCACTTTTTCGACAGCAGTTCCGTTTTATGTAATAATATTAATATATATTAATATATATATATATATACATATTAATATATATTAATATTTATTAATATTTATTAATATATATTAATATTTATTAATATTTATTAATATATATTATATAATTTTATTAAATTTTTAAATATTTAATTTGATTTATTTTATTTTTTCGGAAATTTCAGTGCCCCATTTTCGCCTGCAATAGACAAAAATATCAGATATTCAGATTATATCCAATTATGGGGATATGACATGATATGATCGGAATATTATATATTTGAATTTATGGATCTATATTTAAATTATTTTAAATTTAGAATATTATCCATAAATAATGGAATAAACATAAATACAAAAAATAAATTAATAGTGCTTCATTGATTTTCACCATTTCGGAATCACGAATAAAAATCCAAGGATTCCATCACGTCCAATCCTTATGAGATGTTACGAGTCAAGATGGCCTAAAAATACCTCAAAAGATCACATGGTTATCGTCGTCTGGATCAAAAAAAAATTGATCCATAGCCATATGGAGGTTTCCAAAGTCATAGGGGTACCCCCAGTCAATTAGATGGGGATTTTCCATAAAATCATCCAGCTATTGGGGTACCCCGCATTGACGTGACGGAAAGCCCTGCTCGCCTGTTCACATGCGGGCTCACGATCAGCTCGGCTCGCAAGTCATACATGGCATTCCTGCAGAGGTTGATGATGGAAGGCCTAGCCCTGAGAAATCCAGATTGCGTGCAGGGGAACATCATCCAAAAACAATGGATATAAACGGCTACCACAAAGATAGTCGTGCACATATAAACTAAGCTCTTACCGTTCATATTACATGTTAAGACATTTTATGTGCACATGTTTTGTATAAAGACATGACTTATACCACTGATGGCCCAAAAGAGGAACAACAAGCAACCAGCTTTGATTTGGCACAAGTCAATTCGGTCTGGTGAAACTTTTAAGGTGAAACTGCGTTTCCAGTCACAGCAAGATGGTGCACCATCAAGACTTCCACCACATCATGTAGGCATTGTACTTGGGGGTGCAGCTGGGGTGGCTATTGGGTATAACTATAGGATTCTAACCTCCATAAGCTCGGTTATAGTTTAGCCATGTTTAGCCCCTACAACTATGGTGAAAGAAAAGCCACTTTTTAGTTGATCTAATGAGCTGTATGTAAATAGTATATAAAACAGATTCCTTGGGCTATCAAGACTTCATGCTTTCTTCAGGTTTTCAGGGGACTTTCAAATTTGGCTATTCTTTCCGATGATCCCGTGGTAAATTCACCTAGATATGGAAAACCCATTATTTTTGGATCTTTTTTCGCGGCAACCATGGAGTTTCCATCTATAGCAACCCCACAAAAAAACAAAAACAAAAAAAAATCCGACACTCAAACAGTGGCAATAGAATTAAGTCTTGTCTATCCTTTTCTATCCTTTTCTATCTTTTTTGGGAGTAGCTCTACATTTTTTTTGGTTCACCCCTTTTTCTTGGGCGCACCGTTGGACACCCGTTGGACACGGGGCGACCCGCCGCGAATCAGTGCAACATCGAGTCGTCGAAGTTGGTGGGGAGTGGCTGCCAGGCTGCCCCCATAACCTGGGGAGAAACGTCCAGACACGGAGAAATCTGGTGATTGGACGTCAGCAAAACTGTAAATGGTGATTGGAGAAATCTAGTAAATCACATATTAGTGCAACAAAACTGGTGACTTGCACTAATTATGGTGAGTTAACATCAGTTCTTCATCAAAGATTGGGATTTAAATGAATTTAAACTATATAAACAATCAAACATGCTGCTACCCAGAAGACTTGGGGGATTTGGATCCAAGAAATTGCAGGTTTTCTCCATCGAAAGTTGGCACTTTCAGACCCTGTCCTGGCCTTCTTGCAATAGCCGGGCTCGGAAACGAGATGCACTGGACCAGGCCTATGGTGGTGGACAGGACATGGGAGAACATCTTGGCCAACAAAAATCCCACGGGTTGATATACACATTATATACCCAGTAGACTGGGTATATAATGTGTATAATATCTTTATTTATCTTTGATATATGTATATATGATTATATATATCTCTATATATATATAACGGGTTTATGGATGTCTATGGATCCTCCTTCGAATTACGGGGGAGGTGTCGCACCAGGCTTTTTGTAGTATAAATCCCTGGGTCTTTGAAAAACCCTACAAAAAGGGTCGGTTTTTACGAGTTTTGGCCCTTACAAAAAGCATAGGGTTTTAGCACCCTCATTCGACTTCAAACACCCACCCCATTTTATAAGGTGACGACTTTCTTCCGAATATGGAAGTCGTACATTTGCCGATGACCTTTTTATAAGAAGTTGTGATTTTAGATGGCGTTTTCAGGCATCATTTTGTAAGGACACAACTTCTGGTTCCCTGTTTCTGGTTTTCCCGGACTCGTTGATTTTCAAGCAGCCTTTTTGTAAGGATTCCATTTTTTGCCACCTTTTGGTTTGCTTTATATTTTTTTGTATTTTTGCTTCTTTGGCCTCATTGCCTACCAGAACTCCTTTTATGATGTCTCGCGTTTGTATTATCACATGAGTACCAAAAATAAAAATAAAAATTGAACACGAAAGAACATGTACAAAAAAAAACACATAAGATAACCATGAACGTCGTCACACTTACAACTTGCAAAAGATCTTTGGCCATCCTCGGCCAACACAACACCAAGAAGAAAGTTGGTGCCTCCACCAAATCCAAAAATTGCTGCCATCGCTGCCCTAAAACTTGAACCGTGCCTTACAAAATGACAAGGTGCTGGTAGCCCCAGGAAGCTTCCTAAAATAAACACTCCTCCCCTGTAGGGTAGCAACACCTTGGCATTTTGTAGTGAACCTAACCTATATAGTACCTATGTGGAGTCTATATGGTTTTTTTCCTACAGGTATCTACACATATCTACATTGGGATGTGTCAAGGCTGTGGGCTGGGCCCTTTTCGGAAATAGCCAAAACAGCTATCAAATGATTGAGGCGAATCAAAAACATGTACAAATCTGAACAATAACTTGTATCAATGCCTAAAAAGCATATATTCTTACAAAAAGGCTCTTCTAGTCTTGACGACATGTCCTTACAAAATGTCATTGCACACCCTGCTGAGTTCTTTTTTGTTTTTTTTGATGTTCAAAAACAGCATCTTGAGCTTACAAAAAGACTCAAAAAGACAAACTCGATGGTCTTATAAAATGACTTTGCACCTCAAAACTCTTACAAAATGAACACTTGAAAATCCACAACTTTGCCTTTTGGGTGCCCTGTTACAAAAGGCCTGGTTAAGGACCTTGTTGTAAATACAAAATGACCCCATATAAACCATTTGTAAGAGGGTCGACACCTTCCATTCTGTAAGGGAAATTCGATCGGGGATGTCTATGGTGGAATATACGCATACAGTGATGGTTAATGATAACTATATATCATTTGCTGCTGATAACCATTTTGTATGGACAAAATTGCCAGCTCCGAACTGCTCCGTTACTAACCGGAGACTTCTCATCGTGTTACGCCTTTATCGATGACAATTAAATTGAGGTAAGCCATATTCTGAACAAACAAACACACTTTTTGTCAGTGAGGTTTAGAAACTGGAATCTTTGAGCAGACATTGGCACTTTTCTCACCAGCGAGATGGGAAATCATCACACAATCGAAATCTAACACCAGAAATTTGTTTGAAATTCTATAAAGCGACCAAAATTGCGTGGGAGGTGTGGAGGTAATGTAAGGCGGCTTTTTGCCGAAAGGTTTGACCCAATATGACCCAATGAAAGATCTCAACCATTCAGGACATGTCTCTAGTTTTGAGTGGTACAATAGGCCAATAGGATCCAATAGGCTTCTCCCACCTTTTGGAATGCTAATATAGGGAGGAGTGGGGCAGAAACGCTGAAGTTCCATTTGCACTTGATGCTCTGGAAGGGACGGGGTAGGGCACAAACATTCAAACATGTTGATCGAATCGCGGGCTGTGTGAACAGCTTGTCCAGAGGATCGGACGTTGCTGTAGATACGCGCAAGTACGAGGTGTGTATGGATGGATGTATACGGTATACGTATGATTACGTATGTATGTATGCATGATCATGCAGCATGCACATAATTATGGGTATGTCATGAGTATGCAGGCAATCTCAAAAGCATCCCAATGGCATCTCGGTGCAACGGCAATAGTGCGCCCCAAACCATCCAACAAACACCATAGGATAACATCATCCAAGTTATGGGTCATGTTCAATGAGGAAAGCCCTGAATGGGGCAGCTAAATCTTAACGATTAAGTACCCAAATTAATCCCAAATTTACTTATTGATCCATCAAAACCATGAATACTATTACTAGATTAAACATGGATCATCATGGTTCACTTAGGTAGCAAAACCACATCGAAAAATCATGAAAAAACAATCCTTTCGGCCTGTGCGTCTCAGAGCGTTCACGGTGTCTGCCGATGTGGCGCCCGTGCAGCGCCATCCTGTCAAGGGGCTTCCAGCAAACATCATTGGTTTAAGGGAAATTTTACAGGAAACCATGGTTTTTACCATCAAATATAGGGCTTTCCTGTAAAATTTCCCATCATCCAATTCTATGACATATCCATTGATGGATTTAGCCATCAAATCTGGGAGTTGCTGAGCAATGATCCTCGTTTCCATCCACTTCAGAAATCGCCAGAATAAACTCACCTTTTAAGTATAACTATGTTCAACTATTTTCAACTCAAGAATTGTTGAATTGGGCTTTTCTTCCTTAAGTTGACATCATTTGACATCCATAGCTTTCGGATTTTCTGGTTCCAACTTACTTCGTTAGGGTCACTGAGGCGTCTGCGACTCAGCATCCAAACGATCATACCTGGAGGCTCGATGATCCATCCCCTGTGGATTCAACCAAGGACAACTGTGTTCCGTTAGTTGTGATATGTTCTGATCATTCCCAATATATTGGATAAGAATGATAAGATAGTATAAACCCATATAAACCCATATAAACCCATATAAACCCATATAAACCCCCTCATAGAGTATCCACCGCTTGGCTTTTCCTCAGAAGCGATGCGCACTCCTCAGCTCCGATGATCTTTGCGGTGATGGGCACGCGGATCACATGTGCCTTGGAAGACCCGGTGGATTACAACTGGCCCGATGATCTCCCTGGGACCATCATGGCTATTCCGACGAATTCCTGATATGGGATCAGGATCTGGGACGATCATGAACATTCTCCAGACCACGTGATCTGAGTATATCTGAGTCATCTTTCATTGTTTCCCGGGGCCTGGAATGGGAAGCGTTCTGGATTATATGATGATACTGTTGCGAAATCCTGCACCCAGTTGGAAATGATTGCTGTTGGTCAATCCTGCTTTCAGAAAATGGTGCTGAAGATCTGCCTAATGCTCAAACTATGTCAAAGTCCCTTTTTTTGACTGTAGATATTGATATTCTTTATGATATAAAACCAGCTATGTTGAACTTCAACTTTGGTTGCTCAAATTCCATTGAGCGTTTCTTGGTTAAAGTCATTGGATTGGTTTAAGGGAAATTTTACAGGAAACCCATTGGTTTTTACCATCAAATATAGGGCTTTCCTGTAAATTTTCCCATCATCCAATTCTATGATAAAGGTGGTCAAATATGGCAGTGTGTCAAAACCTTGTACCCCTGTAGTTCACATCAAAATAGCTGGTAAATGGATGTTCATCCCACTAAAATATGGTATCCATAGGTATTGACCCATACCCATATGGGAAAATCTGGTCCAACATGACTAAAGAGCCAGCCTTCGTAAGGATCTCGACCAGCTGTTCGATGCGTTGAGGTTTCAGGGCCAACACCTGGGGCGTTTGGTCAATGCTGGGACATCTTTTAGGGATATTTCATGGGGATATACATTTTGAGGGTAAGACTGTATATATATATATATATACACATAATCATACATATATATCGTCTATACTGTAATATACACATATGTATATATATATATATATATTTATGATATACATATATATATAATATATACATATATAGATATAATATCCATATATAATATCTATATAATATATGTATATATATATATATATATATCTATTGCACTGCAATAATCAAAATTGCTAGCTGCGACTTTTCCTAGAAATGGAGGCTTTTAGGCGAAAATCATCGAACTCAACGGGAGCTTTCAGCAAGCCATGCCCGTGCTAAACCATGGAACCATGGTTTCTGGACGCTGTTTATTAGGGGGATGGGAATGTGTATAATATATACATTAATATATATATATATAATATACCTACATATGTTTATGTACTGTATTTATGTACATGTACAGAAATCATAAATACATTTTTATGTATATAAAATTATATGACTATTATTGTACATGTACGAGTATCATCATGTATCTGCATCTATTGGACCATGTTTTTGGGTAGTCAATGTTCCCTTCAAGCAATTTCGGAAGGGGTAAGATTTTGGCACCCCATGGCAGTCTGTATCAGCGATTTCCGTCTATGCTTCCAGGGGAAAAATCGGTACGATTGAAACCTTGTACGGCAAGCACGTAAATGCACATAGATCTGGTACAGCATATTCATCTGGGTTGAAACCTACAAAACTCTAAAGCACTATATATACAGAAAATTGAGGTCTTCTTCAAACATCTCAAAATGTTGTCATGCAAACCAGTTGAAAAACACCTAGTTTGCAGTTGTTGTTGTCAAGCATGAGGCAAAACAAGTTCCATTTTTTCTCCAAAAAATATCATCTCCATCTCTTTCTCCCAAACGTTGTTTTCTACAAAAAAAAACATCTTAAAACATCATTGTAACATATTGCAACCATTCCAGACAGATTAGCAGCAGATTTCCAGAAGTCCAAAAACCATGATTCATACCTCGTCCTGCACCCCATACTGACCAGCGGTATGATAAACGCGTGTACCAGCGCCAGAAAACTCGCAGATCGTGTTGGGTTTGCCATGGACAGGGGGCGCCCTGCTGCTGATCATCTTAAAGCCGATGAAACCCAGCGCTGTTGACTTCGCGTTATTTCCCGGGGGAAAAAAGGAACATATTAAAGTGTCCAACGCTCAGAATGTGAGCTTAAACCTCTTAAACCTCCGGATACTTAAAAAAAATGGAACCCATTACCCTTCCATGTTATCCACATGGCGTGCCGCTGGGCAATCCCGGAGATACATGAAATCGAGCTTTTTTTGTGTAAGGGAAACTCATCTATAAATGGAGGACTTTTCATTGCCGTGTTCCAGTAACAGAAGGTATATCGGTATATATCCCAATCCATATCCGATTTACTCCGCAAATGTCTCCCAACATCTCTGTGGCATGTCCTATATAACAAAAAAAACATGTTATCGCCAGGATTTTCCCCATGATCATATCTACTATTCATTTGTTTAATCCCCTTTGTTATGAATAATATATTCATCACAATTACCTTACTTCGAGTGATCCCCACCCTGACAGTCACTATTCTGATATAGTTTCTGACATATCATCTGGAAAGTATATGGCACAAATATTCTGACATTCTTTCTGGCATGAGTTCGGGTCCAGGCGCCCTCTACTGAGTCTACTGCATCCGGATCTTGCTATGTCTAAAATATAGAGATCGTCCAAGGTCCATTGATCCCCCCCAGTACGAGCTGGCAGAAGGAGAACTTGCACCTTTGTTAAAATCTAGAGACCCTCACCTGGCTGCGGAAAAATATCTACCTATAAAATAATATCATAATATCCATTCATATCCCATCATCTATATATCATCCCATAAACAATTAAAAAAACCGTTTGAAAACCCATGACATATATTTCAGATCTGCTTGGTTCCCAACTCCTCAAAATGGAACACAATACTAGTGGCTATTGGCTACTAGCTGGTACCAGTCCTATGTTTCAAATCACCAGTCCCGATGTTGACCTCCACACAGAGCTTGGCAGCCATGCCTGGAATGGGGAACAACGGATCAAGAAAGCTTGATGCATATAACATATGTATATATATATAATATATATATATTATGTATGTATGTATATAGTAAGCCCCAACAAATATAATAAGTACTTTGCCACTTGTCAGGAGCTTTGTTTCATTTTTTCTCCTATCCTTTTTCGGGGGAGCGAGGAGTGACATATATTAATAGCAATGATTTACTTATCACTCATGGTGATGGTATATTTATGGTGATTTCATTGCTATTCAATGCTATTCATATCTAATTCCCACTTGTCCGCAAGAGTTTCGAATAGATCCCAAAGCTCATCTGTTGGGGCAAGTAGGCTGTAGCAGCGGTCACCTCTAATTATTGCAGACCTGTTGAGCCGTTTCTGTTTCCGGGGTCAACGCGACATTTCATGCAACCACAACGACTATTGGCGAGTCAGATTCAACATGGTTCCAAACACCGCCTGAGTTTTGGCAAAAAAAACCTGCGTTCGCACGCGAAGCTAGCAATAGAAAAGCTGCTTCAGTGTCGACACGACGATTTTTCTTATTACTGGTGAATCTTCACTGCCATGATTGCTCCAGAGCAAGCACCCCAACAAATCATAAGAGGGTTGCTGGATTTCTTGGAGGCGCATCCCACTTTTCGGATAATTATACCATATTCATATCCCATCATATCCCATCAATAAGCAAAATCCGCTGGCGATTGACCACCTACATAACTACGATTCCACTAGTGGCTTTTTGTCAGCACCCTTCACCTCAAGGCTTGCAGATCCCCCAAGCTTAGTGGCACCTGGGGCCAGTTGTCCAGGTTGATATTGGATCCGAAGAAACTCGCTGTCAGGGGATCTCACATTGAACCTGCCGTTGTTCAACTTCCGAAAGTTTTCGGAAGACCTAAAAAGACCTTGAACGAAGTGAAACACCGGCACCAGAACACGAAACTTAGATTTAAAAAAAAGGATAAAATTAGTGTTTAATGATGCTGAAATGAGATTTATCAAAAAAACATGATTGTTTACTGGCCATTTACACCTATTCTTTTAGTCATCACCGTGGACTTCCAACCAATCACAGGGGCCCCATGTAGGAGTTACATGTGCAAGCAGAGGTGCAATCTATGGAAGCTATGATCGATAGCCTGGTTTATCAGGGGCCATCCAATTCAACTTAGTACCTTTAACTTGTTAATAACCATGCATAAGCCACTTGTATATTATGGGATAACCCCACAAAATGGAGACTTACTAACCTGGTTAGTTAACAGGTTCTTCTTGTTCTTCTTGTCTTGTTCTTCTTGTCTTTCTTGGAGACTTGTATAATGCAGCACATAGTGTTACCATCCAATGCGCTAAACATCGCGTAGGATTAACAGGTCTATAGACTGCATGGCTGCCCAGCTACCCGCACCAGGATCACTAGAATAACAAACCAAGACCATGACAGTCTCCTGCCTTGTGACATCTACTTCGAGATTTCTCACGTAGAAATTCCTGGAAGCAAACTCTCGTGGACGGCGAACACAAACCCTCAACTTGCAAGGCAAGGTACTCGAGGAATGGACGAAAACACAACATTGTTTCATGCTTTTTCCATAAGATGCTTGATATCTAGAATCTTCTGAACAATCATCGACCTTGTCTCGATTGTCTGAGACGGCAGTACATACTTGAAAGTATGAACAAAGATCAAGAGACGAAAGTCTGGGCTGAAGTTAAGTACCAAGAGTAGCGTGACCATCTGTGACAATGTATCCCAGAACACAGCAATATATAAATATATGTACTGGTGCATAATTGTATATATATATACATTGACATACGTGAATGGGTAAATTGCAATATTTTGCTAGCCTGAAATCAGGCTACATCAATATTGGGATCATTATCCCTTACTGACCATCATTCGGTCAGTGAGGTCGCAGTGAGGTCGTTATAATTGATCCATACATATATATATATATTGTCATATATATATATATACATATATTTATTATTATTATTATATCAATAGATGCAACCAGATGAAAACACCCAGTCCCCCTGATGATCGATGCGAATGACACATGTACATATTATATATATATATATATATATGGCAATCATAGCAATCAAAAGGTATTCAAACGGCCCTAACAATCACCGAACAGTAGAACCATTCTTAAGATCAATCTCCAGAATGTAGAACATCTCCGTCTACAATCAGCACTTTCATCCAATTTCTATATCATCTCTAGAGATTTTGGCGATTCTTGATCAAAGACCGCACAGATCACCATGGATTTGGAAGTTCTGACCGAGATGCATTCGGTATAGTGACCCTTGGCCTGGGCTGTTGACTGTGATCTATGTGGCAGTTCCAAGTCGTAGGGCTGTCTTTATGGGCGGAAATCAGAGATTGTACCATCAGCTTATCATCTGTGGATCCCAAAAGATAGACAACTTAGCATAGACTTTGCAATGATCATCAGCACCTAACATAAGCTTAGAAGTTACAACTACCCACCACTAGGGATGATTAGAATTCCATTGGAGCTGCACTGCCAGTTGCAAGTAGTGAAGCTATATAATTAGTGCATAATCATTGCAAAAAGGAATAATTAGAGGTTCTGACTGGGTACCGGACAAAGAAGGTTGAATATTGCTTTCCAAGCAAATAAAAACAGGAAGTATGAAATGCTACCTGCGACGGTTGTAACTATAGCATGACATTGGTGCAAAGCATTATTCTATAGTTCTATATTTCCCAATTATTCTATAATGGTGAGGTATTTCCCTATATTTCCCAATGTAATTATTCGTATGGACACTGGACATTTCCTTTCGTTGCGAGCAACCACTATACTGCTGTCCCATTTTGGAAGGGACGATTCCTGACTCGACCCCATCACTCCACTTATCGTCACCCATTTTCGATGAACCCATAAACTATCCCAAGGCTATCCCCTTACTAACCCACAAACATCCCACTAAAAAATTGGGTCTAACATGGTCTAACAATATATTATTAACAAAAAAACTACCCTCTGGTAATGACTAACAGTTCGCTATTGAACATGGCCCAGTCGAAATAGTGGATTTACCCAGCTAGAAAATGGTGGATCTTTCCATAGTTTTTTTGTATGTTTACCAGAGGGTAACCCATATTATTATCATATCCCAAGACTATCCCCTTACTTACCCATAAACATCCCACTAAAAAATTGGGTCTAACCATATATTATCATGGGTTAGATAAATTACCCAATGATAATAATATGGGTTAGTAATTGTTAATATAATAATATTAGTAACAATTACTAACCCATTTCCTATGGTTTTCCTATGGTTTTCCTATGGTTTTCCTATGGTTTTCCCATTAAAACCTCCATTTTCCTATGGTAATTGGGTTTACCCCATAACGACGTCACTCCCCATTTTTCGCGGCCACGGGACGAAGCAGACCGAAGCGACACGCTCCAGGCATGACCTGCCAGGGTAAAAGCCAGGCCCGTGCTGAAAACGTTCGGATCATAAACAGTACCCGGCCTGGTAAACATACAAAAGTAGTGTTTAATAGTGGTTAAAAACGATAGTTAATGGTGATGAATGGGGATTAATGGTGGATTACCCTCTGGTAAACATACAAAAAACTATGGAAATCACCAATTTTTTAAGGGAAAATCAACTATAAATGGCCATTTTCAATAGCTATATGTTAAATTATATACCAGACAGTACTGGTTGGTGGTTGACCTACCCCTCTGGAAAATATGAACGTCAATGGGAAGGATGACATCCCATATATGCAATGGAAAATAAAAATTGTTTGAAACCACCAACCAGAGTATGTTGTAATATATATTGTACACATGTTGAACATCCCAGAAATATGTTGAACATCCCAGTTCTTGTTGCTGTTGAAGACATTCTCCCAATCGACTGGGTGAGATGTATGTGATCAAAACCACTTTGCACAACTATACAAATCTAAGATGACAAACAGCTCAAAAGTTATTTTGGAGCAACGACTCTAATGACTCTGTCTTGTGTGGGTTTCCACCTGTGGCGATTTCATGTGATTTCCAGCCATCCCAAACGTCATTCCATTCTACTGGCTTGGTGAAGAACGGGATTCCCATATGTAATGGATTATGATCATCCATGAAACCAATCCTAGAATATAGGGTAGTATAATCATCTCAAGTTACAATATCATCCCAATATCAGGGATATACTGGGATAATCATGATATCTCCATACCATTGTAGATAATCTCATGATACAATTATCATCATGATAATCCCTTGGTATCCCCTGGTATCCCCCGAACAAATCAACCGGGATCATCCCCGAGTTGGCTCCGAAGGCCTCAACCATCATGTGGTTGTCCCCTAAACCCTGGCAGAGGAAGGTGCCATGGAGCAAACATACCATGGTCATGGCTTGGAAGGATCAATTGTAGACGGAAAACATCCAACTTTAATGGTGTAAATATGTGTAACTATATATATGTATAGAAGATTCATGGTTTGGATGGTGGACAAAACGTTTGTGATTCTTGATTACACCATCCAATTCTAGTCAATATTTTGCATCTTCGGGGCTGCCAAAAAAATGCTGAGCTGCAGCCATCCAGTAGGGCCAGTAGGGTATCGCGTGAGTGGTTGATGCTCCAAGCATCCAAATTGCTGCTCCTTTCTACCCTCTCTGGCAGCACAGTGACATCAGTGACTGCTATTCAATTCTCCAGTTTGGAATTCGGGATATGATGTATCAAAATCCAAGCTTTGGTTGGTATGTATTGCTTGGTTATTTCTGATAATTTGTTGATAATAAAATGTATCCTCATCTCATGTGTTCTCCAGTTTCGTTCTTGAAACAAGTCATGTTCCGGAGGCTCAACGTTAAATACATGTTCAGCAACACCCAATGAACAATAATTAACAATTCAGCCAAAGAAGATGCTTAGAGATTACTACTACTTCCCGCAATCAAACATGGCAAAGGAATGCGAAGGACAATTCCCCATTTATTTATCCACAGGCTCCATTGAGTTCTAGATTTCGCAGCTAGCCATGCATCATGAACCAAGGGTAGTGGTGTTCACCCACATATATATATATATATATTTGTGACTTTTTGCTGCGTCAATCCTATATTATGCCATTATATTCCCATCATATCTCATTCTATCCCCAGGAACTCAATAAGTTGGTGAAACACCATGATATTCCCATTAATTATATCCCCATCTCGCCCGAATCTTCCGATGATGCTTCCCCATTCTATTCCATGATATTCCATCTATATCCCCCATAGTTTTCCCACAAAAAAAATGGCTGATTGCCCATGGAAATGTCCATCTGTCCCTATTGAACCTCCAGAAAAATACCTGGAGATTTCCCATGGCAATTTCACCTTCCATATGTTGATGGTTTATACCACCCATGTGTGGCAAGTCACTGGGAATGGTGGGATCCTATTGCTGTGCTCACATATTTTCGATGATTTCCTACGTGCAACAAACTTGAAACAGCCCGACTTGGGGATTTTGCTGCAATGGGGCTACCCCAATAATTAGCTGGATATATAGTTTCTTTCATGAAAACTCCAGAATGATTCAGAAACCCCCATTTTTGGGGATGTTTACCCTCTGGTAATTTAACATAGCTATTGAACATGACCATAGAAATAGTGGATTTTTCCATTGAAAATGGTGATTTTCCATAGGTTTTTGTATGTTTACCAGAGGGCATTTCAAGGAAAATCCCCCCCAAAAAACTTCGGAGGTGCGCCTTCACTGGATCCCCTGGGATCCCCCGGGCCCGGGGGAGCCTTCACCTCGGTGCGCTTGTGCGCCAGCGCGGAGTTGTTCACCTTGCGACCTGTGGGACCTTCCACCTGGGCTGGCGAGAGAAATATGGTGTGTGTATATTTGTATATAGAAAATAATAAATAATGATCTAGCACCTATAACATATATATCTATATATGAATATATATATATATATGTATATGTATATATATATGATTTCATGATACGTTACGTATGTATACACCAGTAATCATATATGCAGTTGATATATCCCAGTTGTAGTTGTATGTGTAGTTTATATATGTCTAGTACACATACAACGAATATGATCATCATCCAGGCGGTGCTTGGTAGCTTTCCAGCACCCTGACCCTGGTACCTTCCGAGCCAAAAGTCATAGCTGGTTTATGGATGTTGATTCCCTCAATTTCGTGCAATTTCATAGGTTTTGAATGGCAAAATGAGATGTTTTGACCCATCCACATATTCCACATATTCCACACCCAAACTTTTGCAACTTGGAACATCTGATTGTATATATATCTATATATATATACATATATATATATATGTACATATATATACACAGGACATTCTTCTGCATGGTTTTTCAAGTTGTACGGAGGAGAATTTCCCATGCCTCCAGGTAGTCTGTGTTCACACCCACGTAGGCTTGTGAGATCTTTCCCTGCAGGACATGGTGAGTTGCATAATTTTCAACCAGCTAGCAGTGAGAGGATGGATGCAAAAAACCATGCCATGCCAGGTGTATTATATTATATCATATCATCTTATTGTATTGATTCGTATATGATATGCATCATTATTCCTATCATTTATCATATGTTATCATATATTATATATACACCTCAAATATTCCTAGTGACCTGACCACCCGGTGACCGTTGACACCGTTGTGATGATCCAGAAGCGTTGTTCCCAAAAAACAAAGGCTATATGAAAAGTCTCCAAATATGTGTATGTTGATGTAAATTGATGTAAATTGATGTAAATTGATGTAAATTGATGTAAATTGATGTAAATTGATGTAAATTGATGTAAATTGATGTATTTTCTATTATTTTCTTAGAGAATCTGATATACTCTGGCCAAAGTGCTAGTCTGTCCACCGTCCGTGCAGATCGATGTATACACAGTGCACAATTCTTTCAGCACTAGGCAATTTCCAAACATGTCCAAGCCAACAAATGATATCAAATGACAGTCATTTGGCTGTTCCAATATCTGGCTGTTCCATGGTTGAACCTTCATGGCGTGCCTAAAGATAGGCTACCCATGGCCCCAATAACTACAGTGGTGTCATAAGGCTTTCCCCACCTTGGGTCCTCGAGGCTCGCCGTAGACATCCCACATGGGTGCCTGGAATGGCGAATCCCATGGTGTTGTCACTGGCCGCCCTTCTGAAACCTGAAATGTGATCGCCAAATTGTGTCATCTTCCTGAGATTTCTTGGCCATGGGCCATGATTGTCATACCAACCATGAAAATCCTGAGTTCACCTTTTCAGAATTACGGGATGTTGTGGGCCCTAGCTCTCAACATGAGGTGCTGCAAGAACCGCTGCGCGGCCCATTTGAAATGTGCAGCACTGATGACCACAAAGGGCCTCAACATAGAAGCAATGAAAACTGCTTCAGAACGAATCTGCGAGTTGTGCCGCCACTTGTGACATGTGCTCCAATGGGCCCGTCACTCAAGCTGTTCATCATTAGACCCTCTGAATTCTCTGAGAGATCTTGCCTCAAAGTCGTAGGCATCTATGAGGAATGTCAATTTAAATTGAAGTGAGCGCTTGCGCGCCAATTCACCATCTATGCCATGCGAACAGCATTCCTTTTGCGCACCTTTGCTCCAACAACAACCCAACCACGCCGTGGCCAATCTTTACCAAACGGGTCCCCATTTTTGCTGGCAAACTGAGCCTGCTTGATGCTTGGCAAACCATATCCCCGTCTGTTGTCTTGGTTATCCCTAACATGTCTGTAAATGTCCCCAGTTTGGTTGCTGTACAGTATATACATTTACCTCCGATTCTGGATTCCAGACACCTTTGTCTGAAAAATAGGGTACCCATTGGGTAGCCCAAACATTCCAGAGCGTTCCGCGAATTGTTCATTCATCATTTCAAGGTTCTCCCAAAAATATGGCTACCAAAAAAAAAAACATAGTATTCCATAGTGTTCCACCAATTCTTCATCATTTCCATTCATTTCCCCCATCCTTTTCCGCTGAAGGGGACCGATGCCTCCACGATTTTCCACCCCAGCGAGTCGCCTTCTTGTCCGGATGCGGGCCCACCGGAGCTTCATCTTGCACGGGAGCCTTGGCGCGACGGGAGTTTGGAATCACAATAACTAGGCTAATGATTATAGTTATTTATTATTAGTTAAATGATTGATGTTAAATGTTAGATGTTAGACTTGTTTGGAATCTGACTAATGTTAGATCTGATGATAGGTGATCTTAGACAATCTCAGATAATGTTGGCATATGTTGGCTATGATTAGATGGCTTCTAAACCAACAACAAAAATCCACCACTCTTAGATCTGGAATTTAAATTGTAGTTGGTTAGATTACATCCACACATAACAAGAGATTTTCCAGTACGAAACTATCCATGCAAGGTTGACCCAGTGATATATATATATATATGTAATATATATAATATATAATATATATATAATATAATATATATATGCATATATATATATATATAGCTGCATGATTGAGAGCGATGTGAAAAAAGGGTTTGTTTGTTGGTGACCTTCCAGCATATTCCAGCACTATGGGGATCTATGGGGCATATGAGAATGGAATCCTAAGATGATGACCTACATTGCGTGTTTGTCACATTTTGCCCAAAGCAGCTAGTTCATTGGGTCATGTTGGGTCCATGATTTTTCCGTAGCGGTGCTGCTTCGTTCCAGTCTGAATCCGTAGTGAAGACGTGGCAAAAAATGGGGATGGGGATGAGTCAACACCAGCACATTCGAGAGGCAGTATATGTACACATTACATCATATCCTCTGGTAAACTAACATAACAATGGAAAATCACCATTTTTAATAGGGAAATCAACTATAAATGGCCATTTTCAATAGCTATGTTAAATTACCAGAGGGTATATCATCATATTACACATCCATGAAACGATTGAAACGCTATTTTGCTGTTCACGGAAGTACCAGTTTTGACCCATCCCCTATGATCAGACCTAGTCAGAGGGTAATGAGACGACCAATTCAGGGGGTCCAGGCAATCGGAAAGCGGCACTCGCCGGGGCGGAAAAACAACCTGAGTTCGATGGACTTCGCATGACTTCGCCGTGTTCAAAGCTATATTTTGAG
This sequence comes from Cladocopium goreaui, assembly GCA_947184155.2. NCBI lineage: Eukaryota > Dinophyceae > Suessiales > Symbiodiniaceae > Cladocopium > Cladocopium goreaui. The sequence continues at coordinate 146,570 of CAMXCT020000631.1, read as the reverse complement.
GATTGGTTCTATACATTTCTATACTAAACATGGAGATAGAATAATACAAGTAAAAAATGTGTTCAAATATGAGTTTTGTAACCAACAAAACTGGGGCCTAAGCCAAAGTTCCATCAAACGAACACATGAAGATACACATACAACCAGCAAAAACGTTCATATATATATATCCTTGTAGTTTCCGCCGATGGGAGTGGACTAAACATGATAAAACAAGCTTCCTCTTTGCATGTCCATAAGTTTTACTTTTCCATGTCCAGGATTGTTTTACCCCTCATTTTAGTTGCTTCGAAATTCCGTTTTTGAGGATCAATGACGTGCCAAGAGATCACAAGTTGGATTCCCAGCAAAATACCTCAAACATTGACAGATATTGACAGCTATGGCAGTTGTGGATCATAGGCCGCATAGGTTTTGACTAAACTGAATTCCAACCAACCAACCAACCAACCAACGGCCACCGGCCCCACCAAGCATTCCAACTTCTCACCCTCATCTTCAGGCAAGGCCCCAAACTGCACCAGGATTTGTCAACAAAAACTGGGTCAGCTTGGCTGATTTTTTCCCGAGCAACACGTCAAGAAACCAAGCATTGGCTGGATATAATCAATGTATGCTGGATGTAATAATCAATAAACTGCATATAATTACCTATAGAATCAACACAAGTGTATTTGGGTTACTGTTCACTCGATTTCCGCTAACTTGGGAAACGCGCATAGAGGTGTTTCATTTCCTTGGTCTCGGTGAATTCATTGGACGACCATCACGGTTAGCATCTGTGATCTAAGTGTCGCTGATAAAAGGATCATCAGCACAGCATCTTGAACTCAAATTCCTATACAGTAGGAAAACACATATATAGATGGGGGATCGTCCGTTGCCATGTCATGTTTGATTACCAAAAGGGCAAGTGATTGACTTCTGTCTTCCCGATTGCAGGCAAAAGTTTGGTAATTATCCATTTTAGCATATATTTGGAAGCATCAGTGAAACAATGTGCCATCTTTGGGATTGTTTAAGGGGCGATTCTTCCCCTATTGGATTCCCCATGTGTGTGAAACCTGATTTAACACCATGAAAGCGCTGGGTTTTCAGAATCTTGACATATCTTAACATACCTAAACCATCCTTTTTGCCCTTGGTCCGCAAGTCAGATCACTATCAGGTCACTATCATCTTATCAACGGATACACATGAATATCCCCAAAATGGCCATTCTATGAGTAAGTTGAAGAAGATGTATTGGATTGTATATATATATATCATTTTCGCACACACACACACATTTCTCATCCAGTGACAACTTTCGAAAACCGCGCCTCCGGCACATTGAAGTCGGTCTGGCCCATAGGCTGCTGACCCGGCCATTCGTCCTGGCACTGAAGTCAGCGATCCTAAAATCATGACTGGTTGGTAGTTGAGCCCACCCCCAACCAACCAGATGAATCCAGATGATGCAATTAGCGGTAATCCCAAAAGCAAACCATACCCAAAATCAATGGAGAAATGTGTTGAACAGACCATCCCCGAAGTATAAAGTTTATGGCAGCCTGACCAAATGAACATATGATTTATCATGATGGGTCCTTTTCGATGCCAGCATCATGCAAACTGTCCTGGAAATCCTCTTCATGTTGCGGACTGGCTTCCTCTTCCGGTTCATCCTCAGGCTCTCCTGACAGCCCCAGCTTGGGGCATTTACTTTGATCCCTTCACATACTATATCATCTTATCAGAATGGAGATTGCTCCAACAAAAGCCACGAAATCGGGCGTGAACCATATTTTAGGTCCATGAGACTGCACATGTTGATCATTTGTTCCAATCAAAACTATCACTGTGGAGATATAAATCTATACAGTATGTACCGTACATTAGCAATGGACATGATCATTGACAATAAACCAATTACAACTAGAGTTATATTCTCCAAGTAGATTCCATTATGAATATATATATATATACATATTTAGCAATATCAAGATCCCCATTTTATACACTACATTCCACCCCACATGATCTCCCATCCCATTTTTCCATCCAATCCCAGTGCCGCAACCGCCTACAAGTCGCGGATGCCAGGGACTTCTCGGAGGCCTCAGAGTGATGCCACGCCATGGCTGGCTTTCGATAAATTCATGGGATTGAAGCAGCAACAAGACCCGGCCTGGTAAACGTTTACAAAAAACTATGGAAAATCACCATTTTTTTATGGGAAAACTCACTATTTCTATGGCCATTTTCAATAGCAAACTGTTAAATGACCAGAGGCTAGTTTTTTTTTACTTCTGAATGGGATACAGATGGGCCTATGGGCCGCCATGGGATATCTAAACATCAACAGTAATGGAAAAAAATTATGGGATCTAAACCTCAAGAATGGAACAGTAGTTGAACCATAAACAATGGAACATAGTAATGGGATACAGTATATAATGGGATCACAGTATGATAATGAGGATTACACAGTCAACACATCAGGGATTCTTGGATTGAGATGTGGATGAATCATCAACAGTTGGAGGTCCAAACACCCTTAAAAACCTTTACTCAAATTTCGGCCAGTTGATTCGGTCTCACCCAGAAATCCCAGAAAAAGGCATCGATGGCAAACATGGTAGGGTAAACCAGGTAAAGTCAAGACGAGTTTAAGTGCCATGGCTTTTTCCGGCTGTTCCCGGCCTCGAATTTGCACATCCACGGCCTCTGAATCATTGGTGTAACAGTATAATTAACATGGTACTGTCAACAAACACAAATGGGTATGGATCAATACGAGTACCTATTAATACCATTTTTAGTGGGATGAACATCCATTTACCAGCTATTTTGGGGTTCACTAGGTACCAGGGTTTTGACCCATCCCCAAATGATATTTGACATATTCAACTGATATTCATGATATCTCCCAGATCCGAGCTGGCTGAATCTCCATAGACACTGAAGGGACATTTCCCAGCCACGTGGCTGAGTACTGGAGGGTAACTGTCAACTATGAAATCGTCTTTACCACCAAATTGAGGGAGATGTTGATTGGTAATCCCGATATTTGGCTGGTAAAAGTCTAAAACACATGTTATGACATCGTGTTGAATCACAATTCTTGCTTGGTGCATATTTCTTTTGGTAGTGTAAATCCACATGCCATATTTTCCATGGTCAACATCTAGAATCCGGAAAAAACATCTAATTACACAATTTTAGATGAAGCAAATCCAACGAAAATACACGCAAAAACGACTTCATCCGACAACAAACAACTGGATCAACTGCTGCACAGGTCACGGAGACGGTGGTGGTCGTGGGCGTTTCTCCTTGACCACCGCCTGCCATGGTTTATCCATTGCAATATCCCATTTCAAAGTGGTATACCCGTGGATTTTCGCATGTGAATAAACGTTCATACAGTTGAATAAAGCACGTAATCCAAGAAAAAAAATCCGATGCAGTTTCATGGGGTATCCCAGAAAGTATTTCATGGGAATTCATGGGATATATTGGGGTTTGATGACATTGGGGTTTCTTTTTTGGACAACCAGAAAATCACAGTTGAATCCCATGATAAGTTAATCATCCCAAAGTCATCAAATTTACATCCAGAACAGCCCCGAATCAGGCCTGAAGTGGTTTCATATCTGGATCCAGCATTCCTACCAGGCGGCGGGCGTTTTGATCAAAACCCTGTGTCCTTTGAACAAAAATCCCGGTTACCCTCTGGTAAACTAACATAGCTATTGAAAATGGCCATTTATAGTGGATTGACCCATTAAACATGGTGATTTTCCATAGTTACGTTAGTTTACCAGAGGGTAAGAGGGATTTTCCATGATTTGGGCAATCCTATCATCCCCAATACCTTGGTTTGTTCAAACTCACCGAACGAATCATCAATCACCAGGGCTTTTGAACACGGCTCAGGCGGTATTTACCATCTGGTAATTTATCACAGCGCAAAATCATCATATTTACCCTCTGGTAAACTAACAGAACTATGGAAAATCACCATCTTTTATAGGTAAATCAGCTATAAATGACAATTTTTCAATAGCTTTTTGTTGGTTTACCAGAGGGTAATATAGGCATTTATCCATGGAAGCAAATGGCAATGGCTTCATTAAAAACAATTCACAAAGGATATCATCAGATCATCACTAGTACTATATCATAGATTTGTAGTACTATATCCCATTTATATAATACTAGTATTATCATCACTAGTATCATCATACTATATCCTCATTTACAGATGAGACTGCCCCTATCTAATCCCTTCCTCCCACCTGTGTCCATCAGGAATTGTAGCCCAGTCTCCTGATGGAAATCCAGTGGTGGAGCTTAAGGGCTAATTCAACGTGTATAATAGCAGTATAATTCACGAATACTATACATTATATATACATATTCTGCTATGTATACCAATAATACATATCTTTATAATTATATCTATTATATCATGCATATATATATATATATGTATAATGATATATATATATATAGATAATAAATAATAATGTAATTATTCATACACATACATTTATAGATATTTATAGGCAAATGGATGGATGTATAACTCTATAGATATCTGCACGAGTACTGTATTCAACAACGACTCATGATGTGCAACACGCATATCCAGTCATATCCACCTCTGAAAAAGACCATGCACGGCGTTTCAGTTGGAATTTTCAGATGCAATTCAGCTGAAAGCAGCGGAAAGACAAACAACAACAACCAACCCGTTTTCGGCTGCAAACTGAGCGAAGCAACGGATTTGAAGTAGGAGAAAGACCATTCAGTCCTGGCGCCGATTTGGATCAAGGCTAACCACAAATAGGCCCATAGATTGACGCTTTGAAAAGAGGCTTGGTGAAAGGTGGATTTTCAATCCCTGCCATCGTTTGGGCGTTTGGGACAATGATGAGGATTCCATTTGAGTTTTAGTTGAAGCCTCCTTTTCAGACAAACCCATGTTTACTTGTGTTGAGACACGATCTGGTGGTGTCAACCACGGAAAAATAGGAAAGCGATTGGGGACCATCATCCTAAAATATGGTTGACATTAAACACATGTTTGAAACCATCACCCAGTGCTGAAGCAGATTCCAAGAATTCAACAAGTCCATGACCACGTCGGGTCCAAGGGGATGAATTGCCAACTTGCCGTAATTTCCCATGATGTGAAACGGCAATGTCACACGAAACACCATTATCTACTAATAACGATGATACAAAGGTGTTACCAGCCAACAACCCTGGATCTCAATTTCATGAATCGTTCCAATCAGGGCAGCAGCACTCTGCCACGGACAAGCGCTTCTGACCTTTCTTAGCCTCAGGAAAGCCAGCGATCACGGAGTGGCTTTGTCTGAACATTGGCCACTCAGCTATCCATAGCTATCCCACATTTTCATGGTTATAATATGTTGTAATAGTAATAGCCATGTGTTATAGCCATTATAATAGTAATATGGCCATTATAATATTGGATCCCGCTAACCACATGACCAATGGCCTTATTATAATGGCCATGCCATGACCGGTTGTGTACCCCTGCCCTTTGCAAATCCCTGGGTTCCCGTAACTTTGCTCGGAGCCTTCACCGTGGCGGCCGTTGCGGCACTTGATACGGAAAAGAACATGGTGAGGACATTGGAAACATCAGGAAACATGTTTATTCATGTCTATTTGGTATGTTCATCAATGTTTATTAATGTTTATTAATGTCTATTCAATGTCTATTCGGTCTGTTCGTATGTTCAACTAGAGTTTCAATCGCAGAAAAAGACCTTCAAATTGCTGTTGAGAGAACCACGGCCCAAGAGACCAGGCCAGCCAGGTTTTGACGCAGAAATACCAGCAGAGGAGACCCATACCGAGTCAAAACACATATCGTTTCGGTTCTCAGCTCTACATGCTGGTTCCGCTCATGTTCTGGCCCTCTGCAAGGAAGAACACAATGGAACCGGCGACCGAAAAACCAACAAGTAAAGATTGATCAAAATGGGATCTTACACTTCAAGCCACTTCTGATACTGGTTCACGGGGGTTTCCCTTAGGTGTACTTCAAGATCATCCCAAAAATAGTCATGTTTCATGGTGGAAAGCCGGAAACCGTCAGTTTGGGGCTTCGGCCATGGCCACAACTAAGGGCTGCACAATATTCTCCTGATCCATGCTCGGATCCTGGCCATTGTCTGTGCAGGTAACTCCTAACCACTAGATAGTCAAACAACGCTGAAACAAAAGCTAAATGCTTCACCCTGAAAGTGAGCAAAAGTTGAATGTTTGAAATCCGGAACCCAATGTCAGAAAACCCATCCAGTGTGCTCAATTCATTATGTTGATATCAATGGCCATTTCAGATACCTGAACTTTAGAAGGCCTATATATATATATTAATATCTAAGGGGATATGCGATATGCCCCCAAAATATGGCTTTACATGATACAGTACCTTCATTGTAGGGTCCTGAAATTTCCACATATTTCCAGTGAATATACTTCTACATACATGCTATATATACATATATATATATAACATTCTGTAGGCTACAAACATGTATCCATTAAACGACCCGATTGTTCCGAAAATATAGGGATGGCTCAACCATGGGCTTCAAAGGGATCGTGTGTTTGCTCAAGTCGTGCATTCGCCCTTTGGTTGCAAACAATCCTCCGCCATTCCAATCTACAGTCATATGCCATTCATGGTATATGATACATTTACGTTTGAGTTGGATCAAAGAATATTATAGCGACGGACAAATACTTAGAACATCATTTGGAAAAAAAATCTGAAAATCGTCACAGCGGGGATGTTCTAAGTATTAAGTCGTTAGAACATACCCAAAACCTATACTTAGAACATTTCCAAGCTATACTTAGAACATCCCAGTGGGGAACCAATAATGAGGCATCTCCAAAACATTCAAAATTATACATAATTCATTTTAGCTCATTTTAGTATTGAAACCTATGCTTTTTGACTACCCGCTGTAGGAAACCCACAAATTATATACTAGAGACCTTCCCATTGCAGCGAAGACTGCTTGGGATATTGTTCCCGAAGAAAAGGTATAGAATGCTGCAGCAGTGAGGGGAGAAAGTGTTCTAAGTATGGTGTTCACCAAGGTATTTGTGTGTATATATGCAGATTTACCAAAGTAACAGGACATGTTCTAAGTATATGTGTGTTTAATGTTCTAAGTATGCAAAAAATCAAAGGAGATGTTCTAAGTATCTGTTTTTCTGATGTTCTAAGTGCGTACTTAGAACATTTCTGATGTTCTAAGTGTAGTTGTTTTGATGTTCTAAGAAAAGGTTCCGAAATTTTGGAAAAAAATGATGTTCTAAGTATATGTCCGTCACTATATATAGAAACTTAAGTACTCAAATATGGGTCAAAAACAAACACAATCATCGATCATCTTTGCATGACTCTTGGGGTCTAAAATCAAAATCGACCCATAGGCTACCCATCATCCTTGAGAAATATTCTTGTTCTTCATCCACTTCATGGATCTTCATGGTATATATATCTCTTTTTTTGATTGGCACCTGTCTCCATTCATGGCTGCATTTATTGCAATGGGTCAAAATTAGAAGCCAGGAGACAAAAGATTTGGTTCCACTATGTTCCACTCTTCTCTTCTTTTAGTACAGTAGTAACGTATGTATACATATGTAAACATCAGTAAGCCATCTCATTTTGCTCCATCTAATGTTTATTAGTATCTTTCAAACACTCAGAAATGTCCCTAGCCCTTTGACCATTTTTTTGTATGCTGCCAAGGATTGGTTTCACACAGCTCTGACCAGTTTTTCTTAAGAAAAACATATGATTCTAGTACAGTACCCTTAAATCAATGTGCACCGGCCACTTGGCCTGAGCCGGCTTCACATCCTCCTCCTGGATCAGGGCACGTCTTGGAGAAACCTATTTTTTCGTGGATGGTTTGATACTTAAAACAACCACTAAAACGGAGCATCCATGACATCCACAACGGGATCATCCATGACATCCATGCCATCCACACACCGAACAGCTGCATATGACAAGACGAACGCGGCACCTCCAAGTTCTTGGTGGCCTGCCAAACATCATGACTGACGAAGAACTGCGGAATTCTGTGTTCCACAACTTTCCTGTATACACTATTACCTCTTCATGTATATATATATACATAGAGAGAGAGAGTATACCTACACATATGCGTATAGATTCTAGATTCTATATATAATTATATATATACAGTAATTTCTATACTAACACAGGTTATCACAGGTTATTTGCATCTGGTGTCATCTCTCTTGATGCTTTTCTGACGAAGCATGTTCCACATCAGCAGGATGCGCCGAAACACTGCTGCCTCCGCATCATCATAGGCCTGACAAATAAAGTCCATGGAAAAATCCAAAGATTTTCTACCCACGGATGGGGCATAATTGGGCTATATTCTCTCTAGGTACTTAAACGGCTTTGGGCCATAGTGACATACCAAATTGGATTTGAAGGACTAGTGACTAGTGGAAAGCACTGAGCAAATGTGCACGTGATCGACATTTGCACATCAGCACAGAAGAGCTTTGAGTCTATCTGAAGTAGACTTGCAGATGTTGTCTACAGCTGTCCCGTGCAAGAATTTGATTGTCAACAACCACCATTACAATCCCTGATATTATAGACTGAAATCTGTTTGCAGCATACATCCACAAACAAGAAGGTCAAGTCTGTTGAATTCAGGCAATTCTGATCCCCAAGATGAAAAATCCCCCGGTCACCCGGGATATTTCACAAAAAATAATGAAACTCTGGTCGTGGTAGAACATAACCAAACATCAATGCCATAAGATGCCATAAGTATCTATCAGTCATAATGAACTGCCATTTAGAACTTGGACATTTGCATGCTATGTAGCTATACTGGCTATACCTTGCTTCACCATGTCCCACATGTCCCACCTTCTCTGGCTCTGGAACCGATTGTCCAACCTGGACCTGGTGGATGGATTGCTTGGGTGCCATGGAAAATCCACCCATTTTTAATAGGTAAACCCAGGTAAACCATCTATAAATTAGGGCCATCTATACCATGGCTATGTTAAATAACCAGAGGGTATATGGAATCACAATGTTTAATCGGTAAATCATCGAAATAAATAGGCCATGGCGTCATTTTTGCTACGGTCCTTCACTGGAGTATACCCCATTCTCCTGCGGAAAATTCTGACCCCCATAGAAATCTGCTGCTGGGTGGCTGCTATCAGCAACCTTTAAGCAGAAATACGCATCAAGCATCATCAAGCAATGTCTTCATTCCATGTTTTGGGGATGGACAGCTGTATTTGGAACGTCCCAAGCAAGCTATGTCTCATACGCTGCATGCATCGTATGTGTACCAACATTTGAACCCCAAAATGGCAACATGTTGTCACTGTAGGATATACCATACACGGAGCATACGGGCATTGGAACAGCAAACGGCTCATATGCTGTATGGTCACACGAATCTTCTATATCATGAATATCATATATCTATGTGATTGTACATAAATATGCTTAGATGATCTTAGATGCATAATGATGGATATCCAAGTAGCAGATATATGGCATATACTGCATGTATATTGGACATGCTTGATCAGAATGAATTAATAATACGGATTTTCTGTCTAGGTACCTGGAAGACCTCAAAAAATGCTTGAATGCAGTCCCACACAGATCAAAATTGATGGAATTAGTAGTGGTGCAAGTAATAACATGAACGACCGCACATGGGTTTGGAAGACGATCCTACTCGTGGAAAGTACCTGGTTTGGATTCCATGTACGTCTTTAAACAAAGACGGGCTGATATCACACTGAAGCAAACTCCATCCCTCACCAGAGGTTTTTTTCCGCACTCTAGAAACTCGATGCCCAAATCCGTGCATCACCAGTTTCATAGAATTGGATGATGGGAAAATTGACAGGAAAGCCCTATATTTCATGGTAAAAACCATGGTTTCCTGTAAATTTTCCCTTAAACCAATCCAGTGACAGTTGGGATCCCATCGAGACCTGATCCCAACTGGTACCCCATCTTTGACCGTCGTCCCATCGCCCAGACCGTCGCCTTGTCACTTTCGATGCTCAGCGCCAAGATTGCCAGGGCTTGACCTTGGCAGCCACCATTTTGGCGGATGAAAAATCACCAGCCAACATAGGTGGGCAGGATTTTTGGTGTAACATGTTCTACCCTCCGGTAAACGTTTACATAGCTATGGAAAATCACTATTTTGTAGCTGGGTAAATCCACTGTAAATGGTCATGTTCAATAGCTTTTTGTTAGTTTACCGGAGGGTACATTTTCTATATTTGTTTAGATAAACCAGACTGCATGAGTTCCATATCAATATTCAATAGCTTGAAACAGGGTTGTATACTCAAGTCAAAGGTGAAACAACTCCATACCTCTGGTGATACAAAGCACATGAGGCCCGACCGCACGAAGCTAATTCCATAGCAGCCTTGACGGTAAATCCTGAAAGGTTGTACCGGAATTGTATTTAAAATGAGGCACCCCATGTTTTAACCATCATTTTCCCAATTCATTTTCCGCAACTTGGGGTAACTGCCCCATTTTCCCGAGCAGCTCAAGAGTTCCTCGTCCAAGGGAACAGGTCGCTCTGCAAAGCGCCCAGCCAGGGCCTGCGATGATGATTGCTTTGAGTTTCCAATATACCCATGAATGTATATGTAAAAATATATGTAATTATACATATGAGTGTATGTGTTTGTGTAAATATATGTATATATATATATACACATGTATGCATGTATAAATATATGTATGTATAGGTACAAATATATACATATATATATATGATAATATATATATGATAATATATAAATAAATGAATATACACACATATATATATAATGTATATGTATATGTATATGTATATGGATATGTATATGTATATGGATATGTATATGTTAATATGTATTTACAAGTATATGTATACATATATTGCATTTACTTATGTATGTATGTATCTATCTATCTATCTATCTATGTATGTATGTATGTACGTACGTACGTACGTACGTACGTATGTATGTATATACTATTGTATACGTATTGATTGATTGTACTTTGGATATTCATTCAGGGAATATTGAGATATCTTCTACCCACTTTTGCTTGATATCAAATACTGTAAATATATCATGACAAGAACAGCCATAGATGGCTAGAATGGTCCATCTTTAGGGGCTCCCCGACACTGCTAAGGTCAGTGGGCACGTTGCTTATCGGTCAAAGAAGACAGCCCGAGGATCCACACGACTTGGACAACGATCCTTGTTACTTTAAACCAACATTGCCGGAATATTGGTAAACGTGATATGCATAATGCAATTACTGTATAATATATATATATATAATTATATATATATATATGCACATACATATATATATATATATATACATATAACATGTGAATACGAGTCAAGTTGTCTCTGTGCACTGTCTACAAGAGTAAACCCATGCTGAATTGATTCAGAAAGGACAATCGGTCCGAGAGCTAGTGCTTCTCCACAATTTGCATTTTGATGTAAAGAAACGATTGCAGCTGGAGAGAGAAAGAAGTGATGAACATGGCCCTCACAGAATTCAGATCTATGATGTCATATAATATGAGAATATGACAATATATATATATATATATATATACATGTATGTATGTCTACAGTTCTGTCCACACAGTGAAACAAACTCCTCTCCCAGGTCAGCACCTTGACATGATGGTCAAAGGCCTTCAGCTTCAGACCCTGACAGGTGAAGCTTGCGCCAGAAAATCATCCCCAACATCCAATGGATTGTCATCACTTTCCCCAAAAGACCAATGACTTCGAATATTTTTATGTTGTTTTCGTAGAGGTGGCCTAAAATATGGATATTCCATGATATTTCCATATTAATATGGTTAAATATAGTTAACCATTGGCTTAAAATATGGTTAACCATTGGCTTTTCCATTGATAATGGCTCCACCTGTGCAAAGGCCGGCTCCGGAGGAATCTCTTTGGGCTCTTCCACCACTTCCTGGCGCCGAAAACCCGAAGAAATTTTCGTGAAGATGTGAAGGGAATAATTAAGCAGGGGGTTATAGTATTAGACTACAAATATAGGTAAATATAGGTAAATATAAGTAAATATAGGTAAATATATAGTTATATATAGTTATACTGTGTTATACCGTGTTATACTGTGCTATACCAGGTTATACCATGTTATACCATGTCATATCATGTTTTACCATGGTATGTCCCAATTTCATGGCTGAGAAATGGTATACACCCCCATTTTCATGGGTGAGAAACAGTACATATCCCCCAATTCATTATTCAGAAATCAAACCATGCAAACTACCTAACCAGGATCTACGAGTACTGTCTGTTGCTGACTGAATATCCATACACCACACGTTTGCTGCTTCCGCACCAGTTACGCTCTGGGAAGCAATTCGGACTCAGACCGATAGCGGGATAGAGGCAATGAGGAATGTGGCATCAAGAATGTCAGGAAAAACAGAACGTGGTCAACGCAACCAACAAAACATGCTATATGTTATCGTTTACTGCCAATATCTGCCAATCACCTATTTGGTTGCGGAATTTAATCAGGACGCAGCCCAAATGAGCAATTAAGGCCTATCATATCTTGTAGATAGGGAACAAAGTGCCAAATACAAAAACACCAAACAGGAAGAGTCATGTAGAAGAGTATACTTTGCTATGTATTCAATCTTATGTTATAACTAAAAATATGATAGCGAAAAAATAGTTGATGAATCATGTTGATTTCAACTAGTGTTTTCACATAGTAAACCATCCCATGTCATTTTCTTGTTTTCTTGCAAGAGTCCAGCAACCAATCTTAGCTGCATCTGGTTTTGAGGCTGCCGTCATTCACCATTCTAATAGGACAAATCCAGCAATATTCATACAGTCATAATGATCTTTTTTCTGCCTATGATGTCTGATGTCTGTTGTTCTCTACGGAAAACAAAAAAAAACATGAAGCCACCCAGATATACGTTTTACCGTGCAAAACAAGCCCTCACGGTTGGGAAGTTTGGCAGGTGAGTCAAGACATGCCGAGTTCGAACCGGTTCATTCTTGCCCTTTTTGCCTTTCTTTCCTGGGAGGCACTGTTCCGGACCAGTGGTATTTGGCAATGGATAATCTGCAGGACACTGGCTGGTGAAATTATCCCCAAATAGAGAGCCATCCTGTAAATTGTCCATCATCCAAAGAATAAGAATTCGGAGTTTTCAATTGATGCTGGCCATCTGATCAACACGTCTGTCTGCGCACCTTTTTCCTTGACCTTCTCTTTGCCTTTGTCCTTGCGACAGGGACATGGTTGTGATAGCAGTGATCGCCAAGAAGCAAAGGCACAACTTTTGCATGTCCATTCCCTTCTAGGAAGTTGGCTGGGGAATGTCAATCCCTGCAGCAGTTCATGATGATCCCTACATAGCATTTTCAGGACCTACTTGAGCTCACTCCTCACTTGACAACCACACATCGCAGCCATGATATTGCCATAGCGGCTACGCTATGGCTCACTCAAGGGATATCTATTCTTCTAAGTTTCTTTGCAACATGTCTGTGTCAAAAACAAGTATCTACATCTATTATATATAGATATACATACATATACAGTATATATATATATGTAATATATATATATGTAATATATATATATAATATATATATGTACTATATATATATGTCCAGTATATATATAATTATGTAATATGTATACGTAGTATATATATACATATCATGGCCAACATTCTTGCGAAACCTTCAGGATGCGCCTACAGAACACATTTAATGGCGCTGGCCTTCTTGGTCTTCTTGGGCTCCGGAGGTTTCGCCTGGGAAGTCCGACAGGTTCGGCTCATACGTTGACACGATTCAATTCTGGGGTTTAAGGATGTTTATAACATTTTATAGCTGTTGTAACTTCTGTTAACAACATTTTATAACTGGATGTAACTGGAGTTCATGGATCTTGTTGATTTGGGGGACTAAAAGCTTTTTTCAGCTGTCTCAAAAAGCCATGGATTCAGCACCGCGACATAATCCCATGACGGGACCATCGAAAAAAAACAACAACTGCCACTTTACCATGATATACCCAAGTTTTGAGGAATTTACACATATACCATCTGGTAAACTAACATAACCATGGAAAATCACCATTTTTAATGGGTAAATCAACTATAAATGGCCATTTTCAATAGCTTTTTGTTAGTTTACCAGAGGGTACAGCTGATACGACAACTTCTGGAGATGGCCAGGATCAACGATCGTGGCCGAGCGGCTGCATCCCGCATCTTTTTGAGCTGCTCTGCTTCCCATGCGCGGTACCTGGAAGGTTAGCTTGATGTGAATGGCATCCAAATATATCCAAATGTGTGGATGAACGTCATGAGCCAGTTTGAGTTTGATGTTTGCAAAAATGCTATGTGGGATTTGATTGATTTGATTCAGCTCCAAAGGAAAAGACTGGATGAACCTTCATCTACTACACATACTGACACGCTTTTGCAGGTCTCATTCACCAAGAAGCTGCTTGCACTAAGTAACGCCTTCACCTTATTTCTCTTGTTTCCTTGTTCCAAGACCCATATTTGAGCAAACCGTGGCCGCTATCGAACCCCAGAAGATCACACCAAACACTCAAAGAATCATCCAAACACAAAGCATATGTATATATAATATATTTAGCCTATCTACGTGTATAACTGTAAAAAATACATCACATACAGTAAGACATGTTCACATAAACTAATACAACATAACATCACATTGCATTGCATCAATGATACATGTATGTATATAAATATACAATACATATATATATATATACACACACACTAGATCATAACAATATAAGTTATACTTCATACATTACATTGTTAATTTACACCACACTCAGCCAAGTCCTTCTTGAGCGCTGCCCCCCCCGGGGAACTGCTTCAAAGTGCCCTGCAGTTTGATTTGATCCTGGGAAGCGCCACGGCATATATCATGATATATCATAACTAACTATAGACATATATATATATATATATACACACATACATACGTATAATTATGTATGTATAGATATACATATATATATATATATGTGTATATATATATATATGTATAACATGGTATAAGTATGTATCATAAACATACTATGCATAGTTCACCAATGTTTATCATGTTCATCATGGTCATAAAGGCAATAACAAATTAATATCTCAGCTGACTGGGCCTCCTCCGAGACCTGTGGGAACTCCAGCAACTGTCGAAACCTCGTGAGCTGAAGAGTTTTCGGTAGAGCCCAAGAACACAGAATCACTTGGGAATTAGGGATTCCCGGGATAACTATGAAGAACATTGAATAACTATCCTAGCGGATCCTAGCTGATGAAAACGAAGCATCTTGGAAACACAGATCCGCCAATCAGTTTTGCAGTTTGGCAAAGCTTTACTCCACTGAAGTCAACAGGCGTGTCAAATCGACGCTGTTCCCTTGTGGAGTGACTTTAGGTCTTGCTAGACGAACTTGGATGATCTAGTTGGCGGTCTCATCAAAATATCCCCAACTTCTTGTGAAAGTGAAGGAAAAACAGGACATGTGACCTATCAAAAAATATGAGATCCTGCAACGTTAAGTGTTCCCCGCCAGGCTTTAGGATAATCTGAGTGGATGACTCTGTCACCGTTCCAACATGTGCGTCTTGAGCATCTGCTTGCGCTGCCTGCACCATGGGGCCCACGGGGATATCATCAATCCACCAATGGGATATCAACACACACATATAGATATATATATATATATGTATGTATGTATGTCTGTCTGTATGCATGCATGCATGCATGTATGTATGTATATCAACAATGAACTTTGGAATTGAACCAACCAACCAACACTGTGTCGTCCGTGGATGTATATGGTAGTTGATGGGCCGCAGACAACTGATATCTTATCCCATCTCAATTACGTAGCATGAATACTATTTCACAGCGCTGACAAAACGACTTAAGGATACTCAAGGTCATTGAGGTGTCTATGTCATTGAGCTGTCAATAGGAAATAACAATAATATGGGTAAAACACTGCCATAAACCACCCATTTAGGAATGGTAAACATACCACCCATTTATAGGTTTATATATGTTTATATCACCTACAAGAAATGGTGATTTGGGGCATGGTTTATTTTTTGTTTTGCCACATGATCAAGGCCCCAAGGCATACGGTTTTCCTCCCAAAAGTGGGAATGTCACATCGAGTCCTCAATGCAAATTCTCCAATGCGTCACATCGATGTTTCCCAAGACAAAAATTCGGAGCGTCTTTTTGGCAAAATTCACCCCATACTTCCAATCATTCCAATCTTTTTCCGATTTTTTATTTCCAATCCGGTTCCAATGTTGTTCATATGTGTTGTTTTCCCAAGTGTTTTCCAAGTGTTTCCCATATGGCAGTGTGTCAAAACCTTGTACCCCTTCTGTTCACATCAAAATAGCCGGTATGTAAATGGATGTTCATCCCATTAAAAACATGGTATTTTCATAGGTATTGATCCATAGCCATATATATATATATATCCCATAATATCCCATTAATCATACTAAATCCCATCATTTTTCTAGGTTTTGATCCATAGCCATATTCCCCCCATCTCAAACAACGAGGTTTTTCAAACCATGCCATGGTTTTCAAACCACCCAAGGGTGTCACCTCCGAGGCCTGGGAGATCACCTCAAAGGTGGTGCCCCAGTTCGTTAGCTAAGTTGGTGCAAATAACTCCCATTTCACTATGGTTTATGGTAGATATAACTATAGTTACTGGGGCGAATCTAAACCAACTTATATCTTGGGGGCCTCACATTGTATGTATGCTAACATTTGGGGTATATTGATGGGATCCATGTTACGATATATAGCATACATGGATCCTATGGGATACATGGAAAGTCATATAAAATTCCATGGTTCCAAAGCACCAAGCAGTTTATATATATATATATATATCTAAAAGAAAATGGAGCCCAACAACATCCAACTGGATGTGATTTATGTGGATATCGATGTGGATGTGATTGGTGAAAATCGATCATGGATTTATCGGATTTGAATGAATTCAACACCTTTACCCGCGAATATGGAGGAGTTCTTGGTCTTGCCATCAAAACAATTAGAACAACTGCAGAATATTTCACAGGATTGTCATCGCAACAGAAAACTGTTGCCTGTCTTTGCCAAATTGCTTAAGGTTAATCAAGAGGAGATGGACTTCTGACCGGTCGAAACAAAAATTGGTTAATCACACGATGACCCAAAGGGGAATCCAACGGAGAAATTTGATCGGACTAGGTCCCTGATTTTGACATGTCAATTCAAACTGTTGATTTTTGGTGTGTCTCTTGCAAAATCTTGAAAAAAACACTGAAAACATGTTGTGAGGGGATACAACTGCAGAGTATCTTGAGCTTCAGTGTAAAAATATCCGAAGCATGCGACAAAAATGCCTCAACTCATTGATCGTCATCGCTCTGAGCAGATTGAGCAGTAACTGAACGATTCTGAGATCACAGCCCCATCACAGCAGGAATCAAACTAGGCAGCTGAGATGCTGAGCACCTGCTGCCCCCGCCATCCAAGCCTCAAGCGACTTGGATCCAGCGATTGGTAACGAATGTCTGGCCAACAAGTATCGACATCGGCGAAAGAATGGCAAGAAATCATCAAGCCACGTTTTTTCAGGTTATATTCATTCAGAATGTTCCAACAATGGTGGCTGAAGAGAAATGAAGAGAATGGCAATTTGGGGACGAAGAAGTTGAGGACCGGAACCCGCCAGTGGTGTTTTGATATGTTCTTGACCATGGCACGTGCGCAGGTTTGTAATGTGGTAAACCGAATTTATCATAAACCCAATAAACCATCCCATTTGTGGGTCATATATAGAACATCATCCCTTTTCTATGGATATACCCAATGTATCCCAATGTCATAAACCTCTAGTGGTGCTCAGAGGTCCCTGGGTCCCTAGGTCCCTGGGGTCACTGGCTGTCAGGAAGCGCCACTGAGCCCGTTGAAGGCGCCTAGGAAAGTCCAGCACTGAGACCCCTCACAAAATCATCCATAAATGGTTGTCTAATGAGGAACATCATCTACAATTGCTGATGTGACAAAATGGTGATTTAATAAGGATTCATGAGTACAGTATATGGATGTATATGGGGATGCAATGGATTTAAAACATTTTATAACTAACCAGCTACAATGAGCTACAAGAAATCCCCAACTGGCACTGAGGCAGAGGCGGAAAGCGCATCTGGTAGCCGAGTGTGGAAGATCGTGTGACCTGCACGCCAGGCGAGACTTGGGAACTGCTCATGGTCGGCAAGGCCTGGTATAGCCTCTGGTAAACCAACAAAACACTATTGAAAATGGCCAGTTAGTTCGTTGATTTACCCATTCAAAATGGGGATTTTCCATATGTTATGTTAGTTTACCAGAGGGTACTGTTTATGATCTACCATGATCTACCTATTGGACCCTATTTGTTGGCTTTCATGGAAGCCTCTATTAATCAACCAGCGAGAATTACATCTGTGGAGAAGAAGAGCTGCTACCATGGAGCAGGCTGGTGGCTGGTGGAACCAGCCTGAAATGTTTTTCGAAAAAAGTCACGTGGGACCACCAATTTGGTTCATTCTGGGTCTTCGCTCAATCTTTCATCCCAACCCGAAAACAATGGATACATATGGATACCATTCCGTCTATGCTCCAGGAACCGGCATGTTCAAACTAGCTTTTCTTGTGAGGCTGGACATATCTGGGCACAGTCGTTTTGGGCTTTCCGGCACTTGAACTGTTCAAAGTTTTCCGGACCAACGACCAGGGCAGTTGTGTCCGCTTTGGCGGCCTGTCGTGGCAGGTCGTCCCGCTTTCCAACACTGAGTCGCTGTAGTTACTTTGTTCTAGCTGAGACAGCCATGAAGCTGGAAATTCCAAGTTTGCTATCCACAATTCTATCTAAACTATTGCGTTTTTGATGATTTGTGGGTCTGAGTTCAGTGATATTCTTGTATATATGCGTGTACAAAATAGATATAATACGTATATAATATGTATAACGATGCACA
Source organism: Cladocopium goreaui (assembly GCA_947184155.2). Taxonomy (NCBI): domain Eukaryota; class Dinophyceae; order Suessiales; family Symbiodiniaceae; genus Cladocopium; species Cladocopium goreaui. Next base: position 127,356 of record CAMXCT020000631.1, on the reverse strand, counting down.
CACACATGATGTGTGCATTTAAAATACACACACACACATATATATATACTTCAATACTTCTACCTATATAAATACATACTCCTATGTACAAATATACATATACATGTATAATATATATATATATATATTATATCTGTATTTAATATATTTAATTATATACATGTGTATATCCATGTATATCATAGTTGCCCATATATACAGCTTGCCCCTAGCCTACACGTCCCTGTATACCAATCGCTACCAATCGCCCACGAATGCCTCCAGAATTTCCGTTGCTTCCTGAGCACTCAGGAGTTCTTCAGCCTGAAGCCACATGGCCATGGGCCGCTGAAGCACTCAGAATACACCTTCAGTTCTTGGTAAAAGGCTTGGTCCTGGGGTGTAGCTTATGTTGTAACTGATGTAGACAGCTTCGCTTATGTTTGAAAGTTTCACTTTGTCATACTTCGTGATACTTCGTGATACTTCGTGATACTTCGTGATACTTCGTGATACTTCGTGTTACTTCATATGAAATTGGATATGTTCGCTGAAGTTCGCCAGGGCTGGATATGCATCAACATCAACAAGGATGGGTGACCAAAGAAAGATCATGCAACCAACCAAACATGAGGATTCAACCAAGAACTATGGGTATGTATATAGATATATATATATATATATATTCCAATATAATCAATACAGATGTATATTATAGGAATCGGAAGCCATAAACACCCAGGCTGAGCCCCGGATCCCACCGAAAGCCTCTCCATTACCGTGCACGATGAAGAGACGCGGTTTGCGAGGAGCAGATGGGATTTCGTTCTCATCCAAGTAAGCCTGGGACGAGGATGCCGTGGGATCCATGGTGCTGGTATATATGCTAACATTGGGGATATATTGATGGGATCCATGTTACCATATATAGCATACATGGATCCTATGGGATATATCAGGATGCTTCCCACGGATTTCTTTTTAGCACAGGTTGATACACTTAAAGATTGACCGAGTCGAAACTCTTCATTGGGAAAAAGTGAGATGTCAGCAATGGTCATCCCCCATCATTGGTACCAGAAAATTGACGAAATCGACGAACTTGACAAAATAAATGTAAGATGCAGAAGCCATAGGTTCAGCATCCAAAACTTGGCTTTGTGGAGATATTCCCGTGACTAACAAAGTCTTAGTCAATCCATGGTAACCTCACAGATTCTACATCTTTCCGATTCAGGGAGGTAAACAAAATCAAGAAACAACTGAAAAAATCAAACTAAAACGAGAATTACCCTCTGGTAATTTAACATAGCTATAGAAATCACCATTTTTAATAGGTAAACCATCTATAAGTGGGCCATTTTCCATAGCCATGTTAGTTTACCAGAGGGTATGTTTTCAAAACTAAAACTTTTTTCCCGAATGCGTAGCAAGGGTTCCCGTTTCACTCTGGGGGTCTGGGGGTTGAGGGTGTGTTCGCTCGACGTTGCGTTCGCGAGCGCAACCGTTCGCAACCGTTCGCAGCCGTTCGCAACCATTCGCGCGATCCCCGTATGGCCGTGCCTATGGGAAGTTCTGCAGAGGTGCTCATTTTTGGAGGTTTCAGACGTGTCGTTGCTTCGTTTCGCGTGGCAGGCGTGGCACTTCGTGACATTCAGACGTGTTCTGCAACGTGTCGAAAGTCGTTTTGCGTGGCAGGCGCAATACTTTTGCGACGTTTTCAGAAGATGTGTTGCAGTTTTCGTGGCAGGCGCAGCACTTTGGACGTGTCCATCGTCATTTTTCGTGGCAGGCGCAGCACTTTAGACGTGTCATGTTGCGTGTTTTTTGCAAATCGCATTGGCAGGGCTGCGTCAAGTGGCGACAAGGTGCAAATTCCGTGGCAGGCGTGGCATTTTGTGCGATGCGTTGAAAATTGACGGAAGCCTCGCACGAAACATCGATTTTGAGGTTGCCAATTTTCACGTTCTAAGGAAAACTCGTAGGAAAACGTCGATTTTGAAGCTACAAAGTGTGAAAATTGGAGGAAGTCTCGCACGAAATGCTCGTTTTGGCGCTCCCACGTGTCGCGTCTCACGTGTCTGGTTTTCCCGTGGCCTCGCCGTGTCTATGGTGGAAGCTGCAAAACTTGTCCTCTTGTCATGTTGCTAACTATGAAAATTGGAGGAAGTCTCGTGCGAAATGCTGTTTTTTCTGCATCCACGTGTCTTGTCGCGAGTCGCTGGTTTTCCTGTGGCGTCGCCGTGTCTATGGGGGAAGCCGCAAAACCTGACCTTTTCGAATGTTTCCACGCAGGTTGTCATGTCGTTTTGCGTGGCAGGTGTGGCACTTTGTGACATTCCAACCTGTTTGATAACGTGTGGAAAATGTCAAAATTGGAGGAAGTTTCGCACGAAATGCTCGCTTTTCTGCATCCACGTGTCTTGTCTCGAGCCGCTGGTTTTCCTGTGGCGTCGCCGTGTCTATGGGGGAAGCCGCAAAACATATCCTTTTCGAATGTTTCCACGCAGGTTGTCATGTCGTTTTGCATGGCAGGCGTGGCACTTTGTGACATTCCAACCTGTTGATGATGTTCACAAAATGTCAAAATTGGAGGAAGTCTCGCATGAAATGCTGGTTTTTCTGCATCCACGCGTCTCGTCTCGAGTCTCTGGGTTTGCCTGTGGCGTCGCTGTGTCTATGGGGGAAGTTGCAAAACGTCTCCTTTGCGAAGGTTTCAAATTTCCACACTTTACACTCCTCACTTTACACTCCACACTCCACACTCTACACACCACACTCTACACTTTCCACTCCAGACTCCACACTCTACACTTTACGCTCCACACTCCACACTCCACACTTTACACTCCTCACTCCACACTTTACACTCCACACTTTACACTCCCCACTCCACACCCCACACTTTACACTCCTCACTCCACACTTTACACTCCACACTTCACACTCCACACTTTCCACTCAACACTCCACACTTTACACTCCACACTTTACACTCCTCACTCCATACTTTACACTCTCACTCCACACTTTACACTCCACACTTTACACTCCAGACTCCACACTCTACACTTTACGCTCCACACTCCACACTTTACACTCCACACTTTACACTCCACACTCCACACTCCACACTTTACACTCCACACTTTACACTCCACACTTTACACTCCACACTCCACACTTTACACTCCTCACTCCACACTCCACACTTTACACTCCACACTTTACACTCCACACTCCACACTCTACACTTTACACTCTACACTATACACTCTACACTCCACACTTTGCACTTTACACTCCACGATTTCCACTTTACACTCCTCACTCCACACTTTACACTCCACACTTTACACTCCACACTCTACACTTTACACTCCACACTCCACACTCTACACTCCACAATTTGCACTCCACACTCCACACTCTACACACCACACTCTACACTTTCCACTCCTCACTCCACACTTTACACTCCTCACTTTACATTCCACTCTCCTCACTCCACACTTTACACTCCTCACTTTACACTCCACACTCCACACTCCAGACTCCACACTTTGCACTTTACACTCCTCACTCCACACTCTACACTCTACACTCCACACTCCACACTCTACACTCCACACTCTACACTCTACACTCCATACTCCACACTCCACACTTTACACTCCACACTCCACACTTTGCACTTTACACTCCTCACTCCACACTCTACACACCACACACACACTCCTCACTTTACACTCCACACTCTACACTCCAGACTCCACACTTTGCACTTTACACTCCTCACTCCACACTCTACACTCTACACTCCACACTCCACACTCTACACTCCACACTCTACACTTTACACTCCATACTCCACACTCCACACTTTACACTCCACACTCCACACTTTGCACTTTACACTCCTCACTCCACATTCTACACTCTACACTCCACACTCCATACTCTACACTCCACACTCTACACTCCATACTCCACACTCTACACTTTACACTCCGCATTTTACACTTTACATACTCTACACTCCCCACTCCACACTTTACACTCCACACTCCTTACTTCACACTCTACACTTTCCACTCCACACTGCAGACTGGTAACAAGGGAAACATGTACAAGACTGTTCAAATAAACTATTGCAGAAAGGTATTGTGCGTCACTGCATAACCATGTGTTTTGACATCTGTACCATTAACATACGTGTGAGCATTCGGGTTCGTGGGCTCCATCTTGTTTTAAAACAAAAACCGATTTCAACAAATTGGATGGAAGCGGCGCCATCGCCTTATTGGCCAACTCACAGCGTGGACTGGCACCTGGGCGAAATCTGGTCCAAATCGTGTTCCGATTTGCCAAAGACATCCGCGATGTACCGAGAAAAAATGGGATTTGAGTGATGTTTGACACATTCAAATTCATCATATTTTTTGATGCCTTTGTGCCAACAACTTTGGGGGTTGATATATATATATATATATGTGATTTGAACAACAATCATGGGGATTTGCCAATCAAGAATGTGGATTTGAATGATTTGGGTTCCGCCCAACTTTATTTTTGAAGTCCATGATCCTTGAAATGGAATACATAACAAACTGGACCAACTGGTGTCCTGATTTTGCATGGACATAAACATTGACAGGTGTCCTTCGGCACAAGTGAGCAATCTTGAAAACCCTAGGTTCACGGAAAGGACATCCACAAATTTGGGAAGGTCCCATCGCTTACCACACGTTTGTACAATAATGATGGTAAACTTGGGGGGTATCGCTTGCAGGAAACTGCTACATTTTTATTTATATAATTCACAGAAATCAACGTCCAATTTGGGTATCGCTAATGTGGATATTAGAGAAATATAACAACATAACCTTAAAAAGGGGTATCGCTAATTTGAGAAGGTCCCATCGCTTACCTCGTAATTTTAATAATTTCCATCAATTTCCATAAATCAATGTCCGTCGAATACATATTTAGTATTGCCGGGGTTTTTGCGGTGGCTCAAGTCACGACGGCTTTTAATCTTAAAACCCTTAACATATCATCCCCAACCAACATAGAAAATAGACTATGTCTACTTTGAAAATATATGACATATCTGAAATTATCTGAATATGTTTGGTAGCATCGATCAAGACATTGAAATACATGGAAGAGTTTTGATCAGAGTCACATGTGACTCATGTCACAATCCTTTTTTTCCATCTGTTCAATCCCGCCTACCCTCTGGTAGTTTAACATAACTATGGAAAATCACCATTTTTAATAGGTAAAAATCAACTATTTCTATGGCCATTTTCCATAGCTTTTTGTTAGTTTACCAGAGGGTAGTGATATTCCCACGTCAGAATCGTCCCCCGACCTGTTCCTGACACTTCCAACGTCTGGTCGGCGTGCAGAATGAAGTCACCGGAATCAGTACCTTGGCGGTTTCGGTGAATCCGCCGAGAAATGTCAAGATCTACGCTTGTCATTGTCACCGTCGCCTATATATATATGTTATTCAATTACATGTAATTATCACTGATATATATATATATATACAGTATGTATAATGTATATGTAGACACATATTTGATTTGCATATTTACTAGACTTACTTGGTCCTTTTTTTCACAAAGCTGTGCACCCCGCTGTTGGTGTTTTGATTTGAGAAAATGTTTCCATGGCCAGAGGCACCATGAGGGACCCACAAAAAAATGCCAGGTGTTTGGCTAACGTAACATGTGACATGTATAAAAAAACATCCAAATAAGATCATGTTCCCCAACTGGGGCTTGTCTCAAAATACCACAAAAAATAAGGCCATCAAGATTCTGAGAAACATGTGTTCAATGGTGGTACACCATTAAATCCGCCCGCACCGAAGGTGCTGGGGCGTGATCTTCCGGATGGCACTCGTAAAAGGTTACAGGTTTACCTGGGGGGGGGGGGGCATTTTTCGGCCAAAACCTCCTGTTTTTGATAGGTCGTGACGCTCGCCTTCAAAAAACACTGTAAAAAACAGTACGGAAGACACCTGTTCGTGAACGCGCCCGTCCAAAATCGGCAAGCGAAAAGTGAAAAAAACCGTGTTTTTCAACTTTTTGACCTCAATTTTTTGGTTTGCAACATCTTTTTTTGCGGTTCCGCAGGTGGCCGGGCCCGGAGGCGGATTTTTGAGTTTTTGGACCCGTTTTCGGACTGATTTTCGTCGTTTTGTGATAGCAGAAACACTGGTTTTTACAGTGTTTTTCTGTTTTCTGCATGCTTGACGGCTAGCTTCAAAACTTCCAAAAACCTCGTAAATTACGCTGTTTTATGTTACGGTGTGAATGAAAACATCGTAAATACCAGTGTTTTTTGACGTTGGTTAAAAAAACACTGTAAATTACAGTGTTTTTGGCCACCTGACCCTCAAAAACCATGGTATTTGCAGTGGTTTCTGCTTCTCACCGCGCAAAAACACTGTAAATAACAGCAATTTCGCCGTTTTTTCATGTTTTTCGTTATTTTTTGAACTGCGTTGGTCCGCTATACATGGCTATCAAATTCTTCGCGTTTTTTTTTCCGACAATCAGTACTTTCGGATGTTTTTGGTCTCAATGGCCGACATCATTGGCAGTTACGAGCGGCTGCCCAACGATGCGGTGCGGGCGGTTGCCGTCGCGAAGCGACGTGAATATACATGATATGTTGGGATTGTGATACTTCACAACCAGAACGCCGATTCAAAAAACTGAGCTCCCAGCTCAGCTGCAACTTGCCTTCCCGGCAGTCCGCCTATCAAGAGGGGATGGCTACACTGGCTACACAGGGAAAATCAATGGAACATCACTCAAATTTATAGCTTGATATCTGGTTGGTGGTTTTAACCATTTTGAAAAATATGAGTCAATGGGAAGGATTATCCCATATATTATGGAAATAACAAATGTTTGAAACCACCAACCAGACATAAATAGATAATTTTGCGAACTGAAGCTCCATGGCTAGTTCGGGGATTTTCTCGATTTTCTCTTGCCATGTTTGATTCCCGGAGGGTAGCCAATTCTCTGGGGTTTTGTATTCCATTTCTGCGACTGATTGATTGATTACTTGCAAAAACTGAACATGTTCATGGATTTTACAGCTGCTCGCACTCTTACGCATGGAACAACTGTACCTATTATGCCACATCGCTTCCAATATCCATGTTTGGGTTTCTCTTCAAACAGGGTACCCATGGGTACCCCCCAAAATGGTCGATCATCATTTTCGCTTCCGGTAAATCCCCCATTTTCAAACATGCCAAAAATGCGATGAACCAAAGGTACAATCCCTCAACTCGCTGGTGCAATTTTTTTCCGCAATGACTGGCCATTTCTATGGGAAAAACACATCTGGTCAACCATTTAGTAGCCTCCAGTACTCCATGAGACCATGGGAAGTGAACATCCACGATTTAGTTCGATGATTTTTCCCCAGGTTTAATGGGAATGGGGTGTTTATTAGCTAATTACCTGATAACTAACTAATTAATTATGGTAATTACCTGGGGATTATCGTAATTACCTGGGGATTATTAGCTAATTATACCTATATAAACATTAAACCTCCATGTTTTACCGTGGATTTCGGCACGGATTTCCAGAGGCTCATCCACCAGGGTTTTCTTCCGGGTCCCGCACCATGTAGTTTGGGCCATCGCCCTGCGCCATGACAACGAGTCGGCATACCTAATGACATATTCACCTACATAAGCGGACATTAATTTATAGACATATGAGTATATGATACAAATCCATATGTATATATATATAATAGTATATATATATAGTATAGTAGAATTCTACATACATGTATATATATATATACTATAAATATATTATCATGTACATGCCCATCTTCGCATCTTGCCCGGCCTGGCGCGTCACGATCTGCACGGTGCCATCGCCCATGGCCTTGACCTCATGGAAGTTTTCCCAGGAAAAAAACATGTTTTTTTAATCCAAAATCATGGACCATCCATATCTAACTTTATGCTAATTTATGGATGATAAGTGGATTTAGGCTGATATGGAGTTGACATGGATGTGGAACATGGTCCATAGAAATGGATGAATTATAACAATTCTTCGATTGGGATTTTCCGCATCGAATTGTTAGCTTGCCCAATTGGGTAACATGTGTATCATCTGTATTCCATAATTCCAAAGAATATATACTATATATATATATATCATGTATATATAGTGTATATATATATAGTATACAATTAGTCTCCGCATCATAGAATTGTGGAACATCTCTCTTTCGAATTGTGACTCATACACAACATCTCTATGCCAAACATCTCGATGGACCAGAAATCCAGGATGGTCATCCACAAAGCCCAAAAGGATGGAAGCCTGTTTTAAGCTGGAAGCTTTGAGGTTTCAAAAAACATGTACCCTCTGGTAAACAAACAAAAAGCTATTGAAAATGGCCATTTATAGTGGATTTACCCATTAAAAATGGTGATTTTCTATAGCTATGTTAGTTTATCAGAGGGTAATATATATATATATTATATAACTGGTTGGTGGTGGACCTACCCCTCTGAAAAATGATGGAGTTCGTCAGTTGGGATTATTGTTCCCAATTTATGGTCAAATAAAAATTCATGTTCCAAGCCACCAACCAGATAAACTAAACATACAGTAACTAAACATTATCTTTTGAGCTCCTGAACATCATGTATGCGCCGGGAGCTTCACCACAACTGTTGAAAAAAGTGACTGGGGGCATACCTCAACCCTTTGGGATTTTGATGGATGCTTGACGTCTTCATAGCCAATCTGATTGACACCCTGCACATCCCTGCACAAGAAAACGGTTTTTAGCTGTTTAGTATCTCTATCTATCTCTATCAATCTCTATCTATCTCTATCTATCTACCTACCTATCCATCTATCCATCTATCCATCCGTATCTATCCATATCAATCCATATCTATCCATACCTATCTATGTCTTTCTATTTCTATATCTCTGTCTACAGTTGTATCTCTATCTATATCAATATCTAATTATTATCTATTTCCACAAATATCGCAAAAACATCAGTCAGTTCTACCCAAGTATACCAAAATATCCCCATCCGCTTCGCGGTCACAGCGACTTGATGACCCTCTCGGCAGGTGAGCACAATGCTGACACTCCCGTCCTTGCGCATCCCAAAGGTCGAAGGATGGTAAGTGAAGCTAATAAAAATGGCAAGTTACATGAAGTTACTGAACACTTATGTTTAATGATGTTTATATAATGATGCTTAATAGGGAAAACATGACAACTCAAGTTTGATCTAGTTTTTCAAATGATTCACATGATGGAATTTTGGGGTATCTCATGGTATCAATCAATCCCCATCCACATTGTGCCCGGCAACTCAATTGGTTCATGTGGGTTTAAAAGAACATTGTAAAACATGAAAGAACTATAGCTTTAATAGGACATGCATTTTCACGTCAGTTGTTTCCCCCTCAGCGTCATATCCTTTGCTTGCAAATTAAAGTGTATCGCGGTCAACTGCACTGATGGAAATTGAAAAACTGACATATGGAGGTCTACTAAAATGGGGGGTATCCCGATAGCTGGACGGTTTATAATGGAAAATCCTATCAAGATCCTATTAAAACGGATGATTTGGGGGTATCCCCATTTTAGGAAATTCCCATATGTGTAGTGTAGAGTATGCTGCAGATCCCAAGCTCTGCCAACCTTGAAGTTCTTCCTGGGTTCAAGCGAGCAAAGTATCAGTATTTCTCAGATGCTCAAGAAAAATATCCAAACACCTTCAGGACAATTAAAAACATAGGAATATGATATAATATGATACAATATGAAATTCAAACTTTCTGGTTGGTTTCGATCGTTCAATCTCTAACCCCCCCACCCAAACGGTGACCACCAGTAAGTAGATGTCTCAAATTTTGCCTCATTTGTTGTTAGATGTTGGTGGCCAAGAATCACCCTTAATATCATTAGACAATTCTAATTCCCATGACGTCATTAAGAAACATACCATTACACCAACATGTTTGTTGGTTGGTGGTTCAGATTTGCCCTTGTTGTTATCTTCCACTGCTAAACCCCAAATCGTGTCCACTCGCCGCTCCTCAGATTCACCAGGGAGAACCTGAGAGAAATTACGCTCCAGGTTTCCAACAAAGGTATGGAAAACCTACCAGTGGTATCCATGTCCAACCATTTCTATAGTTTCCTATTTATATGTCCACATATATATATATATAATATACATATATATATATATACATATCAATAAACATTATTTGGCCTAAGAAAACGCATGGATTTGCATGTGATTTTTCCGGTAGTCAAAATGGCTTCCGGACAAAAAACGTAAACACCCCTGCCATCAAATTTGTTTCAGTTGGGTCAAAACCGTGGTACACTTGTTACCAAAATAGCTGGGCTGGATGTTCACCCCCCGAGTCCTGGTCCCATAGCTAATCCATCGCAATCTGATTCTTGGGTCATCCATACCTCGATGTTCGTACCATCAGCGCACTCCACGTGGATACTGCCTCAAAAAAAGGCACATCGAATCAAGACCTGCACATCTGCAATATAATATGAGTATCCATCATGGAAGCGACCGTTACAATTACAAATTCACGCAGTACAAATCTAATATGCAAAGTGTGGGTTAGTTATCAATATTACGTCCCAACTTGGTATGAACCCATCAGATTGATCGTTCCGGATCAATTTGTCACGAATCCATCCAGCTCCGCTGGTTTCATCATATTATATGTATTCCCCATGAACAGTGGCCATCAACAGGGGGAATTCCCCCTGACAAAAAGATTGGGCCCTCCTGTGGTACCGTCCAAGGGCAGGTCACACCTGGCAGAGATAGGGAGGGGTTTCAGATCGGGATAAGTTTCTCTTAGTTGTTGTTTGTTTTATTGTATGTATGTATAAAATAAAAAACGTATTCATTTGTATAATATGTATATATATATATGAATAATATACATATATATATATATATGAATAATATATATATATGAGATATATATATATATAATATAATATATATATATATATATGAATAATAAGAAGAAGAAGAAAAATAAGAATAATAGTATATATATATGAATAATATAAAATATATATATATGAATAATATAATATATATATATGAATAATATAATATATATATATATATGTGTAATATATATATATATATGTAATATATTATATATATATACATTTATTTATTATAACTAATAAATTGTTCATCTTGGGGATTTGAGTAAATATCTGAGCATCCGGAAAATCCTCATTAGTCCATTCCCAACTGGCTGGAAAGGGTTCCTTTACTTTTCGTTGACCATGTGGACCACAATAGCTTCAAAACGGGGATATATACGGGATATGATATTTATATGTTCAGTGAATTCTGGGAAATTATCTTCTTCTGGACTCTGGCTATCATGTGGTTAAGAACATAGCTACGTGTATATATTTACTACAGTATACAACTGGGTGGACTAACCATCGAATGTTAGCTACTAGACCTGTGAAGACCATGCCGTGTCGAAGGGGAACAACAAAAACAACATCATCATCATCATCATCCAACCCCTGTCTATATTGGGGGGTCCTACTAATTTTCAGGAGGGTATGTAGCAGGTGGTGACAACCAATGTATCAATGTATAGTTTGGATCTATCTCATTTGTACATGAGCTGCAACTTGAACTCTGTTACAATCTGTTATATCTCAAGGGTCGAAGGGGAACAACAAAAACAACATCATCATCATCATCATCATCATCCAACCCCTGTCTATATTGGGGGGTCCTACTAATTTTCAGGAGGGTATGTAGCAGGTGGTGACAACCAATGTATCAATGTATAGTTTGGATCTATCTCATTTGTACATGAGCTGCAACTTGAACTCTGTTACAATCTGTTATATCTCAAGGGTTTACCAACTGGGATCCAATTCCAAAATATGATGGTGACCCCGTGTAAACCCAAACAATGGTGAAACTATGTGAAACTCACTCGGGTTCTTATTCATAATCATTGCCACATGATCAAAATGAAGTATGATTTCTGCTGGAGTTTACACAAATACATCACGAGTCTTGCATGATCTGGGTTTGTCTGAACATAGGGTGCCAGATTGTACCACTAAATTCATTGGACCAATGGATTTTCCTCTTGTCATCTGGTGGTTAATAGTTCACACCCAAATAATTATGGTTGGTTACATACACAGTAAATTCCGTGAACAATCCCACCACAGTATATCCCATAATTGTGTCCCTTGCAAACCCTATAGTAGCCTATAGATCCTTCGGCTCCTGGATGGAGGCTTAAACAGGCTGGGAATGCCATCCCATGATACTGGTTGGTTCGTAGCCATTCCGAATTATTGCTTATAAACGCAAACAATAATAGTCAAACACACATATAGTTCCATATTATTCCAACAAATGTCCATAGATGTTAGATGTTCATAGATTTCCATAGTATGCCTATTGTGGCTGCCCCAGGGAATTCCCATGAACTCCGGGGAGACTCCTGAGTTGGCACGGCACCTGACCAAGGGCATCTGGACCTTGAAGAGTTCCACCTCTTTCCCAGACCTCAACTTGGGGGGCCGTGGGGCCTTCCGGCCTTCGAACACATCTAAGTGGGGATAGAAAAGGAGGAACTTGTTGCGGAATCTGTGGCTGAAGGATATTCAAAGCAGTTCAAGACCTTTTGTGAGGCCAAGTTGGGGTCTCCTAATTCTAACTTTCCGGAAGGGATTGCGATCTCCATTATCATTGAGGCGACCTCTTGGCCAGGAGACTCGTGAATCGTGCTGGTGATGCGGGTTCCATCTGGATAAACGCAGACCTGCCGGGGCTGGAAGTCACAATAGGTCAGACTGATGCGCGCCCTGTTACCCAATAAACGCGATCATTTGCATGGCAGCAGAGTGATCACCAGCATTTTTCAGTAATATCAAAACAACTTGTCAGAGACTGTCTGCGAAGAATGTTACACACATGTTCAAGCTGTGTAAACATATTTGGAAACTAAGGTGTTTTGTGTGTTTGTTGTCCTGACTGTTGTTGCTGCTGCTGTTGTTGTTGTTGCTGTTGTTGCTGCTCAAACAGAGACCCACAGAGTGATGCATCGCTTCTTTTTGGAACATGTCCTGCGCGTCCTCCGCATCAGGTCCCGTGGATTGTGCAGTGCCAAGAATTCACCAGCAACATTAGGATCTAACTTTGATGTCTCTATAAAGCCAGTGATCAGCTTGGACATTCACGAGTTAAAATAAGGATTTGGAGAGAGATTGAACTATCAGCAACTCTACATCTGGCTACGGTATGCATGGAAAACAGTTGTTATGGCCAAGGCTTTCAGTGTCCTGGGAGAGATTGACATCAATTGGAAAAATATTTCCAGAGTCTTTTCATCAAGCAGTCTCATGCTCATGGACCAAAGCCATTTCATAACAACCGCTCTCAACTTCAATGAATCATGCATGACAAAAACAAATCACGTCTCCATGCAGCAAATTTTACATGGTTCGACAGTAGCCCTCAAAGTGGCCACGGGAAACAAATCACTCTAACATATTTTAACTGCTTCAATCCTATTTACTTTTAGAAACACGATGAAATACTTGTGGGCCAAGCCGGGCCAAGAAAACAGTCTTCGCTTTCCCCAAACAAAACACTACCATTTTTGCTGATTTTGGGGACACCATCTTAATCTTTGGACATTTATGTTGTAAATTGGTGATATCAATCTTGGGACATATTATCAATATTTTCAATTTGTGACTTTCCCATTCTGCTGGTTATACACTGGACTGTTTCTTGGCTCATGTCGCTTGCTCTTTTAGCCAAATGACGGATTCCTAAGATAAGGAGTTAAATTCAAAGAAACATATATACTACTGTACTTTCTTTCCTTAAACTTCACCATTTGTGCCAGTGTCCCAATTCTTGAGTCCCTACTTCATCTTGGATCCTGGAGTCTCCTTGGCAGAGCTGTATCTTACATTTGGCCGCCTGCCTTCAAGGGTGGTGACCAGTTCACGTCTGCGGTGGGTGAAACTTGAAATAAATCCAGTTGAAATCAGTTGTTCCAGTGACTCCAGTGGCTGGATAGCACGTCATATGATGCTCACCGCAAGGATTTCATTCACAACGGAATGGTCTTGCCACAATGAAAGTCACCTTTTTGGGGGAAATACCCATGGGGCCACCATCCATGAACGAAGAACAACTCCGTTAGCTTCCATGCGTCATGTTTGCTTATGACACATTTTTCCTGGCGTGTTGATTGACATATATATATATATATGTATAATATATAGATATGTACGATTATAGTACATGTATATACACTGTACATTTACATGTACACATTCACAAACACATACGTGCACAATCGTGTACATCTGAATATTGCAAATACACATGCCTCCATCTATCTGTACATACATATACATATCTGAATGCAAATATATCTATACATAGTATATGTGGAACATATACGTGCCTAAATGCTCATACATATATATATATATATAATATATATATGTATGTTTTTGATTAACTTTAAACAATATCATATATAATACATACAGATAGCGCATTCATCAGAAAGGAAGTGCTCTGTTGTACCCAGCTATAGTGCCGTCATGGTGCTGTTACTTAGGATACCATCCAATGGGCCATCTGCAATTAGGCACTTAAGTGTGAGCCACACCTATCCCATGTGCTGTAGATAAATGCCAATTTTGTTCACTTAGCACCTGAAGTACTTCAGGCTAGAGACTTGCTGACTGGGAACGTGGCAGCACTCTTCTGAAGATACACTACGAGTTTGTGGCAAAATGGCCGTTCAAAAATGGAGAACACTATGATAAACTATGGGATAAAACCCGAAATTTGATCAAATTTCACGATTCATCATCATCTTTCATCTTTCCTGTGAAATGGCCATAGATTGGTAGTATCCCCGATTTTGGACAACCCCATGATGCCATCTTTATCATGATGACGAGATCCTTTGCACGACTCAGGACTCGTGCAGGTGACCCAGAGCGCTATCCACCTGTCCCGGTCAAACTTGGGATACCCCAAAATGGTCAGAGGTCTGTGGTAAAACATGATCAACATCTGCTGGATATCTGTGGCTATCCTGGGTCGGAAACTTGGAAGGTAGGACCGTAGGTTTTTTGGCTTTATGAGTATAATTAAGTGACTATAGTCAGTTGCACTATACATCACTGTAATACAAATTACATCACTATACTATAAGCGACTATACTACACTATAAGTTACTACAAGTTACTACTTACAGGAAATACAATGGGGGTACCCCCCAAGTCATCCATTTTCATAAAAAAAAAACATTTTGGGGTACCCCCATTTCAGGAAACCTCCAAATATAGTAGTTCTTGAATCGTTGTACCACCCATGCACCTCAGAGAGGCACCCGCCGCGGCTGAGGTGCCTGGTATCTGAAACCAACGCGGCGAAAAACCCACCGCGTGAGGAAAAAAAATGGTGGCGGAGGGGCGTCATCTACAAAAATAAGGAACATGTATTTGAACTTAGCCTATATATATATATATATATATCTGTAGACTATTCTCCACCATTTTTCATCATTTTTCCTGTAATTAGGAATATCATGTTCCTGCTGACATCCTGTAGATTGTTGCAAAATGAGGAAGCTGGCCCTCGTTGTGCGGATTTCACCAGCAAAGAAAAAAAACAGAAGGATCAAATGAGGCACAGATTGTAGAGTATACATCACCATTGTTGGTAGATAACCACTCCAATATCTACACCAATTCTATCAACATGACAGAACATGACTAGCCAGTATATTAGAGTATAGCAATCGGATTCAAAGCAACAAAAACACACTCTATATCAAACGAATAAAACTTACAGTAATTATACGCAAACACCCCGTTTCGCCCACACCCTTCTTGTCTTGGGAAGATCAACAAAGGTATTAGGGAATATAAAAGTCCCACCCCCATTAAACTTTACATTCATTTTACATTCACTGAAGATCTTCAATAAGAGTTTAATTCTCCCACCCCCGCTAAAGTTCTACATTCATTGAAGATCTTCAATAAGAGTTTAATTCTCCCACCCCCGCTAAAGTTCTACATTCATTGAAGATCTTCAAAAAGGGTTTAATTCTCCCACCCCCGTTAAACTTCTACATTCATTGAAGATCTTCACTAAGGGCGGGTTTAATTGTTCCACCCCCGTTAAACTTCTACATTCATTGACTATATTCGTTGAAGATCTTCATTGATGATGATGATGATGGTGATGATGATGATGATGATGATGATGATCGTGGTGATGGTGATGATGATGATTATGATGATGATGTGGTGGAACGAACCCGCACAGGTCCCTCTGCTGTGCGTTCTGATCTAGAGCATCAAGTTAACCATAATGCTAACATGTCTCATGTTTACCACGTTTTCAGCTCATACGAAGAAGGCGGGCCAACAGGCGCGGGCAAGACGAGGTGTTTGGCCGTAATTATACAGACCATCACGCCAATAAGGATCTATATCGTCTATGAATCTATAACCGCAAAATGCTGGATCCACCACCAACATTAGTAGTTTGCACAAAATTGCAGTATGTTGATTTTGTGTCTTCAGTTGAACGTTCTTAATGTACAGACGAGCTAACCAGCACCGAAAGTGCCGTCAAAAGTGGATTCGCCGATGGAAGACCAAGTGTGGGAAATACCAAGCGTCAGCTTTAGATGGTCTTCCCGATTGAAAGTGGATCAATGAAGATTGAAAAAAGCAAATCCAACACTCCGCAAGCAATTTTGCGGTCTGAGCATGGCGTAAACCCCCAAAAGTTCAGGGAGTTCATCATCAGTTTCTCCCAATAAACATTAAATTTTGGCCTTTTCCCCAGGTGTCTCCACCTTTTTCTCCCATGGAATTCACTGGGTTTTTTCAGTTTTTCAGCCCCGCGCCTGTCGAAATTGCTCCAAGACATGCACCGGATGGATGATCTGAGGCCAACCTTGGGGGACACGTAGCGAAATATCTGCTTGGTGGTTGCTGCTAACCCCTCTGAAAAATATGAATCAGTTGGGTTGATGACATTCCCAATAATTAGATGGAATTTCATAAAAATCATGTTCCAAACCACCAACCAGATATAAATATATATATATATGGGTTAGATACCAATGGTTTTGCAAAGTGGGTCCTATTCCAGGAAACATCAGATTGTACCATCACTGTACCATTGTGGCGGTACAAGTTTTTCGTACTACCCCAAGGTACCGCAACGAAAAGAGACATTTTACATTCCAAGTTGGATGGAGTATGAAAGTGAAAACATGTGAAAGCAACCAAATAATATTTGAGGATTTGTTGTCCCATAGAAATGAGATGCAAAGAAAAGGTCTCTTACACCACCAACCAAGGACCATTCAACTAAAATCTTGCAAACACTTTCAAATGCGGGACAATCACAGCCTGGCACCTGCGTGTTTTTATAAGAATAGATCACCTTGGATTGGAACAACGAATCAAATTTTTGTGCGTCCTTTTACTGATGGATTTGCCCTGTTTGATGCCAAACGCGGCGATTTTATCTGGAACTTCCGGGTGTTCAGTTTGGAACATGTCCATTCTGATCAATACGTATGTATGTATGTATGTCTGTCTGTCTGTCTGTCTGTCTGTCTGTCTGCATGCATACATGCATGCATGCATGTGCATGGATGTGCATGGATGTACGTATGTAGCAACCCGGGAAATGATAGGGCAGTAGAATCAGAATAAAATAGTCACTCTTCTATTTTTTGGGGGATGACCACGTACATATATATATATATGAAATTATACTATATACAGTAGATGTTATTGAATGATAAAGTTAAAATTGGTGAATGGTACCAGCTGCCACCAGCAATCAGTGGAAGTGGGAAGGACATCTTTTTCCGCCGGGACAATTTCATGTCACTAATCTAAACATATGCAATGTATACATATAGCATTATATTTAATATACGGTGTATATATATATAATTTCAAATATATTACTATGTTGAACATATTGCAAGCATCTTATCATCTTATCAGAATCAGATGGACGAATCATCTGGATCTAGAAAGTCAGAGCTCGGCATCCCTGCTGGGCACTTCTTGTCGCTTGGAAGGTGACCCAGGCAGGGTCTGCGGGGTGGGGAGCCATGGGGTTACCCCCAAATCATCCAAATTTCGTCTGTTTGAGTATTGAAACAACCATGCTGGCTTGGGGATTCTGCCATTTTAAGAAACCCCCAAATGTAGAATCTCAACCTGAAGAAGTTCAGATTCAAACTGCGAAACAAAATGCCCTCTCGATCTCCAGTAGACGTTTCCACACTAAAACCTCCATTTAGTTTGGGGATTTCCCAGCTTTCCATGGTTGATTACCAAAGGGTACTTAAACAGATTCAAAGATGCCACAATAAAGATACCCTGCCGTAAACTAACGTCCTGATGAGGAATTCTCACCAGATCATTTTCCTGGGGAATCCAGCCAGGTTTTCCACGTCTATGTCAATGTTTACCCTACAAAAATGTAATGTCTCAACATGTCTCAACGTTTCTGTGAGAAAAAAAAACCTCTACAGTACAACAACTGATGCACAACTCGACCCCGATGCGTTGCCTCTGCATACGGCTGTCGCCTGCCACACGGTGGACTTTTCCGGAAGAAATGGAGATTGAGTAAGCAATGATCCAGGCACTTGTTTTAAAACACAAATAAGAAATACCCTCCAGTACATGTGGAAAACCCTCCCTAGATCGTTCTCTTAGGACACCCCTTTTACCCGAAGGTTTTTCCGCCCGTTCTCGGGTGATTTGGCTCATCATCACAGGTTGCAATGAGTATACGTATATGTAATAGTCATATAATAATAAGAACGATAAGTTGATAAGATACATAAACAATCCGGCGGATCTTTCACCGGCCCACAATTAAAAAAAACACATGAAGTTTCGTCACAGCGACATGGCAATTTTTATGTTATAACATGTATCACATATTTTTGTTGTTATGGTTTTTTGTTGGGTTTGTGACCCCTTACAGCAGTTTGGTTCCCCAAAGGCAGCAAGCTGGCACAGACAATTTTGCTGCGACCTTCTCTCAGTGCAAACAACGCAAAAGGGAAAGAGTAATTTCTTGGTATTTCAATCCTTCCATCAACACGAAAACCATCGAAAACCACAGATGAAGAAAAAGGGAAGATGCAACACCGAATGGACAGAAACACAACCCATCCTTGCTTTTACGAGCCCCGGCGTGATCCTACGCCATTTACTAGAACTTGCGCCAGCCGAATGGCACACCGCTTACGCCAGACATCAACAATCTTCCGCCAGGTGGAAATCCTATTGGCACACCGGCGGTCAAAGTGGACTAATTCTGAAGCAGGCAACTCAAATATATCAATTTACTATGCGTTTAATGTACACTTGTTAACCCAAAGTTGACAACCATATGCCTGTTTGAACAGTCAGAACTATCATCATCTGCATGGCACACCAAGTTTCATGGCATTTCCAACATACAAACTTGGATGTGATCGACGTTACATTCCTATAGTTTCTATGATAAATTCTACTTCATGCCAATTAACCCTTTCATCCACTTCCCCATGGAACACCGCTGATCGGATCGACTTTTCTTCAGGTCATCTTCTTATGCTTTTGGTTTCTTCCGCACAGCTTCCAGCCCTTTTACAAATCTTACAACATCGACCCAGTATTATGCAAAGTATCGTTGCCTCCCATCCCTTTCCCGTGACATAGCGTGCAAGCGTGTAAGGTGTAAGGTGTAAGGCAATGCAAGAAACGTGGCCTGTGTGAGGTGAGTAATGTATGAACATGTACATGAACGTTACTGCCCCACCCCACCCCACCCCCATCCCTAACCCCACTTTTGTGGGATGGTACAAGATCCGTCTGCATAAACATATACAACAGTAATGAAAATGCGAATAGTAATCAGCAATGATAGATACAGGTACTTGAACCATCGGGAACTATGTCCAAACTGCCAAGCTCTGATGATTCTTTCGACACGAATTGCCAGTAAATTCTTCTCCAGAACATGTCAAGACATATTGCTAATAATACCGGTAATCAAACATTACTGTGGCTGGCTGGAAAATCCCCAATACATGGCTGTTTACAGCTGGGAAACACCATCTATAAATGAATTATTTTCTGTTGCCACGTTTGATTACCGGAGGGTACCATGGCACTTCGACAATGAATGGCAGCTGGGGTCGAATCCCAACACAAGTGCCATTTGATGGTGCTGGCTATAGCCCAGTCGTTGAGCTTGAGAAGTCACAATTTGTTCAGGTCCTGGCAGCTGGCACCTGCAGCGTGTTTAAATCAAGCTCTAGTCGTCTTTCCCTGTCCCCGTAAATTCCCGGCCTATCAATCAAAATCATAGTATGTAATATATATATACATACATATATTATCAGTATACATATATGTTGTCATGTTGCCGTGTTGATTCATGTTGATTCATGTGAATATCAATATAGTCATATGATCAAACGATCATCAAACATCCTGTGACCGAGACCTGGCACGTTGGACTTCGACCAGTGTGGCACGTCGCTGGTAACATGGCCATGGACAATGGCCTCTTCTATAGGAATTGCCTATGAAATAGACTTACAGTAAATAGCCATACGGTAGTTATATGTCATTGTGAAATAACCTATTATTATCTAAAATTATTGATGTTTCTAGACGATGTACCTTTGGATACCTTCTGATTTAGCTATCAGACAGCACTATTTGCCACACGGAGGTCCAAAAAAATACCTTGGAAACCAGTGAAGCCCACGTCAGGCGGCGACATCAACGTTTGGAACCTGGCCTTTCTCGGTCTCCAGCCAGCACCATAAACTCGTGGTCTGCCTGCAGTTGGGCTCAAGTGACTTCTGATATTTTATCTATACTTGGATGCTATTGGTATAACTACTGATATATATATATATACATATTGGAAACAAACAAACTAGTATATATATATATAGTAGTAATCATCATCATAATAATATTAATGATAATGATAATAATAATAATATATAATATATAAAATGTCTGATTACATTATCTTCTTGTATGTTTTTGCATAAAGTCACAGCCAGGCTGAGCGGGATCCTGCCGGGCATCTTGCCATGGTCCCCAGGGGGCCTGCCATGTCTTCCTCCACTAAACTAAGAGTTTTCGATGGGAAACAACCCATTTAATCCATTTAGTTCCATGAGTGTTTAGTTTACCAAAGGCTAATAGACATGCGTTGACGGATGCAGATCGGAGAACTAACATGTTGCCAGACTTCCAATCCGCAAACGTTGGATTGCGCTTTGGGACATCATTGTTGTCTCAACAATGCGGTAATTGGTTGACACCAAGTGCACTTAATTTTGCCTCCACATCCTTTGGGTTGAAATACCCTCTGGTAATTTAACATAGCTATTGAAAATGGTGATTTATAGTGAGTTTTCCCATTGAAAATGGTGATTTTCCATAGTTATGTTAGTTTACCAGAGGGTATATCATACCTGTTCCAGCTTTCAGGGTGGATGCGTACTCAATAAACACCAACAGCTTCTATTTCTGTGGGATCACCATTGGGGAATCCTTCACCACCTGAGACACTCCATGCCACACATGCCACACCGAGCTAGGTATATGCGCTACTTAAATGTATCCATCTGTGTCTAGACATTGGTATGGCTCAAACATGATAAAACAAAAAAAACATCTTAAACCCTCCAAGAAATCTGGTTGAAGGCAAAAACAATGATAAGAACTATCCTCCGTGAATGTGCCCTACAGTAGACTGTGGCTGACTGCATTCTATAAACATTTTGGTTTATAAAATGATTCTGAGGGTGCTTTTTTATATAGAATGAATCTGAGGCAAGTTTATGGAATGGTCCGGCAAGTTTAAGGATCTGAGATTTCGATGGTTAAAACACCCAAAAATTAACTTTATAGAATGAATTGGCTAGTTACAAGTAAAAAAACAGGAGGAAAGCCAGCAGGACATGTCGGTTTATAGAATGCTATTTCAAGTGCATGTTTGGTCCAAACATTTCGAAACAAGTCTGTTACTCGAATCGAACATGACACTCCATGGGATTTATGGAATGCATCTACCAGGATGGTTAACTTCGATTTAACATCCACTTTTGGGGCATTTTGGCTTTTATGGAATGAGTCAAAGGGTTGCAAAACCTTGGTTTTATAGAATGAGTAGGGAGGGTTCATGTACTTGCTTGTTCCAGCCGGTCCGATCGATTCCCCTCAAAATCTGGGTTTATCAAAGGAAGTTTAGGGGGAGAAACTTCCGTGTTACGGACTTTTAGAATGTCAGGGAAAGAGTTAGTCAAAGAAAGAGTTAGCAAAGAAAGAGTTCGTCAGGGAAAGAGTTAGTCAAAGAAAGAGTTAGGCAAAGAAACAGTTAGTCAGGGAAAGAGTTAGTCAAAGAAAGAGTTCGTGAGGGAAAGAGTTAGTCAAAGAAAGAGTTAGCAAAGAAAGAGTTCGTCAGGGAAAGAGTTAGTCAAAGAAGAGTTAGTGAGGGAAAGAGTTAGTCAAAGAAAGAGTTAGCAAAGAAACAGTTAGTCAGGGAAAGAGTTAGTCAAAGAAAGAGTTAGTGAGGGAAAGAGTTAGTCAAAGAAAGAGTTAGTGAGGGAAAGAGTTAGTCAAAGAAAGAGTTAGCAAAGAAACAGTTAGTCAGGGAAAGAGTTAGTCAAAGAAAGATTTAGTGAGGGAAAGAGTTAGTCACAGAAACAGTTAGCAAAGAAAGAGTTCGTCAGGGAAAGAGTTAGTCAAAGAAAGAGTTAGTCAAAGAAACAGTTAGTCAGGGAAAGAGTTAGTCAAAGAAAGAGTTAGTGAGGGAAAGAGTTAGTCAAAGAAAGAGTTAGTGAGGGAAAGAGTTAGTCAAAGAAAGAGTTAGTGAGGGAAAGAGTTAGTGAAGAAACAGTTAGTCAGGGAAAGAGTTAGTCAAAGAAAGAGTTAGTGAGGGAAAGAGTCAGCCAAAGAAAGAGTTAGTCAGGATATATCAGGTAGTCAAAGAAAGAGTTTGCAAAGAAACAAGTTAGTCAAAGAAAGAGTTAGTGAGGAAAAGAGTTAGTCACAGAAAGAGTTAGCAAAGAAATTGTTCCCTCACTGTAAATGGCATTGCAAGTGGTGCAAGTGGAGGAGTTGCCGATGGAGTTTTGGAGGAAGTCTCGCACGAAATGCGTTTTTGAGAGATAGCAGATGCACGAAAGCCTATGTTTTTCCATACAAAGTGCGTCCCCGAACGTCGATGATCTACCTCTGCGGTGCGACGGGTGCGAGACGGTCTCGTGTGTGGTTGGAACGGTCTCGGATCATGTTCGGATCGGTTCCGCATTGTAAATGGGGTTTCAACTGTTTTTCGTGCATTTGCGGTCGACGGAATTCCATTGTGATTTGCAACTGTAGGATCGTTCCCGCAATGTAAATGGGGTTTCAACTGTGTTTCGTCCATGTGCGGTCGACAGAATTCCATTGTGATTTGCAACTCTAGGATCGTTCCCTCACTGTAAATGGGATTGCAAGTGGTGCTGGTGGAGGAGTTGCCGATGGAGTTTTCGAGGAAGTCTCGCACGAAATGCGTTTTTGAGAGATAGCAGATGCACGAAAGCCTATGTTTTTCCATACAAAGTGCGTCCCCGAACGTCGATGATCTACCTCTGCTGTGCGACGGGTGCGAGACGGTCTCGTGTGTGGTCGGATCATCCTCGGATCATGCTCGGATCGGTCTCGGATCGGTTCCGCATTGTAAATGGGGTGTCACCTGTGTTTCGTGCATTTGCGGTCGACAGAATTCCATTGTGATTTGCAACTGTAGGATCGTTCCCGCAATGTAAATAGGATTGCAAGTGGTGCTGGTGGATGAGTTGCCGATGGAATTCCATTGTGATTTGCAACTGTAGGATCGTTCCCTCACTGTAAATGGGATTGCAAGTGGTGCTGGTGGAGGAGTTGCCGATGGAGTTGCCGATTGACAAAAAAAGGATCTTTCAGATTTTGGCTGCTTTCATTTTCTATTTAAAATCAACTTTTTCTGCTCTGGCGTTGGAGCTACAATTTCCGACGCCGTTGCGCGTAGTTCTATTGTGTTTTGCAACTCCGTCTCTGCAGATCGCATTGTAATGGCTGCGTCAAGGTTGCGTCGTACTGTGGCTGCATTTGTCATACTATTGTCTTTTGCAGCTCGACTTCATAAATCGTCTTGGAGTGGCTGCATGAAGGCTGCGAAATAAATTTGTTAGCAGAAATTCTCCATTTTGGCACTAGTGTTTTTTTGTTG